>QEPC01014615.1:540381-565072 GCA_003113815.1 Sphenodon punctatus | reverse complement strand
GATACTGGACGCAGACCTCCGTCTGGAGCGGCAGGTGGAGGGAGTCGCTAAGGCTGCCTTCCGCCAGCTATATCTGGTGCGTAGGCTGCGTCCGTTCGTCTTCGGCCCGGACCTGGCCTCCCTCATCCATGCCTTTGTCACTTCGAGGCTAGACTACTGTAACACGCTCTACATGGGGCTTCCCTTGTTCCTGGTCCGGAGGCTTCAGCTAGTGCAGAATGCGGTGGCTTGTATCCTTACAGGGATGGGCCGCCGGGAGCATATTACACCTGTGCTCCAGGCTCTGCACTGGCTGCCGATAGTGTGCTGAGCCAGGTTCAAGGTGTTGGCGTTGATCTATAAAGCCCTACACGGTCTGGGCCCCTCATACCTCAGGAACCGCCTCGCCCTCCGCGCCCCAGGGCAGCCCCTTCGGTCTGCCGGGGGTGCCTTCTTGGAGGTCCCTCGTGTTAAGCGGGGGGCCACAATGGAGAGGGCATTCTCAGTGGCCGCACCTTTGGAACACCTTCCGGAGGAAGCTCGCCTGGCCCCTAGCCTGTTGACATTCCGGCGAAGTTGCAAAACCTGGCTGTTCGCCCAGGCCTTTGGGTAGGGTGGGAGGGTAGGGTGAGGGGTCTTTTAGCTCCCCACCTATCTGCTATTTATTATCTTATCTGTTTTTTAGCCCTATTTTATATTATCATATTGGATGTTTTAAACTGTTTTTATTATGTTTTTATTGTTGTAAGCCGCCCCGGGCTGCTTTGCAGGAGGGGCGGGGTATAAATCCTTGAAATAAATATAAATAATGAAATAAATCTAGCCCCCTCTCCCAGTTTCCCCTCCTGACAATACTGGGAGGGAACAGGAGGAGATGGAGGGCAAGGCATTATAGATTTTTTGCAAGAATTTGGCAGTAATAGTCAAAACAAATGAAAATAATCAAGCAAAAGTGTTCATATATAGTAATAACAGAACAAATGTTAGTCCCAGCTTTACACATAGATCTACAGTGAAGCGAAGGTTGGCATTTAAGGTGTCTGGGGTATTAATAAACAGTCATTTAGGTAGGGGGAAATGGCAATTCCCTGCTTACGAAGGAAAGCTATGACTGGGGGTCATAAAGACCCTAGGGGCCGAGGAGAGTCCAAATGGTAAAGAACAAAACTGGAAATGCATGAAGTCATGGGTGAAACGGAAGAATCTTCTACAGGAGGTGTGCAATCTAACATGAAAATAAGCATCTTTTAGATCAATAACTGCATACCATTGACCCTGCTTCAGGTGGGTTCTTAAATTGTCCATCCCAAATTGTTCTTAAATTAAATCTGGTGCTGGATAGTAATTTGAAACAATCTACTAAATGATCATATGATTCCAAATGGAGGAGATTCTCCTATTGGTTATCTGGGAGATCCATCTCTGTAGATCTGGTAACAGTGCCACTAGTCCTTCAATAGTTGTTGGACCTGGTTGAGAAGGGCCTTGTGCACTCTTCTGTAAGAGTGCATCTCTCAGCAATAGCCCAGCGTGTTGCCCTTCCCAATTCCCAATCCCTTTTTGGTTACCCTCTGGTAAAAAAGTTTCTTAAGGGACTAATTAATTTGTTTCCCCCTCACAAACACTGCGTTTCTCATTGGGGATCTGAACCTTGTTCTAGATCAACTGAAAAAACACCCTTTTGAACCTGCAGAACAATCTGACCTGTTCCACTGGTCTCTGAAGACTGCCTTTTTGGTTGCCATCACGTCCCTTTGGCGGGTGAGTGAACTCGCCGCTATATCTATCAAGTAATCTTACTTCTTAGTCTTCCCAGACAGGATAGAGATCTCTCTCCATCCGTCGTTTATCTCTAAAACGGTGTCCAAATTTCATATGGCACACGCAATACTCAAGAAAGGCGATCCAACTGAGCCTGCCAATTATCGTCCCATCAGTCTCCTGAGCATTGTTGGCAAACTGTACGCTAAGTACCTGTTAGGTAGACTTCAGAGTTGGGTAATAGAAAGGAAGCTAATTGGAATCGAGCAGGCAGGTTTTTAAAAGGGTGTCTCAACAATAGATCATATTTTCACCCTAGATCAACTTATCATAAAATATGTCCAACAGAGGCCTAAATCACACCTTTACATCTGTTTTGTGCCTCTCAAAACAGCTTTTGATACTGTCAACAGGGAGAAATTATGGCACAAATTACGGCCTTATCAAATAGACCCGAGACTATTACATCTGATTCAGTTTATTCACGTGGGCACATCCTTGCAAGTAAGAAAGGATAGATGCGGTAGCCTCATGCAACCCATATCAGTTGATAGGGGCATTAGACAGGGTTGCATTCTGACTCCCCTACTTTTCTGTTTCTATATCAATGACATGAAGGAGGTTTTCGCGGATCCTACTTTACATTCTGTAGCACTTGGGGACTATGAATTTTCAGCACTATTGTATGCTGATGATACGGCCCTGGTTTCATGGCCCCGAATTGGGCTTAGTAGGGCAATGGAGGCCTTCTGTGTTTATTGCAGGAGGGAATTGTTGACAATTAATTATTCCAAAACTAAGGTCTTGGTGATAAGCCGGAGACGGGTACAATATAGATGGGTGATGGAGGCACATCAGATAGAACAAGTTAGATACTATAAGTATCTGGGGGTACTGGTTTCAGCGTCCCCCTCATGGCGAGAGCATTATACGTACGTCAGGGCAACAGCCACATCTACCAGTTCTGGTATTGTAAGCTTCTATAGGACTAAAGGAGGAAAGCTGCTTAGGCCAGCTTTGAAGTTATTAAAAGCTAAATTAATTCCTCAACTCTTATATGGAGCTCAATTATGGAGTCCAGACCTGGTTAAAGACCTAGAAGCTGACCTTAATGGGATGTTGCGCGCAATTCTCCATGCCCCGAAATGCACGCCTGCAGTTTTGTTGAGAGCTGAGGCAGGAACTTGTTGCGTAGCAGTGCTAGCTAAGCTGGCCACGTTTAAATTTTGGCTCACGCTTAATCTGATCAAATCTGATTCATTGGCTCATCAGATTATCTGTACAGCAGCTGGTAAGTGGCATACGAAGGTTTTTGAATTTCTCCATGCTATGGGCTTTTTCCCTTCATACATCTTGTCCAAGCCCTTTCTTCACACTTGGGCTGAAATAAGGCAAAAGCTGAGTGACCAGGAGGCCCAGTATACCCAAGAGTTTATAGGCTCCCAACGGGTAGCACATATCTATGCAAGGATGCCGATTCTTCCTGAAGGGGCTACTTACTTGTTTGACCCTAGGATTGGGGAAGCTAGGGTTGCTTTGACCCTAGCAAGATTCAGTGTTTTCCCCTCAGCCTTCTATGAGGGTAGACTGAGAGGTATTCCGAGGATTTGTCAATACTGGCAAAGTATAGGATCTTATGCACCTCAGGAGACGGTGTCCCATATTCTATTAGACTGCCCCGCTTATGCCACCTGGAGGCAGTTTTATATCAAACCGATTATGCCAGGGGAAGGGTTGTCCCCCATCCAGCTTGAGTTAATACTTCTCCGGGACGCGGACCCAAAAATTTCAGTTAATGTGGCCAGATTCCTTTTTCATGTATTTAAGATTAAGTCGGCCACTTGGAATGGGCAGAACTCAGGTGCTAACCCATGCTAGTGGTTAATCCCAGAAAGTAATGTATGGTTTTGGTTCTGCCATATATAATTTTGATATTATGACTAAAGTTTCCCTTATTTTTAGTTTGCTTTTATTATTTTTATTCTATTTCCAGCCTTGAGTGTTGACTGAACTTATTGTTGATGTTGTGTTATTTAATATGTTCTTATGATGGCCTACAGCTAAGTAAATAAAACTTTGAACATCCATATGGCACAAAAAATTGTCCTCCCAGTATTCCTCCCTCCACCTCATGAGTCAGAAATCTTAGCCAGATTTCACACTTTGGATGTTAAGAGAGCAGTCCTGCTCTATTTAGACAAGACCCAGCACTGCAAACGGACTGACAATTTGTTCCTCTCCCCTTCCCTTCCCAAGTTAGGGCAAAAAGTTTCATCCCAAACTATCTCAAAATGGTTAGTGCATTTGATCTCCTTTGCCTATGAGCAGGTAGGAAGTCCACCCCCCGCCTTATTTAAAGGCTCATTCACTCAGAGGTCTGGGTGCTTCTACAGCAGCATTTTGCAACATCTCTCCTTTCGAGATCTGCAAGACTGCAACCTGGAGTTCCCTGCATACATTCACTAAGCATTATGCTTTACATCTCAATTCTGAATCTGACACCTCTCTGGGAGTATCTATATTAAGACTTAATAATCTGTTTTACTTACAATGGTATACTAAGTTAACAGAATAAACGTACACACTTTTTGCTTGCAGAGGTATGTTGTTTTTATTCTATAAGAAAATTCCCCCACCGCCTTGATCTAGGCTTGGTACTCTCCCATTTGTGAGAATGTGAGGAGCTACTCGAAGAACAGAAGGTTGCTACCTTGTAAACAAGGTTCTTCGAGATGGCTTCAAACATTCTCACAAATACCCACCCTTCTGACCCCGCAAGGAATTTTCTTCCTACACTCTCAGGGTTGGAAAGAACTGTTGGGTTTGGGCAGGAAGGTACCTTATATACTGTGGGGGCTTGAGACTGTCACATTTTTTTTTCAAACTAGTGAGCTTGGTATCTGCCAGTAAGAGAAGGGCGCGCAAGCACAAACCCATTTGTGAGAATGTTAGGAGCCATCTCGAAGAATCTTGTTTACAAGGTAGCAACCTTCCATTAGGAATCCTGGCTAGAGATTTTCTCCCCCTCCCTCCCTCCCTCCACTGCTGGGCTACAGCTGAGCTGAGCTGAGCTGATTCTGCTAGGACTAGCAGCTCCGACAGCGGGGGCGGGGCCATCCTGGATTTTGAATTCAGGCTCCAGGAGTGGGGGTCCAGCTCCCCTGGGTCATGTGCAACTGCACATGTCGCACATGCCTGGGGCTGGCCCTGATGGCCACTCTACCCCCAGTTTCAGCCACATGTCTCACTCTCCATCAAGCCAGCAACCTCCCTGAGCCAGACCCATGCCCAACACTCCCTCAAACCAGTGACCTCCTCTTAACCTGATCCATGCCCTGTTTCTTCCTCCCCAAGCTGACAATCTCCCCACAAAGGCAAGCTGTATTCTCTGCCCAACCAGTGCCGCCCTCCCCCCCCCTTGGGAGCAAATATACAAGCACTTTAAACTGAATTTTCCTTTCATTATAGGCCTGTCAAACTGACAGAGCCTTACTGCTCTTGAGCACCAAAACTATTCACAGGCAGGGAGCCATGTTCACTGCATTTTCCAAAATGGCAGCAATGAGGAAACTGCAGTGAACACATGGACAGATACAAATACAGATAAAGACAACTACTAAAACACATATACAGATACAAATACCTGACCCCATGCACAGTCCTATTGCTGAGACCCATTGTTAACCTTTGCTTTCTGGCTTAACTTTGTGGGAGTTAATGCACATTTCACCTGGTGTATCTTGCAACCTGACTCCTTCACACATTCAGAAATAAGGCGGGGAAAAGTCCGCCCTTTCCCCCGCCATACTTAGGGTATTTTCAGACGTTACAGGCCTCCCTCTTACCACAGTCAATCCCCTGTGGTGGAGGAGAAGCCCATAACGTCTAAAGGATTCCTGCCAGAGGTTCACCCCAGTGAACCTCCAGCGGGAATCAGATTAACCACGATTCCAGAGGTGAGGCCAGCCTCACCTCCGGAATCGTGGTTAGCGCAACCTCGATCCGGGATTGGCGGAAAGTAACATCTGTTACCTTCTGCTGATCCTGGATCATGGTCCCGGCCACGATCGGGATCGGGCGCAACGGCTGGATTGCACGTCGCACCGCACAGCCCCGCCCCTCCCCGATCCCCGAGCGGAATCAGGCCGGCACGTCTAAAGGACGGACGGACGGCCTGATTCCAGACCGGGATCCAAAATGGATCCCGGGCCATGGTAAAAGGGAGGCCCATCACGTCTAAAAATACCCTAAGTTGTGAATGCAGCCATAGTATCTACAGAGTTACTACATCATAGTCTGTGAGCATTCAGATATGAGGTGTGTAGCAGTGAGTAATAGTTACTTCATAGTAGTATCCTGTAGGAGACTACAGGGTAGTGAGTGGTATGGACTTGTCATGTAGTGTCATCCATGTCTGAGTGCTTTTTTGTGGTAAATCTCCCAACCCCAAATCCTCCAGAATTCCACAGACTCTTGCTGTTTGATACTTCCTGGTTCTCTGCGCCGTCATCCCAAATGTCAGAGGGGACATGCTTTCCAAGAACTCAGAATTATAGCATGATGTTTGAACTCTTCAAGACATGAGTTATGAGGAGTGAGATACTATGCAGAAACTACTGTGTAGTATGTATACTTGAAATCATCAGGTTCGGCCAGGGTCTTATTTATAATAGTTTTATGGAGGGATAAGGCATGGCTGTACCTGTCTTTAAGGTCCCAAGATGACAGATTTTTAAAAATGCAGTTTGTATGACTGAATCCTAACATTTTAAAAAACAGTGTGAAATTCTTATTGTTGCTAAATGCATAGAGCATCTCCATGTTTCTCTGTTTGCCTGTCATAGAAGTGACTTACAGTAAAATGTAAATTTGAGAAAAAAGCTAACCAGACTTTTGTCTGTCATACAGGTCACAGGCCTTTCCAATGCAGATATTGCCCATACAGTGCCTCTCAGAAGGGAAATCTGAAGACCCATGTTCTTTGTGTCCATCGCATGCCTTTTGACAACAGCCAGTATCCAGATCGCAGGTTCAAGCGCTCCAGAGTTGACTCCGAGGCTTCTGGGAATTTAGAGGAACCTGCAGCTGTCAAACCTGGGAGCTCAGCAGAGCTAACGGAGGAGGGCAGCAAGGCCCAAGAGTAATGCAGCTGAACAAATCAATCTGTATATTGCAATATTATTTTACACAGTTTTTAGATATGCATTTGGTTGAGAGAGTTTGCTAACTGCATTCCGAGGCAAAGAATTGTATACAAATTCCCAGAAGTGTACAGGATGTTTAAAACATTAAATATATATATTAAATAATAAAAATAAGAATCTAAGCCCTTAAAAATGGCTGCTAAACTGTTACCTGGCAACGAGTACTTCCAAATAATGTAGGTGGGATAATAAAGTGATTTTAAAATGTGAGGAGGTCATTAGTTCCTTAAAAAGCAGGGCAATTTCAAACTTTAAAGTGGTCTTTGTCCAAAAATAATGCTCTTAACAGAAAAACGATACCATCTAAATGATTTAGTGTTGCCTTGAAGATTGAGGGGCTGTGTTTTCATTGTTGAAAACACCTTTATAATATGACACCAGCTGCTGTCATTTGCCTAGCATAGTAATGAGATGTGTTGGTAGACTGCCATGGTGCCAGTCTGACTGGAGCTGTCGTTGCAGAGAAAATCAATTCAAGTGGTGTTGCAACTGCACTATAGGAGAAATCTTAGACGGCCCATAAGCTAGGGTCAGGACTGACCTATATTGAAAAGGATTGTGATCATTCATTTTCATTTTAAAAAAATATACAGCCAAATGAATCAGTCGTTAGAATGAATCTGCAGATCAGTGCGAGATTGCAGATTTACTTTGTAATTCCGTTGTTGTTTTTTTAGACCACCTTGCAGTATTGAGGGAAATGCTTTTATTCCTTTTTTTGCCCTTTTTTGATGAAGTAGGTTGCTATAGAAAGATATAGATGTACAATATATAAAAAATATTGTTTAGTGAAACTAGTTAACCTTATCTGTGGAAGGTGCTGGTGAGAAACAGGATTTTATTAAACAGAAAGTTGGTCTTTCTTTCTTTCTTTCTTTCTTTCTTTCTTACTTACTTGAATGAAGGATTCCCCAGTCTTGGTTACTTTTCATTTGTTAGTTTTTATAAGTGTTACAGACATAGTGCAGGAGTTCCTTCTGGAGCAAGCTCTTGTAAAGCAGCTTGACCTAAAATATGAATCCAAACATCCTGCTCTTTGTCTCTAATGAAGAAAAAAGAAAAAAGAAAAAAAAAGAAGTGTTTTAGCTAATATTTCTTTGTGTTTTGTAAAGCAAATGTGTTCTATATTTTTGCAGATTTTAGCTTTTCTACTGATTGGATCCTCCAAATTTATTCCGTTCTTTACCACATAGGAAGTTTTTGAGAGACTATAATGAAACACATAATTGAAAAAAAAAAGCAAGAATAATAGGTAATGGTTTATTCTTAAATCTTCTTGAATAGCATCAAATTTTAGCCTTTTCATGTACTTCCTTTGGTTGAAGGAAAATTGGTGCTGTTTATTATGATGGTAGAGAAGTATTAACTTCTTCGAAAACAAAAAATCATCCAGACTAAAAAAAAAAAAAGGAAAAAAAAAAAAAAAGAAAGTCAATATTTCTTTGCAGGCTGGGAGCACAGAATAAAAACCCCAGGGCCTTAAAACTTCAGCTCTGCCTACAGCAGTTTACAAAAAATACTAAACTGCAATCAATGTAAATAAAATTCTTAGCGCTACCCTGAGACTGGAAAAATAAATAAATCTCAGGCTAATAAGGAATACGGTTTGCATATGCTGTCGGAAAGGATGTCATCCAACTGAAGTTTCAGTTTAAATGAGGTCACTGTGTAACTTGGACCCATCTGGCACAGAGCAAGCTGCTTTTCTTGTTTTTCTAGTATAGTTCTCACTGCCTTACTTAAATCGAGTTGATAAACTTAATGCAACTGTTTCTATGATCCTAGATAAAGGATTGAAATGTTATTGAAAACTTTCTGACTGTAGTAAGCTTTAGGATTTTAACTGCACTACTGTGTTTGGTGACTGTGTCAGTCGCTTGCTTTTGTGTGTTTGCGCCGCCTTCAGTATCTTAGCAGAAAAAAAAGAAAAAGAGAAAAAAAAAGAAAAGAAAAAAAAATCCCACATTCCATTTCTTGCACTTTTTGAGCTCTTTCAATATTCTTTTGTGTCTTCTGAGCATTTTCAGATACGACAGGCAATAATTCTGTTTGTGACACTGGAAACATCTCCCGGCCGTTCTTTGTGATGTGTGTGTTGATTCCATTTGGTCCGGTGCTACTGTCCCTATTTTCCCCTCTGACATAGACCTTTTTTCCAGAACATTTGTAACTTGTAATCCAAACAAACAAGTGACAGCAGCAGTGATGCATTGTCAGTTTCTGAATATCATCATGCTTCTTCTATCTAAACATGTCAAGTTTTTTCTCTGTAACTTCTGTAGTCTGTGATACTGGTCATAATACTGTCTACATTCCTACACAAAGAAAAAATTATATCTTGGAGGAAATCTGAGATCAATAGAGTAGAGGATTTTGTTGCTATGCTTGTAACGATTAGAAAACTTTGTATTTAAAGTTTATTCTTGGTCATTATTTATTATTATAATACATCAGTTGACAGAACTTTATTCTGGTATAGAAGTATTAAAAGTTGTTTTTTTCAGCAATGACTGTTTTCTTTCTGCTGTTAGAATAAAAATGTCTTTGAAGCAGTACAGTTTTATCCAGTGTTTTACGCAATAAAACCTCTACCTCTGAAAAAAAAGTTTTCCTACTTGCTTATGTTTATTAGGAACAGTTAAAAAATAATT
This sequence comes from Sphenodon punctatus, assembly GCA_003113815.1. Taxonomy (NCBI): domain Eukaryota; kingdom Metazoa; phylum Chordata; class Lepidosauria; order Sphenodontia; family Sphenodontidae; genus Sphenodon; species Sphenodon punctatus. The sequence goes on along the minus strand of QEPC01014615.1, from coordinate 555,477 downwards.
CTCTGCAGCTTTGTCAGATTTAAAGAAAAAAATGTCAGTAAATTCACAGTTGTTAGGCAGTTATTGAAGTGTATTATGCTGGGTGTGTGTGCTCAATCAACTTATTAACCTGAACAAATCTATATACAGTATATACATATATATATATATATATTATATATTGTGCTTAATTAAAAGACTGTGAAAATCTGTTTTAGCATGTAGTAATTGTTTTATATAATACTAATTATGTACTACAGAACAAAGTATTGGAGGTCTATCAAGCATTGAATTTAAAGTGTTTGAAATGTGTATCATACACTATAATGTATAAAATCATGTTTTCATATATAAAAAAAGCATTTGTTTGTATAGAGCATATATTTGACTTTAGAAAATTGTGGGGTTTAATGTAATGGTGCATGTAAAGAAAACTGCTGACATTTTAAAGAAATTTACAAATGCAAGAGCCCTCATAGTCAACCAGATGCATCATTATTCTTCCTGTATGTGGCTTGATTTTCATACTTGGGAGCAACTAAATTAAAGGATCTGAAGTTCTTGACTGCTGCTCATTGAAAAGGGAAAGACTGAGAGTAACTCACTTCAGTAAATGGATGTACCAAAGCAGCCAAGTGAGAGAAAGTCAAGGTGAGGCAGGAAAGGGAGGCCTTGCACAAGGAACCTGGAAATGTGTGTGTGGAGTGGGAGGAGGGTATCTTAGAACTGAAACAATTTAGGAGAGTTAGCTGAAATTGTACCATAGCCAAGCTTGCTCTACTCCTTTTACATCTGTCTGACCAACAGAACCAGAGTTACAAAATTACCTAGAATGTCTTAAGCATGGCAAAAATTAGCAAAGAGAGAAATTCAGAGTTAATCAGTGGTTGAAAGTTACATGCAGGAATTGATTTTTCATGTTCGTGAGTGGAATGCAAATATTGTGGTGACAATTCATATGACAGGCATCATTTAAGACCAAAATGAAAGGCAGCAAAAACTTGGAAAGAACCCTTTAAAGTTGATTAAATCTGTCTCCAAATTTGACATTCAACAGTGTGAACAATAGTCTATATTTGGGGGGGGTGGGGGTGTCACTCCACCTCTCCTACCCAATGCACGCCATCATAATAGTTAAGAAAAGCTGTTTTGGGTAGGGAAGTGTGTGTTCATGTTGGCTGACAAGCTGCAATTTGCAATACGCAGGTTCCTGGCAAAATCCAGAATTTACTACCCAAAATTCTGCTTCCCATTAAATTCAAAGGGAATTTTACAATTACCTTTACTAGAGCCAGAATGTCACCCACAGATTGGTAAAAGCAGGTAATCCCCTTGTCTGCTTCCCCCCCCCACCCCAGAATCCTTGTTCAGTAGACATGTTTAATGTAAATTTGGAGAGAGGGTCCCTATGCAGCTTGATGGAAACACTCACAAACACAATTTCCTTTATGATCCACTATGTATGATGAAATGGTACATTTATCCTTTATGAACCCTGGAAAAGAACAACCATGAGACTACGTACCATGCAAATGGTAACAGCAGCAAAACCCTTCCATGGGAAAGAGAATATATGAAAGAGTTAAGTACGGTTGTCTCGCAAAAAAACCCATTTGTGAAGATTTTTTTGTTAGCCCAGCTGATCTGCAGCCTTCAGTTGCAGATGGTGAATGCCTTGACAAGAGTCTTTCTACCTACCATCAGAAAGTTGCTCTCAGCTTTAAGATAATGTTTCTTGTTGAAACTTTTATAAGGACTACAACCCCCGCCCCTGTCTATTGTAATTTGGGAATTGAATATTTCCCCCTATCTGTTTAACATATGTATTGTAACAGTATATTATAAAAAAACCTCACCTTGTGTATTGTAAGCACGATCCCAGTGAAATTATTCTTAAGTATTGTGTTTTTCATTTCTGGATATCACTGCTTGGCATGATCTACCAAAGTGGAAGTATGTTTCCATTGGGAAGGCGTAAGGACGGGAAGGTAAAACTGTGGTGTAATTTAATATTACAAATGTAACCCAGATGAGCATTAGGCATGGGGATTGTGAAAAATTCCACAACTCTTCACCTGTTGGTTTTGCTAAAACTGTTTTCTTTTTCCCCCGCCTTCTTCCTTTAAAAAAAAAGAGAGAGAGCTTCATTGAACAGGGAAATCGCAGGAAAAGAGGAGGAAGAAAATTTAAATGATCCCAGAGTGAACTGTTTTGCTGTTAATACAGAAATACAGAGCAAGACACATTTAATGGGTTCTATTTTTTATTATACTATGCTGAATAATTAAGTTTGAGGCTAAGTGTCACATAGATTTATCTTTTAATTAAAAAAGCATTGTTCACGCATATTTGAGTGGTAGTCCAAATAAATGCAATATAGAAATTTATGTTTGTTTATCTAGGTGTTAATTACCTAGAGATTGTTCTGGATTACTTCTTTTTATAAAGTGTCATAGGCTCATGTCACAAGTAATAAAACTTAACGATGGAACCTTATCAATTTGCTAACTATAATGGTAGTGTGACCTGAAGGAAGAGAGAGAAAAAAACAACTTCTGAAAATGTTGTGTGTGTGTGCCCCATTCAACATATTAAAAACACACACCGGATAAAGCAATCATTTAAAAAATGTTCTCGTAAGTAAAAGTCCAAATACATCTTCTGGGTTTTACAGCCTTTCATACATGTAATTATTTATATAACATACTATTATTTATACACGTGCATGACATGGTGTGCAAAGCAGACATGTGGTAAGCAACAAAATATAGTTTACCTGGCGGGCATGCAACACATTTGATAAATGAAGCAACATTTCTAAAGACGTAACCCGATGTAAGGGAGATGTTAGCAGATGTAATTTTCTTAATACTTGAAAGGACTTTTCGCAAAAACCAAGAGGAAAAGAAATACAAAATTGAGATCTGAAGATAAAAGATCATGCATTTCAATAATACACATGGAAGGGTGGATTTGTATACAGACACAAATAGTCCATCAAATTCTCTGTCAGTATGTCTTTCCTTTGTTTATGACCAGGATTTATGTTAGTTTCATAGAATCACATGGAATGAAGCTTCACATTAGAGAGGACCAGATCCTCAGTTATTTTAAATATAATGGACCTATGAGCTATGCTAGTAATTTACATCACTAGGATTCTGAGAGACTAGGAAATCTTAAATACTGTTTATACAGAACGATATAGAGAGATATAGATATGTGTGTGTGTATAATGTATTGAGACTTACTTATAAGAACAGTTTTAAAATAATGAAATATATATATATAGGGCAATTTGACTAATCTCTGCTTACAATACTGAAATTCTGAAATAATATTATGAAATTACCTATCATACCACCTTATGTTGTAAATATTTTTGGAACCTTCAGTTTTGATATCACCAAGAAATCAATGAAAATTATTCCAAGTGTTCATGTTCATTAATCCTTGTTTGATCTACAGTTTCTCAAAATGTGAAGAAGAATGGAAAACCAAGTATTAAAGACCTTGTCTTGTATTTATTACACAGCAGTTATTCCTGCAGAAATAGATTCCAGGAGCTTTGTTTCATGCAGAGGCAGGAGTCATGGACCAGATACGCCTCGATAGATGGGATTGAGTTGCTAAACAGGCTGAAGAATAAATGGATACAAATGTTTACCTTCCTGTATATTAATTTTAAAGAAAGGCAGTCATGTATATAGCTTATAAATATAAGTTTAAACACAAAGATTTCTTAATAACTGTAGCACATACTTAGATTCCTAAACTAAGTGTTCCGATTTCAAATGAAGTTAGAACACTGACCACTGAATGCTGATCCCAATGCTGATATCTACCAGTGATTTCTGTTGGAAGTGAGTGGGTACTTAATAGTAGGGCTAAATCAGGAATCATTCAAATTCTCACGAGAATTGAGAAACATTACCAAGATCTCGACAAGATCGTGGTAACATTCTGAGATCTCACGAGAATTCTGACAATTTTTAAAAGAAATTATCTGTGCATGCGCAAAATGGCCACTGCAGCCGCTCTCGCATGCGCAGCCCTTTTCCAAAATGGTGTCAGCAGCATTGGCACCATTTTCAGAAAGTGCAGCCGGACTGTGCATATGCAGTGCTGTTCATACATGCGCAGAACTGCTGCCCTTTTCCAAAGTGGTGCTGATACCGCCATTGCTATTTTGGAAAAGGGCTGTGCATGTGCAGGACGGACTTGGCAGCCATTTTGCGTATGCACATTGGTTTCCGTGAGGCAGCTGCCTTCTCAGTGAACTCACCTCCTCGCCTGTGCCTGCAGAGAAATGGAGAGGAGACCCAGTTACAGCCCCAGACTCGGAGAGAGGCAGCCAGTTGAGAAATGTTTTGGGGTTGGTTTTTTTCACTAGTGCAGGGGAGGGCAAGATACTGTCTTTTCATGGTGAGAGTCAGGACAAGTCTTGACTTGTTGTTTGCAAGAATTTTTTATTTATTTTATTTTCATAGATTTTTACCCCGCCCCTCCTGCCATGCAGCTCGGGGCGGCTTCCAAAACATTAAAAACAATAAAATCAATTAAAATCAATGAGCCGAGAACCCTGATTCTTGTAGAGAAAAGTGAGAATTCAAGGAGCGAATTTTAGCCCTACAATAGTTTTGAATATCAATGTGGGTTTTATGCTGCTTGAACCAATAACAGCAGTAGTGTAAAACCTGAAGTAGCACTGAGATGAATCCGTTCCAAGAAGTATATAAATAAATTTAGCAAAAATCTGATAGTAACAAGCTAGTGTGTATTGCACTGAAAGAGAAATGATCTATAGATAAAATGCAATAAATAGTATAATGTCATTCAACCAAGGACATTTTTTTTCATCTCTTCATTTTTGTTGCAGGTCTTGTTATGTGCTCCTGTCTTTCCAAGACATTCATAAGGGCTCATAAATTGGTTTGTGTTTGTATTTGTTATGGCCATGTGGCCAACAATAAACTTAAACTTGAACTTGACATTCATAATATGGTAGGTGAAAGATAAAGAACATAGGGTGTGCAGCTACACAAGCCGGGAGGGACTGATGCCCAGCCACCCCAATTGCAGCAACCACACTTTGGGACCAGCATGAAGAGTGGGGAAACCAAGTAGGCAGGCTGTTGTCGGACATTCCTCCATGCCTTGGGTGGGCCAAGGTGCCGTTCACCTCCTCTGGCCTGCCCATTATCCTGCCCCTGGCCATGACATAGATGCTTGGGAATGGCAATAGCGCCTACCTCTCAAAGCCCCCAGTGCACTTCACCATGAGACAGGGCAGGTGGGAACAGGGCCCATGAGCCATGGCTTAGTGATGCAATTTGGGCAGCCTTAACCCTCTTTTGGTATTTACAAATGTGACACTGGCTCACCAGCGTCATGATGGTATTTTTGTTCTAGATCTACCAGATGTGGACCTGATACAAACCGTACCCAGGGTGGCGGCCTAGCCATAAATGTGGTCCTGGATCAAAGCAGGCCCACAGTCCATGCTCAGCGGCCATGCAGCTGGGCCAGGACAGGCAAACTGGGTGAGAACACTTGTTCTTGGCCCCAGCTCCTCCCTTCCTGGCTTGGAGTGTTTCCATAGTGCCCAGTCATGGCTGCCTGTAGTAGGCAGCCATGGCTATCCATCGTGGCAGGGGGCAGGGCAATGGTAGAAGCATGCGGGCGTAGCTGGGTGGCTTCACGTCACTCCATGCCCCTCCTCCCCTGCCGGAGCAGGCTTCAGGAACATCTGTTCCCATGGGTGGCATGCACCCAGCCGGGGGAAGCCCTCCCCCGCACAGGTAGGGTTAACTGATGTCTTGTCACATCAGTTAACACCCTTTGGGTAATGCTACTATGTGCTGTATCCCCGGCCATTCTCAGAGGACATAGGCCGTAGTAGCTGCCCACCCTGGGGTGGGGTTAACATCTGGTGGCCACTGGACATATGAGCCACTATTGGTGCCAAAATGGGTGTAAGGTTGCCCAGATCGCAGTACTGTCTCATGTGGCTGAACCCAGAAAATAGTGAAGTTAATCACAACAAGAGAAATGAGTGTTTGTAGCTTCCACCAGTCTTCTTGACCACTGCACTTTCAATAGTGAAAAAAAGGATTGTAATGATGGCATTTTTTAGTCTTTCAAATTTTGCATGAAAGACTGAGGGTTAAGTGCCCCAGTGGTTAAAACATTCAGCTGCTTCTCTAACTGTTGTAGGTTCCAGACCTGCTTTCTTGTATACAAGATGGCTGCCTCCAGTCCACTCCTCCATGAATGGGCACCTCACCCATCGTGCTGGTGAAAGACCTAGGCAGTTTGACATGGTGCTGGCTCCACCATTCTGTCATGTAACATAGGTCACAGAAATGCACTTGCAAAACCCATTCTGACCCAGCGAACCACACGGTTATGCTATATAGGGCTTAGGAACAGAACCTGACTTACTTTTTGAATTTTTGCTGCTATAACTCAGTAGTTACATACTATCAATCAAAGTAAGTATGGACTTTCTCCAAAGTCAAGTAGAGACTTTCCATTGACCTCCATGCACCTGGAAATTGGTCCTGTATCAGAAATAGAGAGGTTTTCAGAACCATCAGCTATAAAAATTTGTGGAATTATTTTTCCCCAAGTGGTCACGTTTCTCTGTAAAAGAGCATATTATCATCTGGGGCAAATTCCCATCTCACCTTCTCTCTGATTCCAATAGTTTGGGGCTGGTGTAAAATGTAGGGGAAGGGGAAACTGACCAAACAATTGGTCATAACAAATTTTAAAGCATTGATTTTCAATAAACTAGGAAGTTTTGTTTTTTAAAATCACTTCCATGCTCCCAAATGAATACTAAGTTTTCAGCTCCCATGCAAATACAGAGTTTTGAAATTCCTGTGAGCACCCTGGGAATAGATCCAAGTCCTATAGTTGTTTTATCTCTAGCGACTAGGATTTCACTGGCATCCAATTCTCCTTCCACTGAAAACAATAGAAAAATGCCTAGTGTTGCCAATAGGGGAAGATTCCCAGTTTCCGTATTGCTATTCAAGATTATTATTATTATAAATCATTATTATTATTATTATTATTATCTTTATTGGAAATTGCTGGCCAGAAACAGACAGCATCATCCTCCAAGCAGGTAATGTCAGGACTAGCATTTAGCATGAGTGGGAGTCCCATTCATTTCTATGGGACTTGTGCATTTCATAAATAATTATGAGGCAAGAGCAAGTGTTCCTGTATCATCTGGAAATACCTTTTAGGAGCACTTGTAATTGTGTGTCAGTATTTCCTTGCTATTCATTGATTCTACACTTCCACTATTGTCAAGATTAGTGCCTGCCAATTTGCATCATTTTTTTGGTAAATTTCCAGTATGTTCATTTTTTTGGTCAATTTCCATCAGTTTTGGTCAATTTCCAATCTTTTTAGCAGTTTCTGGTATTTTCATCGATTTCTTGTATTTTATGTTTATTTACAGCACTTTCTGTCATTTTTGACAATTTCTGTCACTGGGACCAATCCCATGACCCATGCATCCCCAACACATGCACACCGCGTAGGAAAGATACGCACCACCACTGCAGGCACACTGCCATGTGGAAACCACGTGCGTGCATGCATGTGGGGTTGTGCGTATGGGATCCGCAAACTGGGATCGGCCCCGCTTTCCATCAATCTTACGTTACTTAACCAGTATGTAAAACATAGTGTTAGCAGTTAAGTTCATTTTGCATTAGAGTTGAACCATCATTTCTGCAAGTTACTGAAGAACTACCGGAAGTACGGAACAGTTGTGATTCCTGAACAGGAACTAGCAGAAAGCCGCTTAGTTTCCTTGTCACTCAAGTGAAGAAGAATGACCTATTTCCAACAGAAACAGCATTTGCTGCAATTGCTTCTTTCAGACCTAGTCCTAAATGGTAGTGCCAGTCCTATCTGTTTTGTGCATCATCCTGAGAGTTGAATAAAGCTTTGGCTGAAGTTTTATAAATATGTTCTTACTGCTCTGCATGAGATTTCTGTAGCTCTTTAGGAGGTGAGGATCGAGAATCAAATCGTACTACCTTTACTTGTATGGTGAAACCACCACTCACTTCATTGCAAGGCGAATCTGGCTCCTCTTGACTAATGACATAATTTTTGCCGGTGTGACCCCATTTTGAGACTGAGCTATAATCTTGTGACACCAGGAAGTAAAAATAGCAAGCACAGTATATCAAATATCAATTGTCATCTGATCATAACCCCATCTGTAAATGTTGCAACCCTGCTTGGACTTCTTACCCCCATTTTGGGAATTTTTGGTGTAGAATGTTGTGTAGATGTAGAAAGTGCTCTGCTTACCATAGGAATCAATGGAAGCAGTAGCACTGAAAACGGTGGAATCTGTGGTTGCACGCCCTCTTGCAAGAAGAGCTCAGGATTGGCCTGAGGAAAGCAAGTGATACACTGTTAAAAGTAAAGGAAGTAAACTAAATGTTGCTCTTCCACCCCCACCCCCCCCGTTTATTTTTTTATTCTTTCATTTAGCTTGCTTGTCTTTCTTACTGAACTTCATGTTCACAAAGGCACCAGATGACAGCCTTGAAGACTGACATGTTTCATTTTGTTCACACAACAAATGTACCATCAGCAACAGCCATACAAGCGTGCAGGCGTATAAGGCACCCAACTTGAAGTTATAGTAGAATAAAGAATTATGGGCATCTTTAGACATAACAAAGATTGGGTGTCAAAACCCCTAAGCACTTGTTTGACCATTGTGTGTAAGCACCGTAACAATCCCAACACCAGTTTGGACATCCATTGAACACGCAATGTGAACACCATTGCATCACAAGGACAATTTGCGTGTTCTGAATGAACACGTGGTCAACGCTGTTTCTAACAATATCATGTGGTGTGTTAGCAGGTACAACATGGGGAACAAGGCAGCAGCGCTCGTATGCTGAGATCGAATGGTGAGGAAAACACTGATTTGCCCCCAGATGGGCTGTGTGTCTAAGCAGTGCCACGTGGTGAACACAGGGCCGAACCGGTCAAAACACACATTCAGACACTCATTGACGTTATGTCTAAAGACACCCACTGTCTCTGGAACAGCCATAAAAACTAAATATTGGTGGTGAATACAGTAACTGATGAATTTGCATTCTTGGGCATTCACCAAAGTGAATACAGACCGCTATTCAGTCTTGCTTCATCAGCTATCTGTTTTTGTTATTCTGCTTTGGTTATTTTGGTTATTTCAATTCCTTTATTTCAGCACTAGCACTATTGTGTATGTGCAATAGCTGGAATGAAGGAACCAATATACCAAAATGACCAACCTGTTATTACGGCCCTCACTCACTCACTCTAGTTTGACCGCTAGCACTATCAGCCAGGACCAGGACTGAACTGGTGACCTTGGTTTTATTGTATAGTTTGGCATTTACATTTTTCTTACTAATGTGACCTCCCACTAATCCATAGTTTAAGAATGATTACTAAAAATGGGGATGGGAAGGTTAGATTACAAGGTGTCAGTATACATTTGACAGCAGCAGAAGCATTTTTAAAATGCTTCCTAGATAATATTAGGAGCTTACACGGCATTTTCTTTTTGCCTTTGAAACAAAAAAGAGGAAATAGTCAAATTCAGCTACAAGATGTCAGACAAAATCCATGGGGCAATTACCCTGAAGATATACATGACAGATAGGAAGATTCCTCAAAAAGCAAGGAATGGAGACACAGCATTTTGTATAGTGTGATGAGCCAAAGACTGTTATGGCACAATCCTCCATCCGTTGAAGCGAATGACTCAGCTCCCATTGATGTTATGGAGGGTTTGCACACTCTGGCTGAAATTGGAATTCGATCCAATATACATTTTTGACAGAACTGGGTGGTTTGATTGGTCAAATTGGAATTCCGACTGGATAAAATTCTGACCAGCCCAATCAAATTTATTGGGTTTTTTTCTTTTCATTTTTCATTTTCGTTGTGGCCATTTTGCACATGTGCAAATTTATTTATTTATTTCATCTATTTATATCCCGCCCCGCTTGAAAACAGCTTGGGGCGGCTCAGTTGGAATTCGGAAATCAATCAATCAGTTGGAATTCAATCAGCTGGAATTTGGATGGAAAAATTATTTTGACCATAATTCTGGCAGCCATTCCAGTTTTGTGGAAAGTTTCCATTAAATCAGAATGGCTGCTTTGATCCAGCCCTATTGCACCCTTAGTGCGTACTTCTTACAGAGGTAGGCAAAAATACTGGGGAGGGAGAGATGGGAAGATATTTGTTTCCAGCAGTTTTCTCAAACACCCTTTATGCCCCTCTCAAAAATTTCCGCTGGTCAGGTTAATAAAAATTCATGTTCCTTCAGCATTTTAGCTGTGTTTTATTTATTATTTATTTATTCCAATTTATTCTCCTGCCCTTCCCACCAAAGGCAGCTCAATGCATCATCCATGCTTACAGAAGAATATAAGCTCTTCCTCCATTGCTGCCAAGTGAACACAGGTCCTGGATATAAGAGATTTGTTGAGATACAGTAACAACATAACTCATGTGCATGCACACACCATGCATTTGTGGGTGTAGATATAGGGTGCAATCCTGCTGCCAGCTTACCAGCAGCAGGCACAGTGGTGAGCTGAGCAATGGGTGCTCAGGCACGCATGCGCCCCTCGCATGCAAAAAGTAGAGCGGGGCAATGGCAGCATGGCTCCTCCTCCATCCCCCAGTCTACGGCGTATGTGGGCTCAGGGGGTCACATCGGATGGGGTACACCATTGCCACACGCGGCTTGCTGTGCTGACGGGGCATGTGCGCACCTGAGCGCCTGCGGTCTTCCACTGCGCCGCATGTAGGTGCAGTTTTCAAGGGCTGCAGGATTGCACCTGTAATGTGTGGTCGAAAGATGACAGCAGAAGAAATGGCAGAGAAACTATATATATACTTTATTTACTTGGCCAGTGGCCATCGTAAAACACACAACAACCAAAAAGCAAACACTAAAATGAGGAACAAAACAACCATAGGCATAAACATCATAAGAGCAATAAATGTAAATATTTCAAAAATCAAACTAGGGGATACCTCCATTCCGGTATAAACCTCATCACCTTATTCTAGATCCTATATAGATTTTAATCTGCCTCATGTTGCTGTTACTGAGCCACCTGCACGACCCCATTTACCAAAGAGGTCTTTATTTTTAGTACCTGAGGAAGAAATTTGGCAACATTTTTTGAAATGTATGGATCCTTATCCCTTAAGAGAAGAACCAACTTCTGGCTAGGCGGCTGAGAAGCTAACATAAGTAAGGGATCAATATACAGCTGTCTCCAAAAATCATAGGCTGAGCAGGTCAAAATAATATGTTCCAAAGATTCCACAAACCCCTCTTGATCTTTATTACAATGTTGACATATCCACTCACTATGAGGGATACTTCTCCCTCTGCCCTCGGTAAATGCTGAGGGAAAGATATTTAGTCATGCCAATGTTAGGGCTACCCTGGTGTTACTCATTTTAGAATTAGCCAGATAAAGAGCCCCACTAGATGACGTTTTTAAATCCATGTACAATTGGGACACCCTTTGTGCATTTATTTGCTCTTTTGCAAATTGGATTTCCTGGTCTCTAGCCCACAATTGGATTTCGGCCCAGGCCCTAGAAAATGGTCTAGATAGGATATAGGCTGGTGAGAATCCCATTGAATGTAAAATTTCTTTGACCTTAGTTGGCCATTTACCAACTGCAGAATGTACGACCCGACTTGCAAGTGAATCTGAGTTCAAGAGATGTAAACACAACCAAAATTTCAAGATGGATAACCTAACATTTACGAAGACCCAACTAATGCCTGCCTCTGCTCTCATTAATATAGCTGGAGTGCCTGTTGGAACGTGAAGCATTCTATTTTGTTCCACCTCGAGGTCAGTTAACATACTGGGCTCCAAAATTGAGCCCCATACAACAATTGGGGGAGGAGTTTGGCTTTTATTAATTTAAGGGCTGGTCCAAACAACCGTTCCCCCTTAGCCCAGTAGAAACCCACGATGCCCTGACCAGTTACCCGTGCCTTTGCCCTGGCAGACTTGTAGTGCAGGTTCCATGAGGGTGCAGCTGTAATTAAAAAAACAATATTAAAGGCTCTCAACTATATGAAGAGACCAGCTACAAAGTGTAATCATAGTTGAAAGTATTAGTCACAGTGCATAATAATTTTTTATTTTTAAAAAAATAGGTAACGGGACTCAAGTCTGCCTCAAATATTCAACCCTGGTCCCTGGAAGAATAGGGGATATTCAGAGGGCCTGATGGAGCTACGTGGCAGGACCCCATTACTCTATCAGCCTCTCTTCCTGCCCCTTCTTTGCCATTCTTTGCTTAGGGTCAGATTAAGTTTGACAGGGATTGGGACTGACACTGTTGCCCGTGAATCAGCTGATCAGCAGCAAACCATCCCCATAGCCAAACATCTGATCAGTAGCAGCACCCTCCCTGCCCAACCACAACAGTGTCAAGCTTGTCCGTGGGGAGTGGAGTCCTGCAGAACACTGAGCAGAAGCATCAACAAGATCTAGAGGAGATGCCGCGGCTGAGCCCTGGCACATTTTAAGACCTAATTAGTCACTAGGTATAGGAGCACCTGTAAGAGAAAGGGGACTCTGAAGTATAACACTGAAAGGAGTCCTGATATAAGAGGAGGTACAAGGGTTAAACCAAACCAGTTCTTAAATAAAATATAACCATCCACAGATGGGCCATGTTATCTAAGATTCTTGAGCCCAAGGAGATGTATGCAGTTGCAGAGCTAGCCGATTTAGCATTATGAAGCAGGGCCTGTGCATACACAAGGGGATGTGTCTACCCTTGGGCCCCCCCACACTCTTGGGGAGCAGACAGGCTGGCTCAGACCAGCCCAGCATCCTATTCTAATTTCAGGGGAAAGGGATATTCTCCTCCAATGTGTGCGTAGGGACTGAAACCTCTCTCCAGAGTTAGGGTTAGTCAGCAGCGTGTTACATGTCAGCAATGTAACCACTCAGGGGGTTTACTGATCAACAATGTTTGTCATCAAGAATGTGATGTGTTTGCAATAATTTCTTCATGTACTTTTCCATAAGTTATCTAACTAGTTCTAGTCTGATGTGTAAGCACCATACTCGTGAACTGAACTGTGTATATAAACGCTCATATAAACGCGTCCCACCACGGTCCGCTCAGATTTCCCCAAACAACAGCCCAGGCTAAACTCCACCATGGAGCGAGATTGTGGTAACATCTGGCAGCCATTTTAAAATGTGATGGTGGCACCTGGATTAATCCATGCTAAAGCAGATTAATCCATGCCAGCATCACGTCTGAAAACACCATATATTGTATATTTGGCATTACTTTTTGGTCTGGTTCTGTGTCTGTTTTCCTTTAGAGGGTGGGCTCCAATTCCAGACTGCAGGGTTCCTCCAACACTAGGTTCGTGGGACTGAGTTTTTCCAGAAGACATCCTACTCTGTTAACTGCATCTACTACTATTACTATAGAGTAGCATCATTGTACTACACAAGGAGTCCTGCACTGTCCTTAAAAAAAACCTGCGGTCAAACCACAATGGTTAAGGTGAATTTAGAGGAGGTAATTAACACTATGAGAAGCCCCCTTCGCCGCCATAATGGCGGCGACGGGGAAATTGCCACGCTCCCCGTCGGGAGACACGGGGAAGGAGCGTGCTGCGTCAGGCAGCTAAGAGGAACGCCGGGCCCGGGCTGAGGTTGCCCGGCAACTGAATTGTTGCGCGTGCGCAGTGGCGCCGCGCGGGCCGACTGGGAGCGGTCCCGCCCCTTTTTCTCGGAGGGCGGGTCCGCTGGTACCGCGTGGAGGCGGCATTCGTCTGGAGAACTGCAGCAAGCAGCAGCAGCATCGGCGCTGCTGCAGAGTCCAGGATAGCTCTTCAAAGCAATGGGGCGCACAAAAAAGAAGGGAGCGGCGGCAGCACAGAAGAGGAGCCGCCCTCAGGCATCACAGGCAACAGAGCAAGGGGCAGGGGAGGATGCCGGGGGGATCCCAGAGGGGGGACCATCCAGGGCGGATCTGATCGCCCGCCTCGAGGCCTGTGAGGCCATGTTGCGTGCCCGCGATGCCTCCCCAGGAACGAGTGGGGCACAAATCGGGCCTGAGCTGGGCATGCAAGCGGCCCACGAGGGAGGTCAGGGAATGGGGGCAAGAGTGATGGGGCAAGAGATGGAGAGTCACCAGGGCAGTAACCAGCCCACAGGGGATGGACCTAGGAGAGGCACAAGGGCAGTCTCCACACCAGTTCGTTATAGGGATGAAGGGGTGGATACCAGGTCAGGAGTGAACCTGAGGCCAGAGGGGGGGCAGCGCCAAGGGCTGATGCAGGGCCCGTGTGACAATCCTCCAGCCCAGGCTTGGGCTGAGCGGGGCAACCTGCCCCAAGGGTCAGGGATGCGGCTCCCTGAGTCACGAGCGGTGGGTCTGCCTGGGGTCCAGGCTGATGATACCACCGGCACAACCAGTGGGGTAACCCAGTGGGACCCTTTTGGTATCCCTGGCTTGGTGCAATACCAGCTGCAGAGGGCAAGGGGCCCACCTATATCAAGCACGAGGGCTAACCTTTCCGGGCAAGACCTGCCCGGTTTCATGTCCGCAGACACGGGGGATCAACCACCGCCCCAACGGAGGCGCCGGCAGGGACAAGAGGAACAAGATCGCAGGGGGGACGAAGCACTGTGGCAGAGGGTCCTGGCCATAGAAAATACGCTACGAGACCAAGCGGAAGGGACAGCGAGATCAGAAAGGGCTGATCAACAGCGGAGACGGAGTAATCTGAACATGGGAACACAGGGTGAGTCCAGCGGGGATATGGGGGAGGAGCCCCTAAGTCATAATTATATCCCCGAGAGAATGGAGAGAGCAGGGGTAACTGTGGGCGAACAAGCCCAAGGAAATTTTGGGATGAGGCCCCAGAAAACAAATGACCCGCAATTGAAGAAGGTGGATGGGGTGTGGGCATGGGTTTTGCCGGCCATACCTCCAGTAACCGAGGTGGAGGGCTTACCCACCCCTATACACAGGGAGAATAGTAGCGGAGGCCAT
>QEPC01014615.1:488468-509423 GCA_003113815.1 Sphenodon punctatus | reverse complement strand
GGCTGTCAGCCTGTTCTCGCTCTTCCCCCCTCCCTTCCCATTTCCCTTGTGTGGGCGTTCCCTTGTGTGCCTTGTGGCTTCGTTTGCCCTCAGTCGGCCATGTCTGTGTCCCGCCCCTGCCCGGTGCCTTGTGGGGGTTTTGCGCCCGGCGGGGGTTCAGCTGCACATCTGTTGTGCTGCCGCGGCCCACGATGGTTCGGCCCGGTTCCGGTCCGTGGTCCCGTTCCCGGCACGTCTGTTTGGGTCGTTCTTCCACCCCCGCGCGTGGTTGCGCTGTTCACCCCCCCTGGGGGTTCACTGCGGTGAACCGCCCACCCGTAATGTCTGAAATCACCCCTTGAGGCTGGGCAACAACCTCCCTTGCTGCTGGGACACATTGACCACCCTCGCCAGCACCGTCCCCAATGTCTCCCTGGAGGCTTTCACCAACCAGGATGGGCACGGATCAAGTTCACAACTGGTGGCTCTCACAGACCCCAAGACATCCACCGCATCAGCTGGTGTCACTTCCTGAAACTCCCCCCACAAAGTTGGACCAGACAGGGTCTCCATCACATCGCGCTCTCCGCCTACTGCCCCCAACTCAGCATCAAAGTCGCTCTGAATCCGAGTGATCTTGTCTGTGAAGTAGGTGACAAACTCCTCACAGCGGGTCTGGGACAAGTCCCTGTCCAGGTGGAGGGAGGCTGGACTGACCAGCCCCCGCACCACCCAAAACAGCTCCGCCGGGTATTTTTAGAGGTGATGGCTCAGTGAGCTGCCATGCTTAAACCCAGCCCAGGGTGATCCCCCTCTTCCGTGGCAGGGGGTCTGCCTAGCCGCTGAATAAACGTTCCGGCAGCTGAGGAGGAGGTGGGGAGAAGGCGGAGGATGTGTGGATGTGGGTCCGCATGACCTTGCCCCCCGCACTCCTCAGCTTGACTCCACCTCCTCTCTGATGGGTGGGTGCAGCGACCTATGAGACCACCGTGCCCACCCAGAACTGCTATGGCCACTGTCTGGGGTTAGGTGGGGTGGGCCATCTAATGTGATGGCCTGCTCTACCACGGTCTGGGGACGCCTACCCTGGACTGTGGCAGGGATTAACACAGATCCTGTGTTAGCCCTGCCATGGTCTGGGGTAACTTCTGCTTCCACCTGTGGTGAACATTGGATGGGGCGAGAGCAGATGTGACACCCCCCCTGTGGCCACTCTGGGGTAAGTGTGGTCACGGGCGGGGGTGTCACATCTGAAAATAATCATAGTTGCCTACCACAGAATACTTTCCTAAGATGTGATGAGCAGGGAAGAAATATCTCAACTCTAGAGAGAAGGGGTGAAAACAGACATGACACTAACTCTACTTTAACTCTGCTTCAACATTTCTTATGTATGTTGCAGGGCTACATAGGGCCCCAGGTCAGCCCTGCAATCTGCATAAGAAACGTTAAAATGATGTTAAAGTGGCGTTACCATCATGTCTGTTTTCAAGAGAAATCCCTATGGTCAGGGACACGCTGTTCCCTAGATTTCCCCATTGCTGCTAATGAGGGAAATGCCACAGACAGGAGTCCCTAACTATGGTCTCTCTCTTAAGGTGAGAACAGACATAATGCTAACTCCACTTTAACATCACTTTAATATTTCTTATGCATGTTGCAGGGCTGTATTGGCGCCCTACTGGACCCTGCAACCTGTATAAGAAATGTTAAAGTGGTATAAAGTGAAGTTATGTGTTATGTCTGTTTTCACCATTAGAAGTATTTCTTTCGACTCTTTCAGGAAGATGATCTGTGAGCTCATGATTGCCATTGACTTCAGTGGGATTTAGTAGCCCACAAATGGTTTCAGAATTGCTGTCTTAATCTATTCCAGGGGGTTAGTCCAGCAATGCGCTGGCCTTTGATGAAGGAGCCATATAGGTGGCTTACAACAAAAATCCAAACTGAGCATAAATTTTTGCTTATAAAGTTTATTTTAAAAATGTGGGTTGTTTTTTTTCTTTCTTTTGGTCAAAATAGAAATGTATATCTTTTTTTAATTATTTTTTTTACATTTTAGTTGAAAAATCCCAAAAAAAAGCAATAGGTGGGACCAAAATGACAAATTTTGGCCTAAAGTAAAAATGTATGGTTTTCAGGTCTATGAACACCCCCAAACCTTTTGAAGAAAAAAAATGAATATTTTTGCGTGCGAGCGTTTCATTTTTATTTTGAGAAACATGTGACGCTCTTTTCAGCTCCACCTGCACATTTGAAATCCAGCTAAACAGAGATTAGCCATGCCAAACAACTGGGTCTTGTGGTTTCACACTGAATGTGATAAAAAGTTTCACATTCCAACTCACTATCAACCTAGGCTAATTTGAACCTGTGACCCTAGAGGCAAAAAGATCAATGCCTCCTACCTCTGGCCAGAATCATCCTGTAGTCCATATTTTGAAGGGCTTAATATTTCAACTATTTTAAATCACACTGCCTGAAACACTGATGCAAGCATCATGAATCTATTTTTTCTTAGTCATGTGAATAAGTAAATCTGCCTTTTTTCCTGACATGGAATTGTTCTAGGGATGTGGGTTTTGCACACACACACACACACCCCACTCTTTTGACCAGCTTTGGCTTTTTTTAAAAAAAGGCTTCATCTTCAAAAATCCAATTTTACAAGTGGTTAGTCTTTAGTGTGGACTGTTGCTTTTTAGTAATTTGGGGAGGGGAAAATTAATGGCTGAGATATTTAATTTTCAGACACAGCTATTGCATGTTTAAAGTATCTCTTTTTATACTATTTTTATTATCAACACTACAGCCTGAGCAGTGCAGAGATATTGCTATTGCAGGTGGGGACGCCTAACATCATTATATTGCTGAAAGAGCTGCTAACTTGTCTGTGGAATTACTCCATACTGCACAGCTCTAAACAGAGGCAATGGAAATTCAGTACAATCACAGCAGATTCGTTTCAAGCCCAATGTCTAACCAACATGATTAGAGCTATAGGAAAAAGAATTTATTTACTCAAAAATGTGGTTTGATTTTTATTATTTTTTTACAAAATGTAAATATTTTTTCATTTCTGATTTGGAAAATTCTTCAGTGGAAAAATCTCCAAATTAAAGTTTGAAATCCATAATCAAAATCTGAAATACAAAGCCGCACCATGTCCCTTTGTATTAGTTGATCCCTTGACTATTTTGACCTTCTTTGGGTCACCTTGCATTTTGTTGGTGGAAAATTTATGATATCACTTTCCAGTTATTTAGGTTAGAAAATGCTGAAATATTTTATTTTATTTTAAAGATTCCCACAAACCCCCAGTGAAAAGTGTTGATTTTCTTTTTTTCTGGTGAAACAAAACCAGTTTCCTGGTCAGTCTTGTCTACGATAATTAGAAACCCAAAACGTGGTTCTAAACACTTTTATTCTTTACTACCTCCTCTTAAATACGACTAGGGAACAAAAGTGTACAGTTTATGCAACCTCATTTAGAACTGATGTTAACGTAGTGTGCAGTGTGTGTGTAAATAGCTATGAGAGATGAGTCCCTTTTACTTCTAGGACCTGGATTTAGTTTGCTTCTCTATCTCTTCCTGTCTTTATTTGTCTCTCCTATACACAAGCAAACGTGTGTGTGTTTAAGCACTGAATAATGGATTAATTCATTTCTTCATGTGCAGTGTTGTATCCCCTTAAAGTAGATCATTATTCTATATGGAATAAATAGTGTTATCGAGTTGATATGCTTTAAGGCTAATGAACCAGTGTCTACCATCTGAGAAGCCAGATAACAAGACATGTATTTCTCCATTGACTTCTATTGATGTATTAATTAATGGAATCCAAGATTTCTTTTTTGAGTTGAAAGTTCATTTATATTTGTACAAGGCTGGGTTCAGGTTTTTCCTATCCATATTTTCTCCCTAATATTTTGATAACATGCAAAAAGAAGCAACTAACCCACAAATCCAATCATGAGTGTATTTTACATACCCAAAGTATGAAAATAGACATATGTGATTCCATGTCTAATATAGTAAACTACTCTCATTTTTTTGCCAGGGGACCAGACCAGCAGTGGTTTGGTGGGAATGGGAGGGAGGCCCCAAAGCCCCTATTCTTCCAATTCATATTTGCCTTTCACACACTGCATTCAATAGTTGTGTCTGAGAATGTAGGTCAAAGGTTATAGTAGGGAGCTGGGACTCCCAGGAAGATTTTACACTTTAGAGGTTACACAACCTAAGCTTTTGCCCAAACTATAAGCCTGATTCTCCTTTGCCTGTTGCACCTTCTTTAGTAACTGGAGCACCTGTATAAAATGACTGCAGGATGCTACCACAGATGTAAATGAGTGGAGCATTCTGACTGGGTCGTGTTTGGTACTCACATTGCAAAGGAGTGATTTCACACAGAGTGTGTCTGGTCCAAGTGATTGATTTATTTAGTCTCTTTTATATAAATTCCCAGTCTGAAATGACCTCTCACCTCCCTTCCATAGGAAGCATCTATTTCATTGAAGCTCACCACTATTCTAGAGTGCCTTTTAACATAGGGTGCATTTCACTTGAAATACCTGAGATGCTCTTCAGTTTTGAAAGGGCCCTGTGGTGTCACGATTCATTTATTAGGAACTATTCCCCTTCGACTCAAAGTGCTGTGTATTGTTATATCTTAAAAGGCCAAAAGGTTGGAGGAAAAGTAATTGACTCATTGCTAAAAATAAATGGGTGAAAAAAAATGGAGATGTTAGCTCACATTAGTCCACACCAGGTGCTTGTTTGTTACGGTGCCACGAGATGCTAACTACCACCCACCACATGGCTACCACCCACAGATTCTTCTTTCGATTGCGGACCCATTGTGAGGGTGAAACCATTCTAATGCACATCCATGTGCCCATGTCTTGTCAATTAGGTTCACTCGTAGCCTCACCCACATTCAGGTCCGCCAGCACCATAGAGTCGCACCTAGCATGCCTGACCGGCTGAGAGGCAGCCTGAGAGAGTGGTAGCGCACTTGGCCAAGGGGAGAACAGTGGTGTGCTTGCCAGCTGACAGGCAGTTTGGGGAGAGGGGAGAGCACTGGTGTTCCCGGCCAGCTGACAAACAGGCTGGGGAGAGGGGAGCGCACTAGCGCACCTGGCCAGCTGACAGGGAGCCAGGGAAGGGGAGAGTGCTAGGGCACTTGCCAGCTGACAGGTGGTTCTGGGTGCGAGGAGAGCACTAGAGTTTCTGGCCAGCTAACAGACAGTCTGGGGAGAGGGAAGAGTACTAGTGCACCCAGCCAGCTGACAGGCAGATCAGGGAGAGCGCTAGCACTCCCAGCCCACAGACAGGCAGGTCGGAGAGAGGAAGAGCAAGGCAGGGGTGCAGGAAACAGGGCGCTGTCCCCTCACTCTGCCCACCAACTGCCTCTGGAGCGTTAGAGGAGCGACCACTTCCTCCCCTTCTCTCCACTCTTGCTGGTGTTACTGAGGCTATCTTCTCACCTGCGGTGGCAGCAGTGGGAGGGGCGAGGGAAGACGCGGCAGCCCGGAGGATCCGGCCGACGGGAAAAGAGCGAACGGGGATCTGCCGCAGCTTCTCTCGTGCATGTCGGGGCAGGATTTTGCTGCCACCGCGTATGAGAATACAGCCTAAGTAAAGGTTGCTGCCTGCAATAAGTACATGAAATACATTCAGGGGGTTGCTCATTTATTAGATTGGACACACTAGACCTGTGAATGGGGGGTGAGTGGTAGCTGCATGGACTAAATACAAACTCCAGGGGGATAACTTCCTGTCTGTTTTCACCCAATCTCTTGATGGAATTAAGGCAGAGGTGGGGAACATCTTGCCAAATGAATCTGCTAACTTTCCTTTATTTTAGAAGAACATAAAGGAGTTTAGAAGGAGTAAATGTGCCCTCCCTTCCCCCTATCCACTAACACATGCCTATGATCACCCTCGAATAATGCAGCATAGGAACTAGCCTAATAAATATTGTGGTGCTAGCTATTAAGAATGTGAAACTGAATCTTTGAACAATGATTTACCCGTTCTGGAAGGACAACTGGTTCTTATCCAGGTCATCAGCCATGTCATGGGAGGTAGTTTACCTTAATCCTCCCACTCCAGGGTTCCAGGACAACTTCTATTTATTTATTTTTAATTTGCTTTTGGAATTTATATCTCACCCCAACAAAAGGGCTTAGGGCAGGTTACAACACATACTCAGGGTTTTGCGGCTGTGGGGGACTTGGTGAAGGCGAGTCGTCTGAAGCTGAATTCTGACAAGACGGAGGTGATGCTGGTGAGGAGGGGCCAGGGGTGGAGGTACCCATCATTGATGGAATGACTTCCTCCTTGGTCTCTCAGGTTTGGAGTTTGTGGGTGCTCCTCGACTCCCAGTTCCGCCTGGATGTCCAGGTGGAGCCTGTGGCGAGGAGCGCATTTTGCCATCTACATCTGGTGACGCGGCTTTGGCCATATATCTCCTAGCCACCATTGTCTATGCTTCCATTACCTTTAGACTGGATTATTGCAATGCGCTTTACGTGGGACTACCCATGGTGACGGTTCAGAAACTGCAGCTGGTGCAGAATGCGGCGGCCCAGCTCCTTTCAGGGACTGGGTTCTGGGAGCACATAAAACCAGTGCTCCGGACTCTGCACTGGCTGCCTATTGTCTTCCAGGTCCAATTGAAGGTGTTGGTTCTTACCTATAAAGCCCTATACGGCCTAGGCCACAGGTGTGTGTGGGACTGCCTCATTCCCCGGGTGCTGGATTGGCCCCTGTGGTCATCGGGAAGTGCCCTTCTTGAGGTTCCCCAGGTTTCTCGGGGGGGCGACGATGGATAGGGTGTTCTTGGTGGCCACACCAATGCTGTGGAACGCCTTTCCAGACCCCTCTTTTTGACGGATGTGTAAGATCTGGCTGTTTTGTCTGGTGTTTGACAAGGCTGATGGGTGAGGTTGGTTTTTTGGGGTGGGGGCTGGGGGATGTTGTTGCCTTGGTTGTTTTTTGCCCCATTAGTTAAGTGCATATTTATTTTGTATTTTATATTTTATGAATGTGTTAGGGTTTATGTAATTTTATATTATGTATATTTTAGCAGATTTTTGGAGGTTTGTTAGTCACCCCAAGGTGCTTTTGCAGGATGGGGAGGGGTATAAATTGTTAAAATAAATAAAATATAAATAAATAAAAACATCACATAATATTGATATGAAATAAAATGCAAAAAATAAATGTGGAATAAAATAAAATTAAATATAAATGTAAATATCCCATGCCCACCAAAGGCTCGGCCATAATAGGAAGGTTTTACATTATCTCCAGAAAATGCTCAGGCTTGAACTGTAGCAAACATCCAGGGGAGGAGGGGGATGTTCCAGAGCTGCGGAGCAGCCACTGAGAACGCCTCTCTGCGGGTCTTTGCCGTACAAGCTTGGCACAATGATGGAACTAGCAAGAGATAATGGGGCCACGCCCATACCCTACGGATTCCACGTGCATGGAAACTGCACACTTTTCCATTGTGGACACATTGTGCCATGCCGAAACCATGCAGATGCTCATGCACCGGGGTTGTGCGTGGGATCTGCAGGGCATGGGATCAGCCCCACTGGAACAAATGGTCTCTGGGTTTTAGCAGGTGAGGTCAACCAAGTGCAGAAATGAATAACTAAGTCCTGTGACCTTCAGGAAATCACATAACCATGGATGCAGAGAGTGAAGGGTTTATTTTGGGATGGAGAGTTGTGGTTTGTTTTTTTCATTTTGTTCTTTTACGAGGAACAGTAAAAGAAACTGAGTTGACAAAATAAGGAATGATATATGCCTTCCTATGAAACTCAGAATACTCACAAGATAACAGCAATCAGACTGTTCCTTCCTATCCCTGGAAATTCTATGTCTACAGACCTCTAGATAGGGTTTGAGACCACTGCTGTGGTTGGCTCCTGTGCTTGGAAGCCCTGTTTTCTTGTATGAGACTGGAAGTCAATCAGTCAGTCTGAATGCCTTTATGTTTATGCAGATGAGTCATAGGAGCTCCAGGCTGTCTAGGTCACTCTCGTCAACAATAGTGTGGAGGAGGCACAGTATTTTTTCTCCCCCAGCAGAAGACCAGTGTCTATGTCCCACTCAGGCAGAGTGAGCAACAGCAGAAGCTGTTTTTCTCAGTACCTGTCCTCAGCCTGTTGCTTCCAGCTGGCTCCAGATAATGGCCCTATCTGAGCTAGCTTTACATGGGTATGCCCAGGGACTGGTTCTATAGTCTGTGATTGCCCAGTCTATCTGCCATTCAAAGGCTCCTCCTCTGACAATATGTATCATTTTTGTCATCTTAGGCCCTTTTCACTGAGCCGCGCTGGGTAGGGGGGATGGGTGAGTGGTGCGTGGGGGTGCGTTCCCACCCACCCACCTCCAAGCATGGAGCATCGGGCATTGGTGGAGGTGGGTGGAGTGCAGTAGTGCGCACACACACACACACCACATGTGGTGTTCCAACAGGTGCCCACCAATCCCTCCCGTACCACGGTATTCGTATGGGCGCCCCTCCTACTCACACGTGTGTGAAGGTGGGGCGCCCGCATGAAAAGGGCTTAACACTCTTCCTACAAACTGCATTTCCCCTGCACACCATTCTTTCATTCTGGAAATTCATCTCTATAGCCACAGGACTATACATTGCCCCCAAAGCAGAAGGCAAGCTCTATTCCACACCTATCTCCAGGGAAAGCCTACTGCTCTAAGGGGAACTGTCTGCTACACTATTACAAGATCATATGCCTATGCAAGTCTTCTCTCCACACTCAAGAGGAGCATCAGTGCAATCACTTTCAATCTTGGGTACCTGCCACTACTACTCAAGCTACCTGCCCCCATGTCTGAGAATCTGCTGCCTCTAGGGACCTGCCGCTTCAGATACCACTTCATCTGTTACCATTGCTGTTCCTGTTGCTGCTCCCTAGTGTGTCAGATGATTGGTAGCTGATTTCCATACCTTCCAACAGCCCTTACTTAGGAGAGACAGTCTCTCTGAGTTCTGAATCCCACTTTCCCTATTTAAGGATTCAAAGTCCCTCTTTTGGGAGGGAGACAAAAGATATCAGTATTCAAGCCGTAGGCACCTCTTTCCTAGGACAATGGGAGATGATGCAATGACAAGACACCAAGTAGAATGATAAGTCGGATAGCCTCTGTTCTTTCTGCACTTGGAATGTTTGGGCGCATGTGAAAGTGTGTAAGGAGGCGAAGTTCATTTACTGAGAGGAGGGGCTTATTGGCCAAAGCGTGGGGCTTGTCCCTCTTTGGCTGTTGGAAATGTTGGGAGGTGTGGCTTTGTATATGAGTAGTTGATAGCTGGTACATCCGTTCAATGGGCATCTGCCAGCATATGTTTAATTTTGACTATAGTTGGCATCATGTGTGTTAGCACCCACGCAGCTACCAGGTAAGGGTGGCCCTCATAGCTCTGATACTGATACGTGTGCAAGCACTTTTCTAATATATTTTCCCTTCTAACTTTCCTTAATGAAGATGTTTCTGCTCATTGAGTGAAAAAGATTGGGAACTGCTGCCCTAAACTATGCTTGGAAGCAAAATGACCCTAGGAATCCAAGGAAATAGAAAGGTGATGTAATATCTTCTTGACCCACCTGTTGCCTCACCACCCAGAAATTCGGCACACCTAAGAATCCAGCATGTACGTGAGAGAAACATAAATCAGTGTCAAGATAAGTCAATGATGCCATAGCACAGAGCTTCCCAAGCTGACCCTAAGTGGTGGGGAACCTTTTTCCTCCCAAGGGCCTCTTTGAAAATTAGTAAAAGTTCCAAGGGTGTGTGGGAGTTTAAGGGGTGCACCATTGATCTGTCCCCTATCCTTGTGTGTGTACTCTCATCTCTTCTCTCTTATCCTGAACTCAGACTTTCACTGCTTTGGTGTCAGAAATGGATCCAGCAAAAAAAAACTGGATCCAGGGCCCATGTATAGGAACAGGAAAGGAGTCAAATAAAAACCAGCTGCGCGGTCGTATTTGGCCCCTGTGGCTGGGGTTCCCCACTCCTGACATAGGAAGACTTTTCTAATTGACCGGTAAGCTTGATGTCTGTGTCGGACAAAATGGTGGAAACTATAATTAAGAACAGAATTGCTGGGCATGTTGATAAACATGGCTTAATGGGGAAGAGTCAACATGGATTTAGCATATGGAAGTCATGCCTCACTAATCTGTTGGAATTCTTTGAGGGTGTAAATAAGCATGTGGACAAGGGAGACCCGATAGATATAGTGTACCTGGATTTCCAGAAAGCATTTAATAAGGTCCCACATAAAAGACTCTTGAGAAAATTAAGGATAGAAGGTACTGTCTTACTATGGATTGGTAACTGGTTAAAGGATAGGAAGAAAAGAGTAGGACTAAATGGTCAGTTTTCACAATGGGGAGATGTAAAACGGGATGTGCCTCAGGGATCTGTATTGGGACCGGTGCTGTTTAATGTATTCGTTCATGATCTGGAAAAGGGCGTTAAGAGCGAGGTGATCAGATTTGAGATGACACCAAGTTATTCAAGGTAGTTAAAACATGAGCAGACTGTGAAGAACTGCAACAGGGTGCCCGGGCATCTAAATGGCAGATGAGATTTAATGTGGACAAGTTCAAAGTGTTGCACATAGGGAAAAATAATCCAAACTATGAGTACACAATGCTGGGTACTAAGCTAGGAGTTACCACTCCGGAAAGTGGGAGTGATTGTGGACAATACACTGAAATCCTCAGCCCAGTGTGCAGCAGCAGTCAAAAAAGTAAACAGAATGTTAGGAGTTATTCGCAAGGGATACAGAATAAAACTGAGGATGTCATAATTAGGGGTGTGCATGCCGTTTTCGTTATTACAATAATGATAATGAAAATTATCATTTTCATTTTTGTGATTGCAATAACGAAAATGACAATCAAGAATAGCAACAATAACGAAAAACGACAACCGAAAATACAGAAATTGACAACTGAGAATACCGATAATGGTAACGATAACGATAACAATAATGAAAATGATAATGATAATGATAACGACCATGATAATGAGAAACAAAAATGGCAATAGGTGATTTCAGACGTGCAGGGCCTGGAAGCCCAACACGCTGAACTCCGTACCGGTGTCTTGAATCCCAGTCAGTGATGAAGCTGTCCGTCCTTCAGACATGCAGGTTTCCATCATGCTGGGGAATCTTGGAGGGGGTGGGGCCATGCGGTGCCACGTGTAGCCACATGGTCCCACCACCACGCTCCCCCAGCCGCCTGCCTTCAGGAAGACAGATGGGCGCAGCAGCCAATGCGGCTGCTGTGCCCAATCCCGTATCACGATCGGGGCCACAAACCGTGATGGGCCAAGGTAACAGACGTTACTTTTGGCCCATCATGGATAGTGGTCAAGGTAACCACGGTTCTGGGGATGGGGCCTGCACCATCCTCAGAACTGTGGTTAGCTTTGACCCCCACCAGAGATTCACTGTGGTGAACATCAGGCAGGGCTCAAACAGACGTGCATGGAATCACAGCCACCATCCTGAATCCACTGTGATTAAAGGTGGTTGACTGTGATCTTGTCACGTCTGAAATTACCCAATGTCATTATCGTCGTTGTTATAATTAGTGCTGTGGCAGTTGGGTTTTGGAGGGAAAATGTGGAGAGGCGAGGAGGGAGCAGACATCTCAGAATCTTAACAGGGTTGAACTCTTGAACTGTGCCTGTGTTGGGAGGGGTGAGCAACTCAGCAGAATCTAATGGATGTAATGCTGGCCAGTGAGCAGCGCAAGCAGGCTCCAGCAGTCTCATGGCACTCTGTGATTGAATGCTCAATGCCTGCTGCCTCGCACAACCAATCAGGGAGGCTCTGGGGGAGGGCACTGCAACCCTTTATAATGGGAGGGCCAGTTTTTTTCTCTTAATTCTGTGAGAACTCTGCTTGTCAGGTTGCCTTTACAGAACAGTGGTGCTTGCACACAAAAAATCCTCCCTAGCCCTCATTGTATTATCACCAATACCTTTCCTTCCTCATACCCTACATTTTGCCTTCCTAGCCCTCATTGTATTATCACCAATACCTTTCCTTCCTCGTACCCTACATTTTGCCTTCTCCTTTTCCCTGCCCTTCTCCCCCCTGTACATTAAAAATAGATAGGTAGTATAGATTAGATATAGGTATATATTATAGATATATAGATTAGATTAGAATAGTTATATAGATAATTGATTAGATAATAGTTTTCCTTTTCCCTTCCCCTGTATCCCTTAGATTTAGATAGATATTAGTTCTGCATGGGAATCGCTAATGATGCCGATACAAAAATAAAATCTTAGTTTGAAATGGTACCGATATCGATAATGATATCGGTAATCATAACAAATATCGATACCAAAAATGATACCAATAACGATATCGATACCGATAATGAAAATGATGATAACAAAAATGAAAATAACATTGCCATTAATAATGATAACAAAAATGACATTTTTGAATAATGAAAACAAAAATGAAAAACGAAAATGACATGGGGGCCTGGAGCACACCCCTAGTCATAATGCCTCTATACAAATCCATGGTGCAACCACACCTGGAATATTGTGTGCACTTCTGGTCGCCCCATCTCAAAAAAAACATAGCTGAACTAGAAAAGGTACAGAGAAAGACAATGAGAATGATAAAGGGTATGGAATGGGTTTCGTGCAAAGAGAGGCTTGACAAGCTGGTTCTCTTCAGCTTAGGGTATTTTCAGACGTTACGAGATCACGGTCAACCACGGGGAATCCCACGGTGTGATTGTGAACGTCTGTTGTTCACCCCAGATGTTCACCCCCATGAATCACGGGGAGGGAATCACATTCACCACGCAAACGGCGGTCCCGGCGGGACGGGCCCCATTTGTGTGGTGAATGAGTGGTGTGGAATGAGTAGACAGGGAACGGTTATTTACCCTCTCAAATAGTATCAGAACTAGGGGACACTCCATGTAACTAGCTTCTGGCAGATTTAAAACAAATAAAAGGAAATACTTTTTCAGTGAAATCATAATTAACTTATGGAATTTGTTGCCAGAGGATGTTGTTAAGGCCAGTAGTATAGCTCAGTTTAAAAAAGGACTGGATAAATTCATTGTAGAGTAGGCTATTAACCAAGTAGCTTACAGGATGAAATTCTTACTGTCGGGAAATGGGAGTGAATGGATTTCCCATTTTGACTGTTGGTTCATCTCCCATGAGATCAAGATTGGTCGCTGTCGGAGGACAGGATGCTGGGCTTGATGGACCATTGGTCTGACTCAGTATGGCACTACTTAGTTCTTATGTTCTTATGATATTTGAAATGCATAGTACCTCTCTCTTGCTTTCTGTTGTCACAGGACTATACTTAAGTCTCAAAATGGGGTCTCAGAGGTAAAAAGTTTGGGAATCCCTGCTAAAGCATTTGGGGAGTCTAACCCCCCCCCCGAGAACCCAAACACCAAGGTCACAAACTCAAGTAAGGAAAACCAAAAGTTCCAACAGTATCAAAGTGTCTCTTTTGTCCTGTGACTGTTAAAACTCAAAGCTTTATAATATTTGACAGTTGTATTGCCAGCAAGAAACCTTCATGCCATGCTAAACGTAAAGGGTGTTGATGGTCCTTTTGTTCAGGGACAATCAGAATTGAAAGTGACAAGCAATTCTATGGCTTTCGCATGCATTCTTAGGACTCCCCTCAAATATGGCCCATATTGTATTTGATCAACACCTGTAACTGAACCAATTTTTAATCTTTGCTGAAAGGGGGTCAATAAGTTTTGGAAGGCAAAGTGTTCTCCTTTACAGACAACTGGAAATTTTCCCTCACTTTCCAGCAATGCATGAATCAATTCAGTAAAAAAAATAATATATTATGCTGCATTTTCCTTGAGTAGCATGGTTTTTTAAAATAATTATCCCCCATTATTTTGTTTTGTTGTTAAAATTCCCATGTATAATGTGATGCTAAACTGTTTCACCATTGTAATGTACCCATTAAAACTTCTTAATCCCCCTGTGAACCATTTCTGTAAGGTTCAGAGACCCAAAAGATTGCTTACTGCACTTTTATTTAGGCTAACTATTAGCACTCCTCCACAGATGAAGCTCAGTAACTATAGATTTCATTACACCATTGTAGCTTAAAATGTCCCTGACACATTGGTTATTATATTACAAAAATCCACTTAACACAAGCATTTTTCACACAGTACTACATATTATGTCTCATACCAAAAATCTGATCAGTGAGAACATTCATATTTCAGGTCATCGTAACACTAAACCCCTTTCAGCAGTGATATAGATCTTTACTGTTGCTTTACTTCAATCAGTCTTAATTACTACTCATAGAGTCCAATTTCAAGGTTTCCTTAGGTGTTGGTATTAGCTAATATTTCAATAAATAAGTCAAAAGATAGCTCTGTCAGTCTCATTCTCTTTATAGCCAAGTATCTTTTTTGTCCCCATAGAATGCAGTAGGGCTAAAACCTAGCTTGTTTAGCTCGGGGCAAAACACACCCTACATGAGCAGAGAAATAATCTAATTTTTTCAATGAAAGTCAGTGCCAGTCAAAGATGCTCTTGCATACTTGCACTTAGAATACATCAAAAACGTGCAAATATTGAAAACCTTAGCAGAGACAGACAAGTTATCATGTACCAGATTATGAAAGGAAACCAAATTAAAGAAGAATATTCAGAATGTCTTTGAAATAGCAAAGGAACGATTCTTCACATTAGTGTTCTGGGTTCACTGATAATGAGGAAGATTATCCCCATTTTCATTGGTCGAGTTTCTTAAAGAGTCCCACCATTAATATTAATGCTACCCAATTGTCTAGTTTTTGAAATAACTCCTTGCAAATCCGGTTGGGTTCCGTTTTAGCTAAGGCGTTAAAATGAAAAAGAACATGAAAGGCAGGGACTGAATAGGAAAGCTAAGTCTAACTTCGCAAAAAAAAAAAAAAAATAGGCAAAGAGGTGCTCCAGATTCCAGTCTTCTCCTCCCAGCAAAGAGTTAACGCAAAGAAATAAAATCAGATATGTGTAGCCTCCAGACGTCCATTAAAGTGCAGAATGCTGTTTTCTATCACAGATTATATGCCAGATGTTCAAACTATCTATAATCATTGCAGATGTAATGGAGTAGAATGTTGCAGTTTGTGAGTTTACTGGCATTAATTCTGTATACTGCACAAGGGAAAAGATTTTAAATATATAATTATATCTCATTAATACTCAGGTTTTATTTCCTTTCAATGGAACAGGACTTATTAAAGCAACCATTTACCGCATGTTTTCTTTTAGTGTTTGGCCCCCACATAATCCTATGTGCATTCTATGTGTAGTAGATGTGTACTAACCTGGGTATATAACAACATGCAGTGCTGTATATAATTCCACTGATAAAAAAAACCCCACTTTTTATATGCATGAGATGTTTTTACAATGTAAATTGATAAGGAAAAAGCAAAGCTCTTGCTTTTACAGTACTGCTTTAACCACCAATTTTCCAAACACTTCTCTTTTTCTTTGCTAGAGCTACCGAAAAGGGCTGTAACAAATTTCAGTTTCAGCCTTCATTTCTCCTGTTTATCCCACTAAACTAGAGTAAGGCCTGACAGATGCCCAAAATAGGTCCCTGTTACATTGGCTCAGTGCTGCTACAGCAGCAAAAGGCAGACTTAAAGCTGACTTGAGTGGCCATTTGAAGGTTTCCTTGGCATAGGGGAGTCTGTCAGTGGGGGAGATACATACGGCATGGCTGGTACTACTATGTCATCTCCCACTCCCTTTAAATGATGTGCTTGGTGGGGGACATAGCTGGTGCGCTGCTGTTTTCCAGCAAGTCCCAGCTGTCAGAATGGCCCCTGGGGGTAGTTTGCAACCAGCGGTAGCATAGAACAGATATGGACATAAGAAACAGAACATAAGAAGTGCCATACCAGGTCAGATCATCAGTCCATCTAACCCAGCATCCTGTCTCCAACAATGGCCAGCTCTGATAGCTGAAGAGAAATACATGTACAGGTTATGGAAGTGTCATTCTCAGCTACCAGTAGCCAGGGGTTTAAGCTCTAACTAGTAGGCATTTATGGCTCTATCATCTAAGAATTTATCTAATTTCCATTTCTCATGATCATCTGTATCAAAGATCACCGAAAACGTAATAGGATCAGATGAGTGCAATTCCCCCTGTTGAGCTTACATCATAGAACGTTGACCAAGGCTGCAACACTATACACGTTGCAGGGCTGAAGTGGTGCCCTATCAGTGCCCTGCAACATGTATAATGGGTAGGAAGTGGGTGGGGAGCGGGTGGGGAGGTGCTTGTTTAAAAGCACCCATAGTGTGATTCTATGGGTCCTTAGGTTCTCTAATAAAATCCTTTAATCCTCTAATCAAAAACAGCTTTTAAATTGCTTCTCTACTAGGTTGCCAGACATGCAAGTACTGTACTTGATTAGCCCATACAAACACCACCCAGGCAATTTTGGTTAACCTTCAAGTATTTGGCCCTATGAGTTCAAGCCCTGGCATGAGTGTGAATTGCTATTCGCTAAGGAACCAGTTTTGTATTATTATTTTTTTACTGGTTGCAGTGCAGTAACCTCGTATAGTAAGATAATAGAAGACCAGGTAAATTTCCATGTCAACACAGCCAGAAACATGGCACTCTTGCAATCAGTGAGGGTGCATTTGTGTGAGCCAGCCATAGAACCTGGAGTGTTAGGGTCAGGGAGGGGAATGCTCCCCATTCAGGTAAAGGTAGTCAGTCAACAGAGGCTACCTAGTGGCAGGAGACGGGGTGCGGCAGCGCCACGCTCAAAAAGATGATCTGGTGAGTAGGATGCTAGCCTAGGACTGTTATAGTAGTTAGAACTGATATAACGGGTCGGATCAGCAGCCCATCTAGCCTGGCGTTCTATCTCTAACAGTGAGCAATTCTAGATGTTTCAGTGAACATGTAAAAAACCGGGGCTTATAAGGAATGACCCATCCCTTGCCATTCACTTCCAGTTTCCGGCAGTCAGAAGTTGTTTTTTCTGGCCAGCTTGGTTAATAGCTAATTAAAGACCTATCCTCTGTGAACTTGCTAATTAGAGCTGAAACAGGTAGTGGGTTTATTTGTGGGTATTATTTGCATTTGGGGGTAGACCTTTGAGTACCAGAATTAACAACAAACCGGATACTCACTTATCCATTTTTCCTTGTTTTCTATTTTGGTTTTTCAGTTCAATTATTTCGGTTAAGTCATTTTCAAAAAATTACATATGCAGACTAGTGCGACTGTTGGCAAATTGACTGAACAACCAAACTGAAAAAATAAATAAATAGAAAAACCAAAATGGAATAACCAAACTAGATTTCTGACAAAGCATAAACAAATATCAGTTATTACCGAAGCCATCATTTAAAAAATTTGCTGGGGTTTAGGCTCCCCACCCATACTCAATTCAGCTCTGTTGTTCATTTTTTCCTTAAAAAAAACAAACACCACCACCTAACTTAGTTTTAATATTGGTTCTTGTATTTTGAGACATGGTAAATAGTAGTTCCCTAGTCAGTTTATGAGATGTGGGGGAGGAGGGAGAGAAGGCAGTTGTAAGTGCCCAAGGCTGGTTGACTGATTCAGCATACAAGCTTCAAAAATTACAAGCAAAAATGCTTCCAAAAGGAATATATAGAAAAGAGAAAAATAAGGAATATTGTGAGTATTCTTTAAGTGAGAACATATTGAAAAAGGTTTTCTTATGACTACTAAAACTAACCAAAATGTTCATAAAACCCCCTCAAAAGAAAAAAACAGCCACTTAAATGGGGATCTCGTCTTGTTTTGGGAAAACACTCTTGCTTATGTCCATGCCCATCTATTCATAAAGCGAGGCATCATAGATGTGCCACCTGGCATTGTGACCGAGAAAGGAAGGGATGGGAGAATTGCATCCAAAATCAGAGGAAGGCATCACATGACAGTGACAGCACTCATGTCTAGATCTGTATCCATTTTTAATCCTTCAAAATAAATAGAAAACATCTGTGTTCACTTGCAAACAAAAGCAGAATATTCTGCAGCCAAAGCAAGTGAAGAAACAGATCCTGCCGAGATCTTACCAGAGTGTGGTATTAAAATAACCCGTTAAATTGCTTTCATTGTCAATAATCTGATTTGGACACATGGAAGACAACTTAGACATTTTTGAATTGCCTGAAATACGTCAATATGTAACAAGAAGATAAGGAAGTGAATTAACTTAACCCCCCATATTAGTATATTTTACTACATCTTTCAATTTCCCTGCTAGATTTCTAAATAGTTTTATACCAAGCTAGAAATTGCTACCTAATGCTAAATTGCATATGATAGTATCAGAGAGTGGATGTAAATAAGCTGGGTAGGTGTTACTAGAATAAATTCTGACTTGCACCTCTAAGTAGCAAAAGTAAGCAGTAGATTTTCTGGCTGAAACTGATGTGTGAATGATGTCATTCTATTATACTAGAGCTGACTGGATATTTGGCAGCAAATGATTTACCTGATGAATTCTCAGAAACAAATTACTTTTATCCTTCCTCCCTTTGCCCTTAAGGCTGCTTGCCCACGTTACCTAGCCCGGCGAAACTCCCGACATGGAAGCTCCCGCCTGGGAATCTACTGCTTATCTCTGAACATGGGTGCGGGGGTAAAAAAGTCATCTGCCAAGTCCTGCGGCATTTTCTCTTACGAATGACAGGGCTCAAAATCCAGCCCCGACATTCATGTTATTGAAAAACTTTCTGAAAACTGTTTTGCCATCAACCATCTGTACTCTGTATGGCCTCAGAAGAAGAGGAAACCTAAGGCAAAGGATCACATGGAGAACAAATTATTCCCGTTTGTCACTGATTTTCCGTATCTGTTTGTTTCAGGATCAACCTGTCTGTCTCAAAGGAAACAACAACAACGAGGGTGCAATCCTGATCCCAGGTTTTCTTCTTTTTCCCCCCAAATAAAATCTTTATTATATAAAAGTTATTGTATACAGTCAGTACATGCTTATTAATTCAATTTTAATGTTTTTAGATATTGTTGTCCTTGTTTTGGCATATAGCAGGACAGAAAAAGATAATATACATCTGCATGCCCTCCTGTATTACACGTAGGCCATATCTATCATACTTATAATTGATATATAATCAATTACATTGATTATATATATTCTAAAATTATATATTCTAAAATATTCTAAAATTATGTTTAAATTAATAGAGCTACACATGCGAAACTGAAATAAATATGAAAATAATACCACCACCCTCAAGAGAATAAGAATAAAACAGAAAGAAAACATAACCATGCAATGTTTGAATTAACATATTCTGGTTCATCTCCTGGCTGAGTGGTGGCGGTCGCCCGATGTAACTTCAATAAAAACTTGATTATATTTAGTTGAACACATGTGTCTCTGTTTTATGGTCGTGTGCCCAGGAGTCGTAATTTCTCTATATTTCTAGCAAACGTAAATTATGTTCGGATTTTCTGACAATTTTAACATCGTTTAAGGATCATCCAGATTGAATTCAATACCAGGTAAAACTGATCTAAATCTCCTTGATCTCTGCTGAGATCTGTTTCATAGTTATGGACAGCCTAAGGCTTTGGAACCACTTCTTAACCATTGACCCCTGTGCATTTTCCCAATTACTGGCAATTGTATGTACTGCTGCAAAGTGGAACTGATGGCATATGTCAATTCTGACCCTTATAATGCCCTGGGTTGGAAAGAGGCCCAGGAGTGCTGTCTCTGGTCTATATGGTATCACCACTCCCGTGACCATTTCAAATTTCTTCCATACTTCTTGCCATAGCTTGGAAACTGGAGGGCAAGCCCACCAGCAGTGGGCCTGAGATCCTACTTCTCCACACTTTCGCCAGCATTGGTTGGGGTACATGGGGTTCATACAAGCAATGCTTTGTGGTATTAAATAGCTCCATGTTATGAGCTTAATTTGAGGTTCTCGCAAAGTGAGGGAGGATGCACATTTGTCCATGCCCAGACAAATGGTGTTTACCTCCTCCTGAAATAAGTCCTTGCTGAGCAACTGTTGCCAGACCTCAATATATCCAGCATCCGAAAAATGGGATTGTTTGTAAAATTCTTTGTGAATTCATGAGAGTATTTTACAGTCGGATGATTGCTTAAATAAAAGATTTTCGAATCCTGTGGGTTCTCTACAGAACTCCTTGCAACTCTGGGGCGTGCTGAAAACTGACCGAATTTTAAAGTATATTAAAAATGGATTTTTTTTTCCCTTTTAGTACCCCTTCTAAGGTGTCTTTTGTCTTAAAGTCCTCATTAGTAAAAAGATGTGAGGCTCTAGACAGTCTCTTCTCGTGCCATTTTTTTCATATCTAGATTGAACCCACATTCCTTTATTAATTCCCTAAATAAAGGGTGATGATTTCCCTACCTTATGCTCCATCTGCTGCAGACACTTATTTCAGATCTGAAAGGCTGGGGCTGCAAAGGAGTGGATGACAATTTTAGTC
Source organism: Sphenodon punctatus (assembly GCA_003113815.1). NCBI lineage: Eukaryota > Metazoa > Chordata > Lepidosauria > Sphenodontia > Sphenodontidae > Sphenodon > Sphenodon punctatus. The sequence goes on along the minus strand of QEPC01014615.1, from coordinate 488,870 downwards.
GGATTAGGCTGTACATTTTCCAAGATGATCTTTTTAAATGAGTCTATTTCTAGCATGTTTTGTTCAATGGGGCTCCACTTTGGGTGATTTCAGACGTTACGGGAGGCCGGTTCACCACAGTGAACCCCCAGTGGGGGTGAACAGAACAACCGCGCCCCGTGGTGAAAAGAAGCCCCTAACAGACGTGACGGGACCGGGACCACGACCGGGAACCGGGCCGACCCATCACGGACCGGGGCAGCACAACAGACGTGCAGCCGATCCGCAGTCGTGGTCAAAACTCCCAGAAGGCACCGGGCAGGGGCGGGACACAGACATGGTCGCAGAAGGGCAAACGAAGCCAAGAGGCACACAAGGGAATGCCCACACAAGGGAAACGGGAAGGGAGGGGGGAAGAGGGAG
>QEPC01014615.1:437515-457121 GCA_003113815.1 Sphenodon punctatus | reverse complement strand
GCGTTGATCCCTCGGCGGCGGAGGCGGCGTTGATCCCTCGGCGCGTTGATCCCTCGGCGGCGGAGGCGGCGTTGATCCCTGGGCGCGTTGATCCCTCGGCGGCGGAGGCAGCAGTGGAGGCGAAGGCAGCGATCCCTGGGAGGCGGCGGAGGCAGCAGCAGCAGCGGCGGCGGCGATCCCTGGGAGGCGGCGGTGATCCAAGCAGCTGATCCAAGCAGGTGAGACGCAACAGGAAGTTGTGCTGATGTGACCTGCTTTATAAAGGCCGCGCAAGCCCCTGATTGGCTTGCGGCCTGAATAAAGCAGGTCATCATTGGCTGGACGCCAAGGAAGGGAAATCCCGCGGGGATTTCCCCATTTTCTGCGAGAATCCTGCCTAGGGCAGGATTCTGCGCAAATTACGCGATTCGCGGAAGCGCGGATGGCTAGGGGCCCTGCCTACTAGGTCCCGGAGAGCCCACCACGGCCACATGCCCTCCCTGGCCTGGCTCAGGGCTCAGCATGTGTCCGGGGTGGACCGGCAAGCCCTGATCTGTGGCCAGAACAGGGCCGCTGTGCTCCGCGAGGCGGCCGGGCACCTCCAATGGTGGAGGGAGACCATGGGGCACGCTGCCCAGCTCGCAATGCCCATTGCCCAGCGGGTATGGGTCACGGAGAGGGCAGGGGTGTGGTGGTCCCTGGTGCTGGCTCAGTGGGACGAGGCCGCCTGGAGGGTGCACTTTTGGATGGACAGGCTCACCCTACTGTGGCCTACAGAGCTGCTCACACCCTGGCTGGAGTGACAGCACACCCCCATGAGGAACCCCATCCCCATGGTCCAGCGGGTGGCCATTGGGATCTGGGCCCTCACAACGCCCGACTCCTGCCGGTCCGTCTCGCAGCACTTCGGTGTTGGGGTGAGCACCGTTGCCTGTGTCCTCCGGGATGTCTGTGAGGCTGTGGAGGGCGTTCTCCTGGACCGAGCGATCCAGCTGGTGGACCAGGAGGCTGTGATGCCCGGCTTCATGGCTGGAGGGTTCCCCAACTGCATGGATGCTGTGGACAGCACCCAGATAGCGATCCTCCGCCCCTCCACTGGAGAGGCTGCGGAGTATGTTAACAGACACAGTTACCACTCCCTGCAGCTGCAGGCTGTCGTGGACCACCAGGGGCAGTTCATAGACATCTTCACAGGCAACTCTCAGCTCAGCCATGATGCCCGGATCATGACCATCTCCCCCTTCTATGCCCGGATGTACTGCGGGGACTTTGCAGACATGGGGATGACCCAGATCGAGGGGGTGCTGATGCCCCCCTGTATCCTGGGGGACCCGGCCTATCCCCTCACCCGGTGGCTGATGAAGGTATACCCGGTCACCAGGTCCCTGGTGCAAGCGCTGTACAGTTCCCGCCTGTGTGCGAGCAGGACCATGGTCGAGTGGGCTTTCAGGACCCTCAAGCAGCACTGGAGGAGCCTCTGTGGCTGGACTACACGGTGGAGACCTCGGCCCTGGTGATAGGTGCCTGCTGTGTGCTGCACAACATGTGCGAGACTGAGGGGGCAGCCCTTGAATACCCTGAGCCCTGTCGCCCACTTGAACCCGTGCCTCTGTACGTTAACGTGGACAACCCGAGGGAGTACCGATATGCCAAGCACATCCGTGCTGCCCTGGCTAGGCATATCAGCCGGGAGGCTGAGGCATGAGGGAGATCAACCTAACTTCCTGCATGCCCCGGCTCCCTGGGTGAACTCCTCTATGGCCATCAGTCCGCCCCCACCCCCAGGCCCATGAGCAGACTGAAAGAGGCAATTGTGGTGCCCTGACATTTATTCCCTCACCCGAGTACGCGTGCCCCCTACACCACCACCACACCCCACCATGCTGGTTCCATTCCCCCCCTCAGACCGGCCTCCCCCTTCCCCCTGTCCCCCCTACCCCCCGTGTCTCTGGGGCCTCCCCCTCACCTGCCCTGTGGGCTCTGCAGAGCTCTGGGAGCTCCTCTCCCCACCACTGTCCGTGTCCCCAACGGTGTCCTGGGAGGCCTCGGTGTCCTGAGAGGCACGTGGTGGTGGGAGGGAGGACCCAGGGCTGGAGGACCCTCCCTCCGAAGGCCTACAGGGACTGGGAGGTGGATGCGTGGCCCCAGCTGGCGTGGCAGCAGCTGGGGTGGTTGGGGAGGTGGTGGGGGTGCCGAGGGGCCCGGCATTGGGGCCTGGGCAGGCAGGGTGCCCGGTGAGGTGGCTGCCATCACATAGGCACTCATGGCGCCAGCGTGCAGGAGCAGCGAGGTCCTGATGTCGTGGGATCTATCCATTTTTGCAGAATGCTCCCGCACCATCCCCTCGATGGCCAATTCCAACTGCCCAAATGCCTCTACCTGCCTGCTGTGGTCCCAGTGCGCCTGCCTCCATTCCAGGTGCACCTCCGCCTGGAGCCTCCAGTCCCTTGCCTCTGCCTGTTGCAGGGGTCGCTCTGTGGCCACCTCGATGCGATCCACGGCTGCTATCATCCACTTCCCCTGTTCTGTGGTGGAGCGGATTATGTCCTCTGCCTGATCCTCCCTCTGGTGCCGTACCCATAGCTGATGCTCCCTCATCCGTTGTGTTGGGGGCACGGCCTTGGGTTTCTGGAGCCCCTTGGGCTGCCCTGTAGAGTACACAGATGGTGGTGGTTAGCCACCCTGGCCGGACACCCCCTGGCCGGGGACACGGCTGGGGGGTTTGTGGCCCCCCCGATTGGCAGCTGGCCCCCTGGCCTTCCCCACTGCCCTGTGCCCCCCCACTCCCACCCTGTGTGACCCGGGTCTCCCTCCAAGCCTCCCTGTGTCCCCCTCCTTGCTGGTGTGCCTCACCTGGGCCCTCCGGCTGCTGCCGGGGCTGTTCCCTGCCGGCCTCCTCATCCTCCTGTCTCTGGTGCTGGGGCGTGCCGTGCCCTGTGGGGACATGAGGAGGTGGGTGGAGGAGGGCTGTATGTGTGCCAGGGTGTCCCCCAGGGCCCCTGTTCCATGGTCTGGGGTGTCTGGGGTGGAGGGGGCCTGCCCGCTGGCTGGGCATCCCTCCTCCCCCCTCCCTCCAGGTCCGTCTCCCCTCCCACCTGCTCGCTTACCCTCGATGTCTGTCTCTGACCCCCCTGAGGCTGGCCCCTCTGGGTAGTTGTGGTCCCCCATTGACTACTGCTGAGGGTGACCAGTGTGCCGGCCTCGAAGTTGTCCTGTCCAGCCAGGGGGTGGGGGCTCTCTGGACTGGTGCTGGTGGGGGGCCTGCTGGTCCCTGAGGTCCCTGGGCATTCCTCCTGGGGGTCGGGGCCCTGGAGACGGTGCCTTCTTGGGGGGGCAGTGAGGGGAGGGGATACATTGGCCCACTTCCTGCCCTGGACCACGGTGCTCCACACAAGGTGTGTGGCTACTATGGAGCCCTTCATGTGGAGGATGCAGTCCAGGGCATCGTAGTAGGGGGCGGTCCGGGCTCCGGACTGCTGGTTGTTGTCCCGAATGGCCTTGTACCTCCTCTTGAGTTCCTTGACCTTCGACCAGCACTGTGCCACAGTCCTGTGATGCACCGCCACCTCCATTTCCCGCATGATCTCCCAGAACACGTGTTCATTGCGCTGATTGAGAGCGAGCTCCAGTTGATGCTCCAGGGTCCCCCAGATGCGGATAAAGTCCTGGGTCTCCCTGAGCCCCCATTGCACCCCCTGTGGTAGGACTGCCTCCCCCGTGGTCCCTCTGGCTCCTCCTCCAGCTCCTCCTCCCACTCCTCCCAGGCAGTGCCCGTCTCCTCCGGGGCTTGGGATCCCGGACCCGTTTCCGTACCTGCGGGACATAGAGGGGGTGGTTGGTTGCTGTGATGCCCTTGTCCCTCACCCCCCAGTCCTCCCCCTCCTGCCGGCTGGCTGTCCCTCCGCCCTGGGTGTCCCTGTGCCACCAGGTCCCCTCCCTTCAGTCCCCTTACCCGTTTCTGGGGTGCCTCCTTCCCTGGCCCAGTCGTTGTCCTCAGGGCGGCCTGTCCTGGCTTCTGCTGCTGCCCCTCCACCTCCTCCTCCTCCATGTGCAACACAACCACCTCCTCCTCCACCTGCTCCTTCTCCACCCCCTCCTCCTACTGCCTTGCTCTCTTGCTCACTTCCCTCCTCTCCCTGCTGCCTTGCTCCATCCCACCACATTTCCATGCTGCTGTGTGCCCTTTAAATCTCCCTCCATGGCCTGTGTTGTTGCTGGTTCCCTGGCAGCAATGCTGCGTGCTTTGTCCCTGGCTGGGAATCATTTTGCTTGATTCCGGTCAGTGGTTGCTGTTCAGACGTTACTTTTTATTGTTTCCTGGTGGGAATCACTTTGACCACGCTTTCAGCGATGGTCTGGGCCGGAGCTCCGGAAGCGTGGTTGATTTTGACCCCTGGTGGGTATTGACTGTGGTGAACATCTGGCGGCTGCGTAACAGACGTTCAGGGCGCTTTGGCCCCACCGCGGGATTGATCGTGGTTCACTGTGGTTGACTGTGATCTCATAACGTCTGAAAATACCCCAAGTCACAAACATCTCATGGTCAACAGTATCAAAATCAGCTGACAGATCTAACAAAATTAGCAGGGTCAAACAACTCTGATCTAATTCACAGTGAAGGTTGTCGACCAAGGCCACAAGTGCAGTTTCCGTGCCATAGTCCGGATGAAAACAGGACTGAAAGGGATCCAGATAACTTGTACCATCTAGATGCCCCTGCATCTGCTGGTCCACCACCCATTCAATAACCTTCCCTAAAAATGGAAGGTTATAGACCGGCCAATAACTGGCAAGGGAATCAACGTCAAGTGATAGTTTTTTTGAGCAGAGGCCGCACCACCTCCTCTTTGAGGCAGCCCGGCACTCTGCCCACCTGAAGGGAGGCAGTGATTACCTCTGCCAGGAGCGGCTCCACTGTTTCTCCCAGCTGGACTTAACCAGCCAGGACGGGCACGGGTCAAGTTCACAAAAGGTGGCCCTAACAGCCCCAAGGACATCCTCTGCCCCTGCGGATGATACCGTTTGAAATTGATCCCACAAAACTGGACAAGACCACAACTTCGACGCTGCACTTATTGCAGTGGGTGAACCAGAGGTTGTGGAAGCCCCTTCCACAACCTCTGGTTCACCCACTGCAATAAGTGCAGCGTCGAAGTTGTGGTTAATCCAAGTGATTTTCTCTGCAAAATAATCACCAAACGTCACAGAGGGCATTAGATACCTCCAATTCCAGGTGGAGGGAGGGAGGACTGACCAACCCCCTCATCATCCGGAAAAGCGTCGCTGGACGAGATTTTTCAGAGGCTATACAGGCAACAAAACCCTCCTTTTTTGCTACCCTTACAGCTACAGAATAGGCACGTAAATTGGCTCTATGCTGCAATCTGTCATCTTCAGCATGCAAACGGTGCCATTGTCACTCCAACCACCACCCTTCCCACTTCAACAACCTCAGGTCCTCCATAAACCACAGAAGCCTGAGGAGCCGTTGCCGAGGGAGCAGATGCCTTGGAGCCGTCGGTCGATGGTCTCCAACAGCCAGGCATTCCATAAAGCCACGAGGTCATCAAGCGAGCGGTCATCCAGATCAGAGGGTAACTCCCCAAGAGCTTTCTGGAACCACTTGGGTTCTATTAGTCTCCAGGGCTGAACCATCCGAATTGGTTCTACACCACCCAGGAGCAGACATGCCCCAGGAGACGTGCTCACAGGAAGTAATGATTCATCCATGACAAGGGTTCTACTGACACCTCCCTCCTCAACAAATCCCCTGTCTCAAGGCTGGTGCAAAAAATTAGGTCCAGGGTATGCCCCCCATCATGTGTTGGGCCGTTGACAATTTGGGGCAGGCTTATGGTTGTCATGGAGGTCATGAACTCATGCTCTGCACCACTGAGACTGGCGTCAGCATGTATGTTGAAGTCTCCTAAGACTAGTGTCTTCGAGGAACACTACACCACATGTGACACCAGCTCTGTCAGGGTGAGTAGGGATGCTGCCATACAGGTAGGTGCACGGTATACTAGCAACCACCCCCCCAATCTGTCCCCTGCCAAATCAAACACAAGATGGACGCCCTCTACCCCTGATATGGCCTGCACCAGATACTTCCTGGCAGACCATGAATCCTTAAAAATAATGGCTACCGCCCGCCCCTCAATCCCTCCAACTGAGCCTGTTGTTGTATGGAGTACCCAACCAGCATGAGGTCAGCCAAAGTAGGCCCCGACTCATCATCCAGTCTGGTCTCTGTAATGCACACGAGGTCGGTGTCATGGTCCAGGATTAACTCCTAGACTGTAATGGATTTATTAACCCCCGACCTCACGTTCAGCAGCATCAGATTCCAGCCAGGGGTCCTCTGATCATGAGCCGCTTCATCACCTGCTTGGGGGGAAGTGAGAGGGACAGGCAACAAACAGCTGACACGTCTCACAGATTTCACCTCCCCGCGTAACGACCATATCTCCCCCGCCCCATCAAAACCCCAATGGCTGCAGACCCCCAAAGGCCGGACCCCCTCCCCTCTCAGCTGCTCTACCCACGTGGCGAGGGAGATCCCCTCCCCACCAATTTCCCCATCCCACCCGCTCACACTGGCCAGGATCTCACACCTTCCCCCATTAGCACCCAAAGGGTAAAAAGATATGTATGGCTGGTGCGACGGCTCCACGGCCCAGCCCGGGACATGATATTGCAACGGACACAGCCCAGGCCGTGTTGATGCACCAGACAAATGTGCTCGCAGTGGGAGAGACATCTTGCCACCCATCTGGCCCACATAAGGATGGGAGCACAGCAAACATGCAGGTGGCTAGCCCTGCCCCGTCCTGCTCCCTGCCCCCCACCATGACGGACAGCCATAGTGGCCAATGACAAGCAGCCATGATGTCCCCAAACCTGCGGCAGGCTGCAGGTAAGGCGGGCCAGAGCAGACATGCAGGACCACTGTGGCCTGCATTGGCCTGTGTGGACAGACTTTAGCCTGTGCTGTGACTCAGAGATTTTCTGAGGATATAGTCCAGGCTATCCACCTACCCACCCTGGGGCTAACATCTGGCGGTGCCAAAACAGATGTGCAGTGGCTCCCAGGTCACAGCAGGCCTAAGCAGGTCACTATCACATCTGTGTTTACCCAGAGAGGGACTGTCCCTGCTAAGGAGAGATTATTGGGAGGTATACTGTGTAGCAGGCTCACTTTCAGCTTGACCGTCCTTCAGGGGCTGCCCGGGACCTAAGTTTCTCCTACTGTACTTCAGTTTCCCCTAAACAAGACCACATACTTATACTTCTCTTCTAGCTGTTTTGCCGTATTCCACAGACCTCCAAACTGTCATTTTCACTATAGGGGTCCAGTCTGGCAGTGGACTCAGATTTATAAAAATCACAAACAAAACAGACACAAGTCTCAAACATGCAAATAAAGACTTCAGCTCCCTTGTCCTAGGGTTCCCTTTCCTGGCCTGTAGGGAGTAGCTTGTTACTTACCTTCATTCTCCAGGCTTCCTTGGTGGTTCCTCTCCTTGAACCCTACCCCACTCAGGCTGCTTTCACACATTACAAAATGGACTATTATAATAACTTGAGTTAATACTGGGTATTATAATTCCACAATTTTTATAATGTGTGAATGCACTTTCCCCCTTTTATGTTGCAAGATCTTGGGTTGTTGTAAAAGTCACATTTGGTGGCTCTTACAACAACCCAAGATCTTGCAGCATAAAAAGGGAATAGTGCATTCACCCATTACAAAAATGTATTATTTCAAGTTATTATAATAGCCCGTTTTTTAAATGTCTGAAAGCAGTCTGAGACCACATTCACACCTTTGTCAGGGGGCAGCCCTGAGCAGATCTTGACTCTGGGAGTAGGGGTGTGCAGCAGACCCCCATGTCCTTTTCGTTATTAAAAAATGTCATTTTCATTATCATTATTAACGACAATGTCATTTTCGTTGTTGTTATTGGTATCAGTATAGTTTCAAACAAAGATTTTATTTTTGGCATCATAAGTAATATCTATTTAAATCTAAGGGACACAGGGGAAGGGAAAGGAAAACTATCTATCTATCTATCTATCTATCTATCTATCTATCTATCTAAATGTGCGGGGAGGGGGGAGCAGGAAAGAAGGTCAGGGAAAGAGAGAAGGTAAAATGTAGGGTATGAGGAAGGAAAAATATTGGTGGTAATACAATGAGGGCTAGGGAGGATTTTTTATGTGCAAGCACCACAGTTCTGTAAACACAACCTGACAAGCAGAGCTCTCACAGAACAGAGAGAAAAAACCTGGCCCTCCCATTATAAAGGGTTGCAGTGCCCTCTCCTAGAGCCCCCCTGGTTGGTTGTGGGAGGCAGCAGGCATTGAGTAATCACAGAGTGCCGTGAGACTTCTGGGGCCTGCTTGTGCTTCTCATTGGCCAGCGATACATCCATCAGATACTGCTGAGCTGCTTGCCCGTCCCAGCACAAGCACAGTTCAAGAGTTGAACCCTGTTAAGACTCCGAGATGTTCGCTCCCTCCTCCCACCTCCACATTTTCCCTCCCAAACCCAACTGCCACAACACTATTAACAACAACGATCACGGCATTGTTGTTTTCATTATAGTTGTCATTATTATCGATTGTTATTTTTGTTATTGCAATAACGATAATGAAAATAACCATTTTTGTTATTGTTATTGTAATAATGAAAACAACATGCACACCCCAAAGCTGAGTTTCCCTGCCCTGTACTTTTGCGGGTGATTGCCGGCAAAGTCAGTATGTGTGTGTGTATGCGTGGCTTTTACACTGGCCGAGCTATGCACATATTTTGGCTCTCAAAGTCTCTCTCAAAATCAAAATCTGTGTGGGGCTGGCCCCTGCCGAAGGTCTGAATGTGACCTTAATTTCTCCATCTGGACTTCAAGTAATTAATCCTGTCCTGCCACAACCTACCTCCTACACTGGTTCATTCTAGGTCATTAGGATGTAGCCAGTTGTAGGGTCCAGATACACTGTTAGAAGCAGCTATGTCATCCACAAAATTGATTTCCATTAATTACATGTGCTTGTTTAGTGCCAACCCCAAGTATTAAAAAATCATGTCACACTCCTTCCTCCAAATAATGAAGTTGGATTAAAATCATGAGATCATATCAAATCTGGATTTTTAAAGTAGTTTTTGAGCCTTCACTGTATTATTGAGCCATGTTTTCAGCCCTTTCTCCTCAATTTGTTTCGGATTCCATGTTTCAGATTCCGACCTGGCTACCCTCATCCATGAGTTCATCACCTTGAAGCTGGATTACTGCAACATGCTCTGTGTGGGGCTGCCCCTGGTAATGGTTTGGAAGCTGCAACTGGTGCAGAATGCGACAGCCTGTCTTTTGGTAGGGAGCACATAACACCAGTTCTCCGAGCTCTGCACTGGTTGCCTATAGCGTTCTGACCCTGATTCAAGTTGCTAGTTTTAACCTTTAAAGCCCTACACGGTTTGGACCCCTCCTATCTGAGAGACCGCCTGACTCCTCGGGTTCTGAGGCGATTCTTGTGGTCCACTGGGGGCGCCTTCTTGGAGGTCCCCCGGGTTAGCTGGGGGACCACAATGGAGAGGGCATTCTTGGTGGCCACACCACGGCTGTGGAAATCCCTCCCAATGGAAGCTCAGCTGTCCTCGAGTCTGCTGGCCTTCTGCCAGGCCTGTAAGACCTGGCTGTTCGTCCAGTCCTTCGGGGGGAGTGGTTAGGGGTGGGGGAGACGGATAGTGGGCGGGGGTGTCGGGTTGAGTTAGGGAGGGTTTGGGTATGAGTTCTTTTAATCTGGGGATTTTAGGTTGTTTTAATTTATTTTAGTTGTTATGTGTTTTAAAATGTTGTTAGCTGCCCCGAGATGCTTGTAGCAGGAGGGGGCGGCATATAAATTTTAATAATAAATAAATAAATAAATAAATGTTGAGATCTAGAAACATAGGCCACAGAGTTTCAATGAGACTACCAGCATTCAGCTTCAGCCGTATATTTCGGGCTGGGACCTAGCCACCATAGTCCATACGTTCATCACCTCTAGATTGGACTACTGTAATGCGCTCTATGTGGGGCTACCTTTGATGACATTCTGGAGACTGTAGCTGGTGCAGAATGAAGCAGCCTGCCTCCTTACAGGGATGGGTCACCGTGAGCATATAACACCTATACTTTGCTCGCTGCACTGGCTACCTATAGTCTTCTGGGCTGATTTCAAGGTGTTCGTTCTTACCTATAAAGCACTAAACGGTCTGGGCCCAGCCTATCTGTGAGACTGCCTCACTCCCTGGGTCCTGGATTGATCCCTGCCATCGGTCAGGGGCATCCTGTTGGAGGTCCACCTGCTGCGATGGGGGGCCACGTTTGAGAGGGTGTTCTTGGTGGTAGCATTTTCTGTAGAATTTTCTGCTGGCTGAGGCCTGTTTGTCCCCAGATCTCTCCTCCTTCAGGTACTGTTGTAAGACCTGACTTTTCTCTCAGGCTTTTGGCGGGGGAGATGGGTAGTGGGTGGTGGGGATGTTTTTATGCCTTTTATGGACTGTCCTGCATTAGTTTTATTGATCTTTTAATATTTCTATATTTTTTGTAATTTGTTTTTTATTAGAATTCTGTTATTGTTATTTTGTTGTGAGTTACTCCAAGCTGCCAGAGGCAGGAGTGGGTGGCATAGAAATAAATAAATAAATAAATAAATAAATGGTGGATCACAGTTCTGGTTTTCAAAACATAATGAATTCTCAGATGGTCACCAAATCACAAGACTCCAGTGGCTGTGGCTTTAAGGAAAATAGCAAATAACATGAGGCTTAGGGATGGGCAAATGAGGTTTGGAAGTTTGGAGTTCGGCCCGAACTCGGCCTGTTCGGACAACCGAACCTGAATGCGAACATGAACTGACCGAACTGAACTCAATTCCGAATGTCGAAATGACCGACAGTTTGGTCAGTTCGGATGGCGTTCGGGTGAGTTCAGGTGGCAAAAAAACAAGGTTCACTGGAAGGTCAAACGTGACAGGGAGGGGTAGTCACTGAGGAGCAGACTTCCAGGCACCAGGGGTGGAGATACTTGCAAGAAATGAAACTATCTGCCTCCCCCCTTCCCAACACCTTCTGAGTTAGTCACTGTTCCTGAACAGCAGGCATTTCAGAAGGCTCCCTCTCCCAGCATTTCCCAGCTCCCCAATCCATTGCAATCCTCCTCCCATTTCACCCATCTACCCCCATATTCTCATTCATTTATTTAGCTTAGCTTAGATAGATTTAGTGGTTATTTTTTGTTTTCACCCCTCCCTATATTCAATCTTCCTTCCTGCCTCCCCCCTCCATTCAATCCTTTCCCTCTCCCATATATTCCACCCCAGATTCCCTTCCCTTCCCCTGTTTTTTCATTTAGAGTAGGATTATTAGATTGCTTTAAGTTTCATTTCAGTTTTGTACTGAAATGAAACTTAAACCTTAAACTGAAACCTTGTGTTGTTTGTGATTCCCCCATTCCATAGATAGATAGATAGATAGATAGATAGATAGATAGATAGATAGATAGGTTGTAGACAGTTGTAGGAGTTAGCTTAGTGATAGAGATAGCGTTAGTGATTTAGTTTTAGTGTTTGTAGGAGTAGGCCTGTGTACTTATTAGATAATCCATTTAGTTCATAGCATTTAGAATAGTTAATAGCAGTTAAATTTAGTGTAGATAGATATATATAATATTAAATACAAAAATTAAATTAAAAAACCCATATAAAACCAAATAAAAAACCAAAAAACCACATAAAAAACAAACAAAAAAATCCCATAACAAAATATTTCCCGAACGGCCGAACCCGAACTGAACGGCCGAACTGAATGGCTGAACCCGAACCCGGCGAACTAACTGAACGGCCAAACCGAACGCAGCTGAACTGAACGCAGCTGAACTGAACGACCGAACCCAAACCGCGATCTGTTCGCCCATCCCTAATGAGGCTCATCTTCAGGTTGGTGACATTGTTAGTAGGTGTAATAAACATCTCTGACCTCACTTCAGCTCAGATGTTTCATGTTGGAAGTGGGAGCAGCAGAGGGTGTTAACACCAAAGGTGTGCACCAGGGACCCATGTCATTTTTCGTTTTCATTTTCATTATTAAAAACTCATTTTTGTTTTCATCATTAGTGAAATTTTATTTTTTTTCATCAGTGTCATTTTCAATTTCAATATCAAAATTTTCGTTTTCAGTTTTGTTTCCGTTTTTGTCAGCGGAAACAGAAATTCTGTTGGCTGTGTGATGTGGTTCTGCCTAATATATATAATAAAACATCCTAGTATCTATCTATCTATCTATCTATCTATCTATCTATCTATCTATCATCTGTGTGTGTGTACAGGGGGAGACAGACGGGGAAGGGAAAAGGAAAAAACTATGAGGTATATATCTAATCTATATCTATATCTATAGTTTATCTAATCTGTATCTATATCTCTCTATATATGTACAGGGACAGACAGACGGGGAAGAGAAAAGGAAAAAACTATGAGCTCTCTCTCTCTCTCTCTCTCTCTCTCTCTATCTATCTATCTATCTATCTATCTATCTATCTATCATCTACATGTGTGTGTACAGGGGGAGACAGACAGGGAAAGGTAAAATGTAAAGGGTATAAGGAAAGGTAAGGTATATTATATGTATAGGTGGTAATGTACACTGAGGGTTGGGGAAGATTTTTAGTGCAATCACCAGAGTTCTGCAAACGCAACCTGACACAGCAAGAGCTAACACAGAACAAGAGTCAAACAGCCTGGCCATGACAATATAAAGTGTTGTAGTTGCCCTCCCCAGAACCCTCTGACTGGTTCTGGGAGGCAGGAGGCACTGATCAATCATAGGGTGCCATGAGACTGCCTGGGACTTGCTTGAGCTGCTCATTGGCCAGCAATTACATCCAACAGATCCTTGCTGTCTGCTCACCCCTCCCATCACAGCCCCAGTTCAAGAATTCAACATTGTTTCCCTCCCAAATGGCTTCAAGATGTCTGCTCCCTCCTCCCCTCTCTACATTTTCCCTCCAAAAATAACTGCCAGGCAATAACAAAATGAATAACAAAAATGAAATTCACTATTGATTTCCTTATTATTGATTTAATTTTTGTTATTGTAATAATAAAAACGAAGTGCACACCCCTATTTAACACACATGACACTGACTTGGCGGTGGCCCAAACCACTTCAGGGAGAAAAAGTGCTACGGACATGGTCCGGACCGGGTCAGGCTGTTGAACAAATGTGCTGGCAACCAGGCCACTGGGGAAGGTGTGGAGACACACAAATGTTGACCCCACCCCCGCACTGCACCCAGAACCCTGCCCCCACCATGACAAGCAGCCATAGTGGCTGGCCATGGCAGACCTCAGCCAGGTTGGGTCACAGCAGGCCACACCACTGTGATAGCCTGCTGTGGCCTGACTTGGCCCAATTGGGTGGACTTTAGCCCAGGCTGTGATTCAGAGATGTTTTGGGGTTGCCACCTAGGCTATCTGCTGACATGGCCCGGGACAATCCCAAACCAACATTTGACGGCACCTGCACAAACATGCAGGTGAGGTCTGGGGTGAAACATGACAGAGCAGGCCAAAGTGACCTGCCATCACATTTGTTACCACCCAGAGAAGAACCTTTAAAACACAGACTCGAATTATGTATCTATGCATAAGCAGTGGTAAAGCTAAAAATGTAGCAGTGCTTCTTTAAATGCAAGACAGCAACTTTCAATGATGTTGATAATAGGATGAGACTACCATTGCGGGATTTAAACCAAAAGGATTTCTTCTAATCTGTTTCTAAGTTTGTCCTCACTAAAATTCTGAACTGAAGGTATGTTTCTAGACTTGCAAATGTTGGATAGCTTAGATAAAGTTGAAAGCAGCATCTAAAGACCTGAGAGATTTACTCAGATCTCTTCAACATTCCTCCAAATTAGCCAACTGTGATATATATTTACTATCTTAGGGCCTGTCTTCATTTCTTTTAACATAGGGTGCAGCCACATGAGGTGTGGAGGGCCTGATCCCCATGTGACCCTGTGTCAGGCAAGTGCAGCGGCCACACTGAGGGGCCAGTACATGGAGCAGGGCAGACTAGGAAGCCGGGTGGACCATTGTCAGACCTCCCACAATGGCCCGGGGTGGAATGAGGCACTGGCCACATGAATGGGCGCCCAGCCCTGCCCCACCTTCATCCCCTAGCCTGACCATTATCCCATGATGAGTCTACATGGGATTGGAGCTAGCAGCCAGAGCTGCTCAGCACCCCTTGCTGCCCCTCAGCACCCCTTGCTGCACGGTAAGGCAGACAGTGACTAGTCACACAAGGTACTGCGTCTTGGGCAGCCTAACCCCATTTTGGGTAAGGCTGCAACGTGTTGCATCCTTGGCCATTTCCCAAGGACGCAGCATGTAACAGCCAGTTTCCTGCCCCACCATGTGGTAGGAGGAACATCAGCTCTTGGTGTAGTCTGGTGCTTAATTTGGTTTTGTTTTCTCTGATTATTTGTGAAAATGCAGCCTGAGTGTTCTTATAGTTAGAGGCAGCATAAGGCAAATATACTTGGGAATAACCTTAACGTAGATGCCCCACCAACTCTTTGAGATACAAAGTAGATTCTTGTGAATTCATGGCCACTAGTAACTGGCCACTAGTACTGAAATATTTGATGTGAATACCATGGGTGTTAACAGACATCACAATGATGTCTGTCCCACCCAGGGGAGTAGGGGAAGACTTCCCCTGGATGGGTTAGCTCCAACCGTGGGAAAAAACGTCCCCACTGCCTGACCCGGCCGGAAGGAGTGGGCAGGGAGTGACATGCGGATCCTCATCCACGCCACTGTGCATCTGGCATCACTCCTCCCCCCCCATCAAGACTTCATATCTTTTAACATAGTTTCCAGAGGCAGGAGGGGGTAGGATAGAAATGTTAGTATAAATAAAAATAAATTAAAAATGATGGGCAGCCATGACTGGCCACCATAGCAAAACAAACATTCAGGCATCACACTGGTCCGGTTGGGCCAAACCGGGTCAGTGTGATATCTGTTAACACCCCATATTTGACAAATTCTTTCACTGAGTTTTGGGTCTGGTGAAGTTGTTACAGAGTGGTACCCATTTGGTTTGGGCATTTACTTTGGTTTTGGGGTTAGTTTTTGTAGGGTTTTTTTCCTGTCATTTTTTGTTTAGATATATGGTTATTATTTTTATTTGTTTATTTAATTATTAAAACTTATATTTCACCCTTTCCCTAAAGCTGAGGTTGGGGGCACAGCATAAAAACCATATAAAAACAGAAGTACATAAAAATAAATTTTAAAAAAATCCACTTTGAAACCTCACCACAAAATATTTGGCTATTCAATCGAATATCCAATAAAAAAACTGAATGACTGAACAAAACTGGCTGGAAATCCTGAAAAAAGAGAGGTTTAGTGAAAATTCAAATATTCTTTTAGGTGCAAGTATTTACTCGAGTGCTATCTGAAAACGAGAATAATATTTGCAAATTGGATATCAGCTAGCTATTCATTTTAGCCCCACTGCCAGCTGATTTTAGTGGTCACTCAAGACATGTAGCACGTTGACAGAGGCATTAAGCAGTTCACAGGGTTAGGCCAATCAGGATATTTCCTTTAAGCTGCTATACAGGTTTTAAATAGTGCAAATTCAGTCAATTAAACAAAGCAAAAACATACACAACAGCCAGGACGCCATATGATAGACATCATATTGTGATTATGTTGTAGGACTTTCTTTTTTATTGGCAAACATTTCAGGCAACGGTTCAGATTTACATAGAACCACATATGTGCTTAAGAAAGCATTTTATTTCTCCCTTAATTGTGTCTTTCTTTACCAAGCAACAGCTACTAATCCCTTGCTACCAGCAAGTAATTATGGGAGCCTCAAAAGATTTATCAGTGCTTCTCGGATCATCACTCAGATGCTTCACCACATCCCAGCTAAGCTCCTTGGTGCTGCAATATTGGACTGGAAATTTCATATGGGCAAGATTTTCCTGCTTTTAGCGAGGCCAGCTATATCTCAAGAATAGTCTGTCTCACAGCATATTGTCACTCTCTGGCATATTTCACTTTCCAGTTGGAGCCTAATAATGATTAAGTATGGGAAAGGAAACTAATTTTGAACAATTTCTTCTTTCAAAACGAAAACACTTATGGTTGTAAGCTAGCTCAGGTGAGTTTTTACTGTATACATGATGGTTTGGTAAATTCCTGAGTGAGAGCACTTTTCTTCAGCTGAGGTGCTTTACAGCCTTCTGGAGTTGCTTATTCTTCTGAGCAACCCATTTGACTTGAGATGATTCAATATATAGTTGGGTTGATATAGATTTAAGAATACATGGGTTTTTAAGAGGTGTTATCTACAATTCACCTGGACTGAGATCTCCTTAGGGATATAAGACATCCAATTTGGGCAGTATGATCCTTCGGCAGAATAGTGCATTCAACCATTCATTAGCAGAGAGGGTGAATCCAAGCCCCATTCAAGACCATGTTCTGACCGCTAGAACATGATGTCCAATCAGAAGCATGCCCTTAGCTGAATGGTGATAGCTTTCCATGAATTACTAGTCTGTAGTAGGGATGGGCGAACACGGTTTGGAAGTTTGGAGTTCGGACCAAACTCGACCAGTTTGGTTGACCAAACTGAACTTCCGAACCGAACTCAATTTTCGAACCAAACCGAAATAAATTTCCGAACTTGGTTCTGTTCACCCATCCCTAGTCTGTAGGGGTTGGACTTTTGGCAAAAATTTGATTCTTGGTTTTTATCGGTTTTGGTTCGCTGTCTACCGGTTCTATCGGTTCTCAGTTCTCTTGGAATTGGATTTTTAACATTGCAGTTTTCCACATTTGGGGAAAACTGCAATGTTAAAAAGCTGAGGAAAAAAAACCAATGCAAAAGATCAGATAGCATCAATACCAAGAAAGAACCAAAATATCGAATTAATCTAATATAGTTATTATTGGGTACTTTCAGTTCTCAACAATACCAAAAGTCATTCCTACTAGTCTGTATCGCTATCTTCATTTCTTTGCTTTTTAGCATATTCTCCCAAGGATATATAAGAAGGTTCCCAAATAATCCATGCTAGTGAATACCTTCTATAGGATATACTTGGGAAAGTTGTACTACATAGGTTTTCATGGCACTTTTCATATAAATAGTACATACCTTGTTTAGGAGAAAGAGTCAGAAGTTTCCTTCCAAGTGAATAATAAATCTTTCTCCAAAGAGAAGTTGAATCACTTTACATTTAAATTCCAATTGTGCAATATTAGTATGTATTAGGGATGGGTGAACAGAATGCGGTTCGGATGTTCGGTTGTTCGGTTGTTCGGTTGGAAACGTGAGTTCGGGTTCGATGGTTCGGTTCAGCCGAGTTCGGTTTGGCCGAACTTGGCCGAACAGTCAAAAATAGCAAAACTGAAACAAAATTGAAACCAAAACTTATTTTTTGGCCCTGGAAAGACGTTTTTCCTGCCCCCGAACTCATTCGAACTCATCCAAACATGACCGAACTGTTCGGTTGTTTGAGAGTTCAGTTAGGCTGTTCGGTTCGGATGTCCGAACAGACCAAGTTTGGTCCGAACTCCGAACATCCGAACCGCGTTCGTCCATCCTTAGTATGTATGATGACCATGATAGTGTCTGCAATGGTTGCCCAAATCACTGCATTATCCCTTTTGTGGCAACCACTGCTTAGCACACTGAACTTCATTGTCTTAATGTTACCTTGTTCTCCAGCCATCCATTTGTTGTATTCACTGACTGCTTCTCAAACACCTCAAGGGAAGGACTATCTTTTCACTAAGAGTTTTTACAACAAGACCCTGATCCGTCATTGAGATCCTGAAATTCTACTGCAATACATATACAAATAATAATAATAATACTGTGGTAGTTTTGGCAATTATTGTAGTACTTTTAAATAAGGTGTGTGTGTGTATGTGATTTGGGGCACCATTTTATGACAACCTATGTTATATGATGCCATTGTGGTGACCAGCCATGACAATCCACTTTTTCTAGGGTAAGGTCTCCATTGTGAAAGAGGCATACTCTGGGTATTTGTGGAACATTATGACCTAGCTTTTCAGGCAAATATGCATGTGTAATCACTGCAATTGCATCCTCCACAAGTGCTATAATTGTAGGTTGCAAATTAAGCGCACAGTGTTGTGAAAGTGAAGGTCTATAAGGCACTCAAAGGACTATGCTGCCAAACAGTTAATATTTTTATAGCATAAGAATGCAGCTGGGAATGGTTTGAGCACGATTGCCGTTGTTGCTACTTTGTGCAGATAGAGGGAGCTAGGGCTCCTCAGGGAACCTTGCTGTGATTTGGATTATGTTAGCAGCACTTAGGAGTGAAGCACGAGAGGACTGCGGTTCTGAGGAACAAGGAAAGAACTGTGACTATTAAATGGGTTTAGTTATTGTGGGAGTTCAAGTGCAGTCCCATGCACAGTATCTCTTTTCTATTCTTTCTTTCAAGGGCTCTGATTCTGCAGAGCCCTCCAAATACAACTGAAGGCCCTGGTGTTGCATGAAGATCTCCTAGACCAGCTCCCTTTATCAGTGTTACCACTCTGAGAAGACCTTAGGGGTACAATGGGAACACCTGGGGTCGAGGCAACTCTGGTCAAGCATCTATCAACTGTTATCACCCTGAGTTACAGACTGTCTCAATTATAAAATAGAACTTCAATATAATCTAAACTGACCTACCCAACTTTTGTCTGGCCTAGTCAGTGTAGGCAGGTAAGCGACTAAACTACAGTGTACACATGGTAGGAAGTAGGTAGTTAAACATTCTCAGAATGAGTGTACAAGTGTGTGTGTATGTATGTATGTATGTATGTATGTATGTATGTATATGTTTAAACAAGCCAGGGGTTTCCTACTCTAACACTAAAGGAAAAGGTGAGTGTGTGCAAATATGTGTGTGTTTGAGGGTGTATGTGAGTATGTAATGTGATCATTGAAGATCTGAAGTACCTAATTTCCCTCAGGATCCAGACCCATGTATGTGGGGATAGAATTCTCTCCTTCTCTGGAAGAACCCTGTGTCTCTCTGTCTCTTCTCCCCTCTGAGAGAGTTCTCCTCAGAGCTAGACTCTTTAAACAATAAAGGTTTCCCTCCAAAACTGAATAACCAACAACAATGCCAAGCTCTGGAACTCTGCTCAATAATATTTTAAGCATGTTCTTAGCTAATTAGCATGTCCTCTCTGGACACACAACCAACTGGATTACCATGGCAATGACCACAGCATCCAGTCAGAGAGGAATAGAAAATAGCCACCAATACAAAAGGGCCACAGGAAGATATGGTACAGTATGTGGGATGTAAGAACACACTTGACTAAGCATAAACAAAGGGCTCATTGCACAACAACATTTCCCCTTTGCAAACTCAGTATTTAATCTGGGTTTGCATTTTCCAGTAGTAATGCATTGACACAGCTGCTGATTTCCCTGCATTTCAGTGGTCCATCCCTTGCATCAGCTGGTAGAGAACAAGGGATTACCCAAGAGCACAAGAAGTGATTAGGATTTCACACA
>QEPC01014615.1:392175-413166 GCA_003113815.1 Sphenodon punctatus | reverse complement strand
AGCCAGGTGCTGTGAGAGAAGCAGGAGGAGTTGGGTTCCCCTCTTCACCGGCTGATTCAGGATGTTGTCACAAGGTGGAACTCCACCTTTTTTATGCTGCAATGACTCCTGGAGCAGAAGGAGGTGCTGCATGCCCTATGCTTGTCGTGGAGAATTGGGGTAACACCACTGTCTGGGGAGGACTGGACAGCGGTGGAGCAGCTGATGCAGGTTCTGGAGCCATTTCACATTGCCACGGTGGAGCTCAGCTTGGAGGTTTCTAGGCTGTGCCAAGTGTTACTGCTTTTGATGATCCTGCAGTGACAAATGCAGGCATTTCTTTCTCGCGGTGACCCTTGTGAGTCTGTAAGGGCACTGTCAGTGGCATTGGTCAACAATTTGAAAAGACGTTTTGACATCTTGCTGAAAAGTTGACCACATTTCCTGGCAGCGCTACTCGACCCATGGGTCGAGAGGAAGATGGCTGCACTCATCGTTCCCTTCATGACCTTCAGGGGTGAGCTCATGAATGAGGTGCGGTGGTATTGCCAAAGTATTGCATGAGGCAAGTGCTACTGCTCCTACAGGTGTTACAAGTGGGGGCCAGTCTGCCATGACTCTTTCATGGCTGGAGGAATGGGTGGAGGAGGATGCAGGACCAACATGTGAGCGGAAGCAACAGGATATGGAAAACACTTAAGTTTTGCAATATCTTGCCGAGCCCCCATGCCCTGTATCCACCTAACCCATGACCTACTGGTCATTGAAGATCTATCCCCGGCTTGCAAAGGTAGCCATGCAATACATCTCGTGTCCTCCTACGAGTGTATCCTCAGAGCGGGTGTTCAGTGTGGCAGGAGACATTGTGACCCCACATCACTCCAAATTGTATCAAAAGACAGTGGAAGAGTTGGTCTTTCTCAAGACTAACCTTCCCCTTCTTGGGTTCATGGAGGCTGAGACCTTTGACTGCCAGACATGATGCACTTGTCCAGCCCCAGGGGATATCCTCTCTGGCTACCTTCACTCCCCTGCACCTGTGCACATCCTGACAAGACTCAGGCAATTACATCAGCCTGCAGTTTGGTCAGAATTATCATTGATGAGCTCAGAGCAGCAGGTGGTCTCGATTTGCACAGCCAGCATGGCACCCAGAGCAGGGCAATATTCCCAGTGCAAGCACTCCACCAGGGAAAAGTAGTAGGAAATATACTACTTATACCCATATATTGCTGGCCCAAAAGTTGCCTCCTTTGATCCCATTCCATCCAGGAAGGGCAAGGAGTGCTCTCGTCTCATCTATCTTACTTGTCTCTCTTACACACACACACACTGGAGTGGAGTGCCCCAGTGGGGCTAATCCATTTCACTCCATCCTTGGAGTCTGGAATGGAATGCCCCAGCAGGGCACTTCAGTCAACAGAGCACACCACACAAAATAAACACATTGGCCCGACATGCATGGGGTGGCCGTCCCCACCCCCAGGAAGACGGGCAGAGGACTTTGAGAGGGCGGAACATCCATGCAATATCTTGCTGAGCCCCCATGGTGACCCAGTGGACTCAGGTATGAATGGTGAATAAATTAATGAACCGCTGACCAGGTCTAGGACAAGGCATTCAGACTGAACCCTGTGTCCCAGTGGACTCAGGCGTGAATGGTGAATGAATTAATGAACCACTGACCAGGTCTAGGACTAGGCCTTCGGGCTGAACCCTGTGAACCAGTGGACTCAGGCATGAATGGTGAATTAATTAATGAACCGCTGACCAGGTCTAGGACTATGCCTTTGGGCTGAACCCTGTGACCCAGTGGACTCAGATATGAATGGTGAATTAATTAATGAACTGCTGACCAGGTCTAGGACTAGGCCTTCGGGCTGAACCCTGTGACTCAGTGGACTCAGGCGTGAATAAAAGAACCTTTCCTTTTACCTTCCATGGAAATGAGCCCTCATGTTAAGAGAAACCCTTAATATATCTTACCTGTGTGAGTGTATCTGTGTGAATTGAGAAATGGGGCGTGGTGGTTCAAAGGATATTCCCATCACCCCGCAAAAAGGAACCATTAAGAAGACTACTGGTGGCCAAGGAGGGAATGAAGATCGAGGATTTGGAGGTTGAGTATAAAGGTAGACGAAAGCAACTTGATCTCTTTTGGGGGTCTGGCTTGAAGGAAAAAAAGTAAACAAAACTAACAGTGATGCAATGTTGTAAGTTAACCCTGCATTAAGCTCTGAACTGCAATTTCTGGGCTGCTGGTGGTTTCAGCCCTGCAGTTGCTGTGGTAGAATCAATCTGATGATTTGTGATTGATTTCTGAGTGGCAGTGCTGTGGAAAAAAAACCCAGTTTTTTAAAAAAATATTAATAGTGTGGCCATTGGGGCCAGCCCTTGTGGGCTACTGACTGACTGTGACTGAGCACAAAGTGTAGTCAAAGTTAGTCTAGGACTACTAGTAATTCTGTCTGTTAATACTGGCAGTTGGTTGCTGTGATTTATTCATAATCTGATTTCTGAGAGGCAGCGCTGTGGGAAAAAAAGTTAAACTATTGCTTAAATAAATAAAAAAATGGTAGTGGGCCTGTAGGGGGCTACTGGGGGCTGTGGGGCCTGGGGACACAAAGTGTAGTGTGCTGGGGGCTGGCTGTTCCTGTGTGATTGCCTGACACACTGACATTTTGAGTGTAGTATACTGCTTTTGCTTTTAAAAAACCCCTATTTTTATTTTAAAGAATAATTTAAAAAATAGGTAGTTGGCTGTGGGGTCTAATGGGGGCTGTGGGGGCACAAAGTGTTATCTGGTGGTACTGGTTGGTTAGTTAGCAGTTAGAGTCACTTGTGTTTTTACTTTTTTTGTTGTAATTGAATTGCATTTGCAGGTAATTTTAGCTCCCCCACCTACCTGTTGTATTGGAACTCAGTCCTATTTTAATATTTTATAATATTTATGAGAGTTTTAATGTTTTATTGTATTGTATTTTAAATGTGTTGGAAGTCGCCCTAGGCTGCCTGGCAGGAGGGGTGGGGTATAAATTTTTAAAATAAATAAATACAAATAAATTTTGGTTTTACTTTTCTCTCCCATTGATTTCAATGGGAAAAGTTGCCCATTGATTTCAATGGGGAAAGATCCGGTACCGGTATACCAGTTCTGATCTGGTAATCCGGTATTCAGAGATCCAGTATACGGTAAATCCGGTCACCGGTATTTCCCTCCCAAGTCCCACCCCTTTGGGTTCGATCAGCTCGCGTTCAGATTCGGGTTTGGTAATCCGAACAGGCTGAGTTTGGGCCGAACTACGAACTTACAAATTGCATTCGCCCATCCCTAACGAATCTCTCTGGACACGAGTTCTGTCTCTCAGAAGGGTCACAGCCTATTAATGATTGGGAATATCTGGTTTAAAGTCCGATCTCAGTGGCTCTTACAGCTAATATCCTCAAGGGGATATTCTAGCAGCTGGCTATTGCTGGGGTAAAAGAGACCTGCGGCTGCTTGCCTTTTTCCTTTGCCCATGTTGTCTCTGTTGAGGATGTTAGGACCTGTGGAATGCAAATCTGTAGGAGTATGGAAAGGTTAGCTGTGAGATCACAGTGCCACTCTGGCAGATTCAGAACAGGGGAACTGGAGCTTTGGAAAACCTGGAAATTTCCATCCTCCAACTCCCTGATTGGTCAGACCTTACTATATAACTTCCTGGGTTCTCTGAGAAGTGCTGTCAGAACAACTAGATGGTATTCTGGTCTGTTGTCACAAATGCCTCACCTCCTTATTTGTCCTGCCCTGTTCCTTGCGTCATCTGCATCTATCTACCAGGTAGGGTTTCTTGCTTTCTTGCCTTCTTAACTCCACCTTGCAGGCCTCTGAACTGAAAAAGGCTCTCCCATCTGTCCTGTCTACCTGTTCAGTGACTTGGAACCTTATAGACATCTGGGAAAAAGATGATGTATGACCTGCTATGGCCACCACCTCCACTATAGATCTGGCCTTGCATTTATTCTGTTAGTTTCTATGTAATGTATTTTTTATTAGCTCTATAGCAAAACTGTCTCGTGAAAGCCTGTCCTTGTGTGGGAGAAGTCATGTTGTAACATGGATATTACTCACATTTTCAGAAAACACTTTGAATATCTGAATATCTGAAACCAAAATAGATATTCACACAGCTATTATTTTGTTTTATGCCTGTTCAGTTGTTTAGTTTTTCAATTATTTGGCTGTCTGAATATTCATAAGCCCAAATAGCCAAAATGAAATAACCAAATAACCAAACATCTGAATAACCACAAATAATATGACGCAAAAGCCTTACATGGATATCGGGTGACGATGATGGTCTTGAATAGTTGCTATTATTCATTTCAGTAGATACAGTATGAATCAGGCAGACTGACATATATGATATTCACTGTAGATATTCAGCTCTAAGGCAGCTGGGGAAGGAATCAAACGGGATTCCTTTTCTCACCTGACCCTTTGCGAAACTGTATCTAGTATGGTTTTATTTTGTATGTAGTATTTATAGCAGAGGTCTTAGCAGAGGATTAAAAAATCTGCATATAATTTCTATATTGGAGAGAGTAAGAATCACATATGACAGATGCTAGTTACTTCATTGAATACATACTACTGTATTCAGGGCAGTAGAAGAAACCAAATGGTACAGAATAGGGAAGGGACTATGCTAAGTAGCAGTGTCACACCATGGGGTGTTAACAGACGTCTCAGGGGAGGGCACATTCCGACCATGGGAACAAACATTCCCATGGCCTTCCGCGGCTGAGAAGGGAGGACAGGTGGCGTGGAGCGACGTGTGGCCATTCGGCTGCATTCCTAACATATCCTCCATCATGATGGACAGCCAGAGCTGCCTATCACAAGCAGCTATGGCTCGCCACCATTGTAACCTCCCAGACCCCGGTAGGAATTGGTCCAGGAAGATGTCTCCAACTGGCTTACCAAATCAGCCCCGGCCAGGCAGGAACTGGGTGCAGACTGTGTGCTCAGCTCATACTGGACCCATACATTTCCCACCCGGCTCCTACCCAGCCGGCGTAGGAACCAAGCCCACATCTGGAAGGCTGCAAACAGCTGGCCTGTCATGATGCTGGGCCAGTGTCACATATGTTTACACCCATGGAATTTAACTTCTCAGGGCAGGAAGTCACTCCTTGACCCTGGAAGTCCTTGCTATCTGACACCAAAGGGTGGAATAAAGGGCAAGGACTTTGGGGCTGGACTGACCAGTGGCAACGGACCTTGTCCAGGGACCCCCCTTCCCTTTCTAACATCACAATGCTCAGAAAGGGGAGTTGTCTCATATCAGAAAGGGGCCGGGCAAAGCAGCTCTCTTGACCCTTATCACCCCGCCCCCCAAACATAATTCTGCTGATGTCTTTGATGACTGCCCCTCTTGCCCTGCCCTGGTTATGGCACAGCTAAACAGATCAGCAGAATTCCAGGAAAGCTGAGAACTGCTAAATTTAGGTAGCATTGCCAATGGAAATACAGCAGGCAGACTGCTCCTGTACAAGGGAGCAGCAGACTTTGTCCAACACCACATTCCTGTGTGAAATATTGCCAGGCAAGAAGAATCTCTGTCCTAGAGGATGCAGCGAGCTGTATACCCCCTCCCCTGTTAAATGCGGCAGTCAAAGCAGAATTAGGCCCAAGTAATTCATTTCAATGAGTTGGTTTTGGTCGTGGAAATTTATCATTCTCAGGTTAGATTTCTGATGCAATGTTTTAGAGATGAGAAATCAAATCTGAAAGGCATCAGTAATGTGCTGTCATTTGTTTTATAGCTGGAGATTAAATTAAAGTATTAATAACAATGAAGATAGGCTGAAGCCATCGCTGATAGTTCATTGATCTGAATGTGTCATTCATCGTCCCTTGTGTTCTCAGCGAGTGTTTTATTTATCATACTGTCACTCCAGTATCAGATATCCATTCCATAGTGGATCATTGATTGGAAATTTAGAACTAGCATTCTTATGAAAAATTTCCATTGTGAGGTAGATTTTATGAGTAACCTTAAAAAGCTATTGTGTAAGAAAGTGCTATATGTACCAATCAGGGGCAATGCTCTACCTACAGCCACAAAGATAGCTCTCATTGACATCAGCAAGAGTTCAGTGTCTGGATCTAGAGCTGTACAGCATATGACCCCAGGCTACACCCTTTGCATGCAGTATCCATTAATGGCACTTAGGGCATAATCCTTGGTCATTCAGGTCAATGGCAAAACTCCCATTGATTTTAATGGAGGATTGTCCCATGTGGCTGCATCATGCAACACTCTTTTAAGGTGGGTATTGGCCCAAACTCACATTCTAAGTATTATGTAGAACTCTGACTACTCTTCCAGAGTCTTGACTGGAGTTGAAAGGTGTAGTAGATTTTGGATTTGCATATATTTGCACTTTTGGATAACTATCTAAATAGCCAAACAATAACCTAAACCAAAGTGGAAATGTGCATATCTGCTTTTGGATACTCATTCATTTCATATTACATGTGCTAGAAATGAAGAAACCAAAATGGCTGACCTGAAATATCCAAAGTGGAGTTATGGTGAAGTTGGACCAAATATCCACGTTATCAGATCTGAACTGAAGCATGCACATTTGTCAGGCAGTATTTAATATCAATATTCATTTTGGCTCCTGCCTTGATGATTCTGTGTTTTCTGCCACCTCTTTTCTGAGGTTTTTTACTTACTGGTAATGGTGTTTCATGAATGTTTCCCCCCTGCTTCCTTTAACCTCACTTCTGGCCTCTGATTGGTCATAGAATAATGACCAGAGAGTACAGGAGCAGTGACCTCCTCCTTTATTGGAGCATAGAGATGTTCTGCTTCAGAAATACTGCATGCAGGGGGTATCATATAGGCATTCTGCCATTCCCATTAGCATTGTGGTAACTTGCACAGTGATGTATGGAGGTAAGAGGCCAAGGGAGTAGAACGTGAGGAAGAGAATCCTTGAACCAGCAGGCTCAGGGTTTCTGGGCAGTGACTTACTCTTCAGAGCCATGGCCACTCCTGGACTTATGCTCTGGATCAAAGTTGAGAGTCTACTGTTCCTCACATGCCATGCACACCTGCCTGCTGATTGGCTGCCGCCTGCTATATAAATCTACTTGCCCTGTAGGAACAGATGGAACGACACTCCTTATTGCTTGTTCCATTTTTGTCTGACCCAAGTTGTTCGGGCCTAAGCTTGTCCTGTGAGCTTCTGTCTGACTCTGTCCCATTACCCAATACTGCATTGACCATGTTCCTGAACCTGACCTTGCAACTCCACTCATGTCCTGGACTGTGAATCCTGACACAGAGGGGAGTTACCAACTTGTGAAAGCATATTATCTACAAGACAGCAGAAACCTGCAACACAGGACATGTGGGGTGTATTTGTATGAAGGCAATGGGTGTTTTGTGAATACATTTTTATTTTATGCTCCCTAAATAGCCTTAACATCCAATCTCCTAGTTCACTCTTGCCCTAAGCACATCTCGCCCAACCACTAAAGGTTATCCATTGGCAGGCACAATATAAAGAATGAATAACAATAATATATTCCGCTTCTTCCCTCCCGGCATTCAAATACCTCTTAAAAACGTACCTCTTCTGTCAGGCTTTCCCTGGCCGCTTTTAGACGAGCGTGGCGCACACACAGCATAAAATCACACCGTGTGTAAATATCCTGTGTGTGTGATTTAGATGCAAAATTTCACGCGTTAAAGCTGGTTGCACATTCTTTTAAAGCCGCGAACGAAATACCTTGATGTCGAGGTGTTTAATTCACAGCTTTAACACGCAAAACATCGTGTCTAATTCCCACACATGGGATATTTACATACGGTGTGATTTTATGCCACGTGTGCACCGTGCACGTCTAAAAGCGGCCCCTAGCACCTCACTCATACAGATTGATCATTTATGCTTTTCCTATATAGTCTTAGTCCCCATGATCCTACTCCTCCCTTTAAGCTACACCTGGAACTTCTCAAATTCTTCAATGTATTCCCTGTCTCTCCCTATGTTCCCCTCCCCCTTGTCTTCCTCCCATCATCCGTCGAAGATTATCAGCCCTTTGGGGCAGGCATCTGTCTCTCATCATGACTGCTCAGTGTCAAGATATGGCTGGTGCAATATAAATAAATAAATAAATAAATAAATAGTAATAATACTAATAACCTTACCTTACCCTAAAAGTGCTTTAAAATCTTTAGACTAAAGTGCCTCACATGTGGATACAGAGCTGTGTGCAGGGCAATTTGGTCTAATTGTTTGTACTTAAAAATCTCTAGGTTTCAGGCAGTTTAAAGGGATATTCTAAGAGTTATTTTGTACGTGATATATTTTCACACATGAAAATATGCTAAATTATCATATGCAACAGGCGATTACACAGGTAGTTTATGCTAATTGTAACTTTTAAAGTTCTTTTCCAATGTGCCTCATGCTTTCTGTTATTTATCCCAACCCTTTTTGCCCACACACCATCTCTTTTTTCTTTAGTTTAACGCCCTTTCCTTTGCCTGTGGCACAGTTTCTTAGAATCTGTGTGTCACACACAAACTGTTACTCACCGGACTCTCCACTATCCTGCCTGGCCTGGCTTTGAGGATTTTCACTGCAGTCTTATCTTAATGTAGTATTATTTATCCACTTTAATTGATATGCACACTCAGTGATTGTTAATCCATGCTTATATTAGCCATATGTCCAGCTATCCCAAAGGTTTAATGAACACAAAGCCAGCCTTAAGGGAAAGGGAGAAAACTCCTGAACTTCCAGAGTGTTGCTTGCAAGAGTTTGCAGCTCCAGTAAACCAATAAAGCAGGATAGGAAAGAACTGCTTTTGTCCAGACGGCAAAAGAGCATTTGAAGCAAGCAACTTTGAATTTGAATCTCTACTGCTAAAATCAAGCTCAGAAATTTCCCCCACAGTGGTTAATGATTATGGACCTGGTCCATTAAGTGTTTCCAGTTGGATGGCCCATTGAAACAACTGGGAAAGAAACCTGGAATTAGGGTCTATGCAATTGTTTAAGGAACACTTATGAAACATACATGTTTGCAGGCCCTTCAACATGTATGTTTAATAAGTGTTCCTTAAAAATTTGCATAGTTGGCAACCCTACCCAGAATGTTCTTTGTAAAGTACCACAAGATCCCTATTTTTAGAGCAAAAGGTAGAAGTACTCCAGTTTTAGGGTGGTTTTACTTGGAAGACATTTGTCCATTCAAGATCTGATACTGCAATGCATTTTGAGACAGAGCAAGAATATAATGATAATAGCATATTAGTACTCTTACAGGAAAAATATATAGGTGGATACTGAAATGTTTTGACAGTAAGCTCTTATTTACTGAGGCAAAAGCCGTGTAAGGTACATACAGTAAGGACATTAATTATGCACTATGAACATTTATTACAAAAGGCTATGTTAATAGCCCCAACAATTGTACAGTGATGGATATGATTACATACCTCCCTCGTTAATCCTGTCTATAGAGTACTAAATATAATACTCTGTGTCTGGAATGTATGTATGCAGCTGAGCTCCCAGTCCCATATGGCTGACTTTGAGGACAAGCATGTTATCATTTTCCAGTTTCTAGCAAGGAGGAACGTATTACAGGAGTTTTGCTCGTTGGAAATGTCATTAGCATTGCCACTACTTCAGTTTTGTATCACAGGTAGCCAGCAATAACCCCAAACAGGCCTCTTACTTAGCCTGTTGACTAAAGAAGCCACTTATCACAGCTGAGATTTCTGTCTCATGTTGAAGGCAGTTGAACTTCAGTCCCTTGAAAGTAGTGTGGGTCAGCATTAATTCTCCCAGTGTGTGTGAAGCTACTGTGCTGACCTTTCACTGGTGTTGGAGAGAGATTTCCCCCCCCACTACCTGATACCAGGAATAATTTCCCAGTATTACAGTTTAGATCTCATCTTGAAAACCCAATATAAAACTTGCATTGCTGAACCTTGTTATTCAATATTGAGGTTGTCTGCATTTTCCCTCCCTCCCCATCTCCAAATCCTCATCGTTCTTGTTTTGAATGAGCTTGAAATCTAATGTCATATTTAAGTTTTATCTGAAAATAATCCAGCACCTGGGGGGGGGGGGGAGAGGAGGAGGAAGAGAGAGAGAGAGAGAGATTGAGGAGAGTTGCATTAAAGAACAGGCTGAAGGTCTCTATTACTGTCTGGCATCGTCACATGTAACTTTACACTCCTATAATAACTAAGAGTCAAATCCTGCAGGAAGCAAAACACCTGCAGCTCACATTGATTTCAGGTGCTTGGTGCTGCTCAGGATCTAGCCCTAACTGTGCAGCCATGTGGAAGGAACAGATGGTGACAACTGGAGCTCTTCCACCATCCCCACCTTTTGTGCCTGCTTGTGTTTACCCAGCCCCTCCTCACCTCCCTCTCCTGCCTTATTTGAGTCATTAATGAGGGTGTAAACCATTCCCTTTACTAGACAGCCATAGGTTTTGGGCTTGATGACCCTGATCCTCCTTGTGCTCAGCCTATCTCCTTCCAATTGTTTCATCAGCTGTGTGACTGTCGACTCACACCTGACAAGTGACAAGTCTCAGACTCCTGCTGACTAGATAATCAAAGTCTTGTCACAGCTGTCAATACCCTGCAGATAGGAGAGGACAAAGAGAGGAAAGGTTTCTGCAGAAACCACTGCCTTCAAAAAATACTGTCGATTCCTCTTGCAGCCATCACCTGTTTGTTTCAAAACATTATTTATTACTTGGAAATACAGATTCTGCTCAAGCAGCATATAGAGGGAATAAAAACAGACCTCTTTAATGACAGAGTCCCTTTAAGCCAGAGTTGTTCCAGTGTGGTTGTTTGGAAATAGTTTTAAATTCCTGATGAAAGAGAAAACATTGCATCCGGCATTTGTTTAACCTTCTGGAGGAATGCAACAATGATCATTTGGAGCGAAACAGTAATTATAGTTTGATAACCAAAATAAAACTGCTTTAGGCCATGGTGGTCCACAAACTTCGGTGCCAGGTATCTGAAAGATCGCCTCTTTCCTCATGTCCTGTCACACCCTCTGAGGTCAGCTCGGAGCGCCCTCTTGCAGATACCATCTTCCCGTGAAGTTTCTACAGAAACAGCACGCAGAGCGACCTTCTTGGTGGCTGCCCCATGATTATGGAGCTCCCTCTCCTTAGGGTTCTTCTAAGTCCGAGCCTTCTGGAAATGATGTAAGTCCTTTCTATTTGGGCTGGTGTTTGGCAGGCAGGGGTAGGGTTGAGTGCGAGTGTGGAGATTCTGAAAGGGTTCAGCGAGGTTTAAGAGAAATTTTTAGATGTTTTTATTGATTGTAAGCGGCCCTGAGCCATAATGGGAAAGGCGGCATATAAATTTGATTCAATAAATAAATAAATAAATAAAATCACTCTAGATTAGAGTCCTTGAACCCCTGCTCCAGAATAAGTGGTTTGTGGATCGTGGCTTCAACACTGGAGACTAATGCTATGTGACAGTGATAGAGAACTGCCAGCCCATGGGCCAAATCTCTTGTCCACAGCTGATTTCATTTTGATTTAGATCCTTTTCATTTCCTAAATGTGACTCATAGTTCTGGTACCTACCCTCAAGCACTGAGAGAGTGAGCTGAGAGAAGGGAGTGGAGATGAGGGCATGCAGACAAAGGCCACTTTCAAACCTAACCCCCCCCCCGTACATATTCTGGCTGTGGGAAGGAATGTGCAGCCAGGATATTTCATTTCATGAACGGGGATTGGCCGGTCTGAATGCCGCCCTCGGCCCGGCTTTGCCGGCAGACACGCACAGAGATGCAGAGAAAGAAAGCATCCCTGCGCATGTCTGCTGGCAAAGCCGTGCATGGGGGGGAGCTTTCATACCAGCTGATCCCCATGCATATCCTGGCTGTGCATTCCCTCCTGCAGCCAGAATATGCATGGTGTGTGTGTGTGTGTGTGTGTGTGTGTGTGTTAAATAGGCCAAAGAGATGGTATGGTTACCTTCACTGAACCCTATCCCTGCCTGCCAAACACCTGGCCAAATAGAAAGGTCTTACAAGTTTTCTGGACGGCTCGGGATGATCCCTGCCCTGGACTGTCTTTAGTTCCAGTTTGATAGTCCAGTGTCCCAGAAGGAGGCCTCACTGTATTAGTCAGTTTCCAATGGCCTTTCTGCATCATACTACCTTGTTCTCTCAGCTTGAGGCCCATTTCTTTCCTATTAGGAATTTTTTCCCCAGACCTTAAGAACTGTAAACGTACCTCTCTTTAACTGTGAGCATTAAGGATGCCCCTATTTTACACCACACCAACCCTACGATCTAACGGGTCTTGAAGATACTCTGGCTCTGCACCAATGGCAGAACTGTATGCAAACTCCACTCAGGAGGAATAACATTGCTTCAGACCCACAGCCCTGATCTCTGATTAGATGGCAGGGTTTGCCCTCATCCAATCTTCCTTTTCCTTCCAGTGCTTCTATAGTGAGGAAGCAGGAAGAGGAAGGCTTCTGTGCAACATGATTGCAACCTGGTGTACGTGAAGACTCTGTGCCTCCCATCCAGACCTACCTCCATGCTTGTCCGTCCTGTCTTCAGCCCTGCCTGTGTCCTGCTTCCAGATTCACCCCAGCCCTGCCTCAACCCTGTTTGCTTGACTACCTGGTTTCAGACCGATTCCTGGCTATTGACTACCAACTCTAGATACTGATTTTGGTGTTGCCTCTTGAACTCAACCCCCCTGGTTTAACCTCACAGTGACTACCTGACTTTAGACTCCTAGCTCCCAATTTGGCTTAGTCTCAGCATCTGATATTCTGGCTTCTGACCCAGTTTTAGTCTCAACCATTGATCTGGCAAATGACCTTTGGCCCTTGACCTGGGTCCTTGACAGTAGGTGGGGCAGTTTAGGGAGCCTCTTT
Source organism: Sphenodon punctatus (assembly GCA_003113815.1). Classification (NCBI taxonomy): domain Eukaryota; kingdom Metazoa; phylum Chordata; class Lepidosauria; order Sphenodontia; family Sphenodontidae; genus Sphenodon; species Sphenodon punctatus. Next base: position 400,235 of record QEPC01014615.1, on the reverse strand, counting down.
ACATGCTGTGACATTTCTCTATCAGGTGTTGGTCTTCTTTTGCGGTTTAAAATCAGAAGCAAGGGCCAGGAGGTGAGGATGGCAGATATCCCATGGAGTGGAGACCATTCTCTGCTTCATAGAGGTCTTCTTGTGCATCCATTTCTCAATTATCATCTTGCTAAAGGACAATATATCAAAGTTAAATTGGCAATAGTGAATTATGGCAGGAGGCTGCTCTGTTTTCTCAAACTGAGCTGGTGGCATAGCTGATGGGGAATGCAACATTGAAAGTTTTGTGTGAAATTTTCTCAACAGTTGGAGGCTGGTGGGTCCTCCATTCAGTTCTTGTCACTCTTTGAAGAAAGATCATGAAATATTGAGAACTCCTATTTATAGCAGAGGGTGGCCCATAAATGTCTGGATTCAAAGGCATCCAAGTTGTCACCTGACACCATTATTTAAAGTAATAAATCCCTGTAAAAATGTGGCTTTATCTCCTATGTGAAAATGTATTTATTAATTAATTTATTAATTAATTAATTTATTTATTTATTTATTATTTATTTGGATCAGCAATGTGCCTTGGACTGAAGAGTAATGATTAGGCATAGGTTCCTGCCTATAGGATGGAGAAGGGAGGGGATATCAGACAAGGATACATTCAAGAAGTTGGGGAGTTGCAGGGACATGAGCTTAGTTTAGGCTGCTTTTAGACGTGCATGGTGAACATGCTGCATAAAATCATGCTGCATGTAAATATGCCATGTGTGAGATTTAGATGTGACATTTTGCGCATTAAAGTCGGTCACACATTCTTTTAAAGCTGTGAATGGAATACCTCAACATCAAGGTATTTCATTCGCAGCTTTAAAAGAATGCACGACTGGCTTTAACATGCAAAATGTCACGTCTAAATCCCACACGTGACATATTTACATGCAACGTAATTTTATATAGCATGTTTGCCATGCACGTCTAAAAGCAGTCTTAGTTACAAGAGGAGGAGGGGGATGATGGCAAATAGGAAATGGTATTTCATGTAATAAGAATATATATAATAATGCAACTCCATGTAATACAGCTACACTAAACTCTCCTAAGAACATTTCTTTAAATTTCCTGCAATTTAATTAAATAACCAGTGATCATGTTTGCTAACTCTGTAGCAAGTGCTTATTTTCTACGTAGATGTTATACCTTGATAAATACCTTTAAAGCCATCTAATTGTGTTTAATTAGCATATAATGCATGTCCTGATAAATATGGATTAAATACATAATTAGGCATATTTAAAGCTCTTAATTTAAGGTATTACTTCTTATTTAAACAATTGTTTTCTTATTAGGAGTGAGTTTATTTGTTAGTCAAATGTCAGCTAAAGTGCAGAGTGGGTGGGAAAGAGGAGCTGGATGAATTACTTAAAAGAAAGCAGGTGACAGAGGAGGTGACAGAAAGTAAACAAAGAAGTGGGTTGAATTGATATCAGTATTATCTCCTCATTTCTGATTTACTCAACTGCCTGAAACAAAGAGAGGGAAGAAAAAGAACAAGGTTTTGATTCTATTTCCACTTTAGGGGCTTGTAGAGGTGGGAATACCGGTTCTACCGGTAACCGGTAATGCTGGTATTAGGTGTACCGGATTTAAATCCGGTAATCTGATAATCCGGTAACCCATACCAGATCTTTTTAATGGTGCAGGTTACCGGATCTTTTACATTGGGGAAGGTCAAGGTGGCAGTTGGCAGGCTTTTGTCATGTAAGTTTGTTTTTAAGTACTGAGTCCCTCCATGTCCCCACCCAGAGGTGCAAATAGATACATTTTGTGCTTTTTTTACCCTGCCTTGCATTGGTTGAATTTTTTGAAATCAAAAAAGTCATCAAATCCTGGTGGTTTCTGTAGGGTATAGGCACAATTAACTGACTACTGGTGCTGGCCAATAATCTTGGGATTTTTTTCTTTCCTTCTAGGGGCTTCTGGAGCTTGTGCCTGGCCAGCCATTTTACAGCAGCCTTGGAGACTAAAGGATCCACAGAGCTGCTGGAGGCATGTGTGCGTGCAACTGTTGGTAAGTTTGGGGGTTCCCTGATTACCTCTAGTACAGGATCTCCTTGGTGTCCTTAGCAAGGGGGATGGGGAGGTTGGCACTAGTGGACTTGCCTGGGTATGGGTAGGGTACCCCTACACTTAGGGATAGGATGTGTGTGTGGGGGTGATTTTAGTCAGCAGGGCATGTGCTGGGTGGGGTGGGGTGGGCACTGGGCAGCATGGTGGGCAGGGGGCAGATAGGGCAGGGCACCAGAAAACAGTGGGCAAGGGTATGCCATGCTGAGAGTTTTTTCCCACTGACACAGAGGGTGGGGAATGGTGGCCTTGCCACCATGGTGTGTGATGTGTGTGTTTGTCTCAGCCCTGTCTTGTTTTGGGGTGCACTGTGTGGGGGTGCCCCCATGCTTGGCCACTGCCCTGATGCATGGTGCTATCTTTGTTTGGCTTGGAATGGCTTGTGGTGTTTTACTGTTTTTGTCTCTAGCCCTGTCTTGTTTTGGGGTGCACTGTGTGGGGGTGCCCCCATGCTTGGCCACTGCCATGCTTGTGGGGTGCTGTCTTTGGCTTGGAATTGCTTTTGGTGTAGTGGCTGCCTGTCTGAGGCTTCTTGAAAGGTGAACCACAGTGGGGGATGGGATGTGGGAAAGCTGGCTGCCTGGCTGTGCCTTCTTGTTTTGGGGTGTGTGGGGGTTGTGACCCCACACACCCCAAAGCTGTGCCTGCTTGTTTTGGGGTTTTTAGTTCATGTCTGGGTGAGGGTTCCCAATACACCAAATTTTAGTTGGTGTCTGGGTGAGATTTCTTTCTTTCTATGAGACCATCAATCTTCTCTTCGCTGAACTAAACACTGGCTGTCTTGTCTAAGGCTTTTTTGGAAGCTTGTTTTGGGGTGTGTGGGGGTGCCCACTGTGGTGCCCACTGTGTTAACTTGGCTTTTGTTTTTTGTGTTCAGGTTTGGGGGTGGAGGGGGTCCCCGGTTCCTTGCCAGGCCAATGGTGGGGCCTATGTGTGGCTGCTGGCTGTGTCTTGTCTCTGGCTTTTTTGGAAGCTGAGCCAATGGGGGATGGGATGTTAACTTGGCTCGTGTGTTGTGTTCAGGTTTGGGGGTGGGGGGTACCCCGGTAGCCTGCTGGGCCAATGGTGGGGCCTATGTGTGGCTGCTGGCTGTGTCTTGTCTGTGGATTTTTTGGAAGATGAGCCAGTGGGGGATGGGATGTTAACTTGGCTTGTGTGTTGTGTTCAGGTTTGGGGGGGGGTACCCTGGTAGCATGCCAGGACAATGGTGGGGTCTATGTGTGGCTGCTGGCTGTGTCTTGTCTGTAGCTTTTTTGGAAGCTGAGCCAGTGGGGTATGGGACGTTAACTTGGCTTGTGTGTTGTGTTCAGGTTTGGGGGTATGGGGGTACCCCGGTTGCCCAACACATTGAATTAATTTTTTTTCTTTTTCATCCTCCAGCCACTGGACTGTGTTGGACTGTGGCAACATTGGACATCATGTGCGAGAGAGTGTGCCGGCTGTGGGTAAGGGAGTGAGCTTAGTTTCAAGCACGCACACTTCCTGCAGCACCACACCTAGTACCCCACCACCTACACCTCTACCCCACCTCCTACCACACATACCCCCACCCCACTCCTCTACCCCAACCCCTTGCCCTACCCCTCCTCTACCCCNTAGAGTTGAGTTAGACAGTTAGACGTTTAGAGAGTTTAGAGTTTAGAGAGTTAGACATTTAGAGTTTAGACAGTTAGAGTTTAGAGAGTTTAGACAGTTAGACAGACAATTAAACAGTTAGAAGTTTAGAGAGTTAGACTTAGACACACTTAGACACACACACACACACACACACACACACACACACACACACACACACACACCTGTTTCCAGTGGTTCTTTCTTGGTGACACAGTCAGAGACAGCTTAAAGATGAGTGGCCAACGTAGAACTAAGAAACCAGCCATGAGTGGCAGTTCCGGAAGAGGCAAGAAGCCTCTTCCTCTTAGGCAGCTTACTCTGACTGGCACAGGGACACCGGCGGTAAGGCCACCTGTGGCTTCTTCCTCCAGCACACCAGCTTCAAGTGCGCCCAAGATTATGGTCTCTGGACGTACCTTGAAGCCACCGCAGAGGCTGGGATCATGGGAGGAGGGTGCTTCTTCCTCCTGGTCAATGCCTAGCAAGAAGAAGGGGGCTCCTTCTTCATCTGGTAGTGCAGTTGACCTTTCGCTAGCTACCTCCTCTGCTTCTGCTCCTGCTCCTAGTGTGCTGCTGTCCTCTGCACAAGCACTCACACACATTCAGTCACCTGCTTCCCCAGCCACATCCTGCACTGACACACACTCTAGCGTGCCTACAAGCCTGTCCTCTCCCCTTGCCGACATGCACTGTAGCATGCCTGCATCTCCTCTGGCCCTGCCCTCTACACCCACACATGCTGTGCCTGCTGCCACCGCCCCTTCTGCAAGTGTTGCACCAAGCACTGCCTTTGAGAGATCTACTCCCAGTCGTGCTGATCGTGCCCTTCCAGGAACAAACACGAAGAGGATCACATCCTGGGTGTGGTCCCATTTTGATATCTGGGAGAAAGACAACTCAAAGGCAGTGTGTGCACACTGCAATGACAAGGTCAGTCGTGGTGGCTTCATTCCCATGAAATGGGGCACCTCTGGCCTTAGGAGTCACATGGAATGTCGCCATGAGCACCTCTGTGATCCCAAGGGGGCACGTTCCAAGCGACCACGTGGGGAGGTGGCAGTTGTAGAGGTGGTGGGTGATAGTTCCTCGGAGGAGGAGTAGCCCTCTTCCACTCCCACTACAACTGCTACCACTGGGACATCTCGTGATAGTGCTGAAACCACCCCCATCCCCAGAAGAGGCAGAGGAAGAGCGCTAGCTGCTCATCCCAGCCCAGTAGTTCCCTGTCATTGTCCTCCCAGCAGTCTGTAACTGCACTCTGGGAAAAGAGGCAGCCTTTTGCACCCAGACAGCTCCGGGCTGTGGCCATCACTAAGGCAATCATGGAATTGATTGCCATGGATGAGCGGCCATTCAGCCTTGTTGAGGGTGTTGGGTTCAAGCAGCTGTTGAATTTTCTGGAGCCCAGGTACAGTGTCCCTTGCCACAAAACCTTCCGCTTGAAGCTTGTCCCATCTCTGTATGGGAGGGTGAAGTCCCAGCTCCTTGAGGAGTTCTCACACGCGGAGGGGGCCGTGGTACATTTTACCACAGACCTGTGGACTAGCCAGAGTGTGGTCCATGCCTATCTGGCGTTGACTGCACACTGGTGGCAGATGTCACCAGTAGCTGTCACCAGTGCAGAGAGGAGCAGCAGCAGCAGAACTGGAGGAGTGGTGACCTCTGGCAAGCCATGCTGGGCACTGCTTGATGCCTGTGTGTTTGACAGAGATCACACAGTGAATGAAATCTTTGGGGTGATTACATCCATCCTGGGTAGGTGGACCCACTCTGAGGGATCTAGCTTCAAGGTCGGTTACTTTGTAACCGATAATGCCTCGAATATGGTTGCAGCCATGAGTCGGGATGGCTATACCCATATTCACTAAGGTGCGCACATTCTGAATCTGGTGGTTCAGAATGCCATCTCTGGGACTGAGGCCATGGCAGAGATCCTTGGAACTACAAGGAAGATTGCTGGTTTCTTCCACCGGTCAGGTTCAGCTATCCGGGCGCTGCAAGAGAAGCAGGAGGAGTTGGGCTCCCTTCTTCACCGGCTGATTCAGGATGTGGTGACAATGTGGAACTCCACCTTTTTTATGCTGCAACGACTCCTGGAGCAGAAGGAGATCCTGAATGCTCTATGCTTGGTGCGGGGCATGGGGAAACCAACACTGTCTGGGGAGGACTGGACAGCAGTGGAGTAGCTGACGCAGGTTCTGGAGCTGCTTCACATTGGCACGGTGGATCTCAGTCAAGAGGATTCCAGTCTGTGTCAAGTGTTACCGCTTTTCATGATCCTGAAGTGATGAATGCAGGCATTTCTTTCTCGCGGTGACCTTTGTGAGTCTGTGAGGTCACTCTCAGTGGAACTGGTCGGAAATTTGGAAAGACGTTTCGACGTCTTGCTGAAAAGTCGGCCACATTTCCTGGTAGTGCTACTCGACCCATGGGTTAAGCGGAAGTTGGCTGCGCTCGTAGTTCCCTTCACAACCTTCAGGGGCGAGCTTGTCAATGAGGTGCAGCAGTATTGCCAAGCATAGCGGCCCCCGCAGCATGAGGCAAGTGCTACTCCTCCTACAGGGGTTGCAAGTTGTGGCCACTCTGCCATGACTCTTTCATGGCTGGAGGAATGGGTGGAGGAGGATGCAGGACCTCCATGTGAGCCGGAGCAAGAGGATATTGCAAACACTTATGTTTTGCAATATCTTGCCAAGCCCCCATGCCCTGTATCCACCAAACCCATGGACTACTGGTCATTGAAGATCCATGTGTGGTGCCCTCTTGCAAAGGTAGAAGTGTAATACATCTCGTGTCCTTCTACGAGTGTATCCTCGGAGTGGGTGTTCAGTGTGGCAGGAGACATTGTGACCCCACGTCGCTTGAAATTGGACACAAAGACAGTGGAAGAGTTGGTCTTTCTCAAGACTAACCTTCCCCTTCTTGGTTTCATGGAGGGCGAGACCTTTGACTGGGGGACATGATGTGTTTTCCCAGCCCCAGGGGATATCCTCTCCGGCTACCTTCACTCCCCTGCACCTGTGCACATCCTGACAAGACTCAGGCAAATTACATCGGCCTTCAGTTTGGTCAGTGGTGTCATTGATGAGCTCACAGCAGCAGGTGGTCTCGGTTTGTACAGCCAGCATGGCATCCGCAGCAGGGCAATATTCCCAGTCCAAGCACTCCACCAGGGAAAAGTAGTAGGAAATCTACTACTTCTTCCCATATATTGCCGGCCCACAAGTTGCCTCCTTTGTTCCCATTCCATCCAGGAGGAAGGGCAAGGAGTGCACTCATCTGCGGTGTGCGCCTTGTCTCATTGACTCTCTGCACCTTGTCTCATTGACTCTCTGCGCCTTGGCTCAGTGACTCTCTGCGCCTTGGCTCAGTGACTCTCTGGGCCTTGTCTCAGTCAGTCTCTGGGCCTTGTCTCAGTCAGTCTCTGCACCTTGTCTATCATGATGTGCACACACACACTGGAGTCACACGCCACACCATCCAGCACACAGCACACCACAGAAACACACATGCGTGGGGTGGCTGCCCCCGCCCCCCGGAAGACGCGCAGAGGCCTTTTGGAGGGTGGAACATCCTCTGGGGGGGTGGGGGCCACTCCCCAATGACACGGCCCTTTCCCCACACCAGCCCCCCTCCCGCAGCACCCTCCTGGCCTCCACACACCTCTTAGGGAAAAGTAACACAGGCTGAACAACTTTTCATGGTAGCCCGAGGGATTGTACAAGAGGCACATGAAAACTTGGAATCCCAGCAAATCAAACTGAAAGAAGTTTGGGATCGCTTGGATCGAGTGTGCCAGGAAGACATGCAGAGAAGAACTGGCTTTGGTGGAGCACAGGTTGCTGCAGGAAGAGAAAAGGTATCAAAGAGAAAGGTATTGAAGAGGAAGAAAAAAGGTATTGAAGTGCCTACGTATGTGCTGAGGATTCTGAGCGGGAGAAGTTCTCTCTCTTCTCTGCAGCTGTGCGGGAAAACCATGAGAAGGAGAGGCCAAGAGAAGAGAAGACCAAGAACTGGTCTCTTATTGGTTCTGTTCTAGGGGCCGTGATTGGTGTCCTAGGTTCGACCTACATCAATCGAGTGATGCTGCAAGAATTAAAAGCCTTAGTTCTTGAAGCACAAAAGGGTCCCAGGAGTCTCCAGGAAGCCATCAAAGAACAGGCCTCCAGCCATCACTTGCTGCAGAAGGATCTCAGTGACATCATTGCTAATCTGAAAAACATGTTGCAAACCAGGATTGTGACCTCACAGGAAATGAAGGAGGGTGTGTCCATTGCTAAAGGGGGCACAAAGCTTAGCAAACTGGAAGATAATTTAGGACAAATGGCTTCTGAGGT
>QEPC01014615.1:339566-392075 GCA_003113815.1 Sphenodon punctatus | reverse complement strand
TTAAAAGCCTTAGTTCTTGAAGCACAAAAGGGTCCCAGGAGTCTCCAGGAAGCCATCAAAGAACAGGCCTCCAGCCATCACTTGCTGCAGAAGGATCTCAGTGACATCATTGCTAATCTGAAAAACATGTTGCAAACCAGGATTGTGACCTCACAGGAAATGAAGGAGGGTGTGTCCATTGCTAAAGGGGGCACAAAGCTTAGCAAACTGGAAGATAATTTAGGACAAATGGCTTCTGAGGTTCAAATGTCAAGCTTGCAGTTCATTCCAAACCTGTGGAAAAAGTGATGCTTAATTGCTTGGCTCTTCAACAGAAGGAAATGGCCTGCCCTTAGGAGTGCAGGATTTGATTCTAGAACTATGCGTATGTGATACAGAACGGAGACTGTTCCTGATACCGGCCCGTTCCCCACACCAGCCCCCCTGCTGCAACACCCTCCCCATCCACACACTGCTCTCTCTCGCCCAAGTTCCAGCCTGGCCTGACATGCGTGGGGTGGCTGCCCCCGCCCCCGGAAGATGTGCAGAGGGCTTTGGGAGGGCAGAACATCTTCTGGGGGGCAGGGGATGCTCCCCAATGACACGGCCCGTTCCCCACACCAGCCCCTCTGCCGCAGCACCCTCCCCATCCACACACCGCTCTCTCTCACCCAAGCTCCAGCCTGGCCCGACATGCATGGGGTGGCTGCCCCCGCCCCACAGAAGACATACAGAGGGCTTTGGGAGGGCAGAACGTCTTCTGGGGGCGGGGATGCTCCCCAGTGACACGGCCCGTTCCCCACACCAGCCCCCCTGCCACAGCACCCTCCCCATCCACACACCCCAAGCTCCTCCAGACGTGGTATGACTTAATTCCCCATGGATTAAAATACAAATAATTCCTGAGGTTTTAGTCCTTCCATGTCAGAGGCTCCAGCAGCACCCCAGCTATGGCACCTCATCTGGAACAGACTGGATTACAAAGACAGAAGATGAATGCCAGCCACCCCCAATGACTGCACAGCATGACACAACTGGGGTCCCTTGTCATCAGTGGGTGTTTCTGATGAGCCTCTGAAGAGAAAGGGTCCCTGTGTGTCTCAGTAGCCTAGCCTGTGGATTTGAAATAAAAAGCATTCCACCCTGGAGTCTGACTTGACTGTGTCTGTCTAGAAGAGGACTCTTGCAATGACACTCATTGAGGAAAGGACACAGCAATGGCAGAAGAATAATTGATGATGATGATGTAACACTCCCAGCCCAGCAGTACACTACATGATGCACTGCATTGCCTTTTAGCTCCAGTGTGTGTTCTGCAGGTCCTCTGGCACTAATAGGTATCTCTGTGTCTGTAGCCTTGCCTAATGCCTGCCTGAGTGCTACCATCATGGAAAACAACTGCCATTCCAGAGGAGAAGAGATTAAACCAAGAGCACTCCAGTAGGTGAGTGATGACATTGGGGTTTGGATGTGGTTGGGACAGGGTTACTCCCCATCCCATATGCATGCGCATGCGGCATTGGGTATACAAAGTAAAACACACACTCACACTCCAAATTTTCCCTCCCCCACCACCCAGTGGACTATGGCGTGAATGGTGAATGAATTAATGAACCGCTGAAAAAGCAACGTGAATAATATTGTAATAATAAATAATAAAAAAATTAAATTTAAAGAATAATAATAATAAAAAAGTTGCTGCCCATGGGGTCTAATAGGGGCTGTGGGGAAAAGTGTGGTCTGGTGATACTGGTTGGGTTAGTCAGTTAGATTCACTTGTGTTTTTACTTTTTTTGTGTGTGCTGGCACTGCTGGGGGCTGGCTGGGGGCTGACTGGTGGTACTGGTTGTACTGGTGGTACTGGTTGTAGACTCTGGTTGGTTAGTTAGCAGTTAGATTCACTTGTGTTTTTACTTTTTGTGTGTGCTGGGGCTGGCTGGGGGCTGGCTGGTGGTACTGGCAGTGTCTACTGGTTGTACTGGTTGTACTGGTGGTTGTACTGGTGGTACTGGTGGTACTGGTTGGTTAGTTAGCAGTTAGATTCGTGATACTGGTTGGGTTAGTCAGTTAGATTCACTTGTGTTTCTACTTTTTTTGTGTGTGCTGGGGGCTGACTGGTGGTACTGGCAGTGGTTACAGGTTGTACTGGTGGTACTGGTGGTACTGGTTGGTTAGGTAGCAGTTAGATTCACTTGTGTTTTTACTTTTTTTTAGTAATTGAATTGCATTTGCAGGTAATTTCAGTTTTACTTTTCTCTCCCACTGATTTCAATGGGAAAAGTTGCCCATTGATTTCAATGGGAAAAGATCCGGTATGGGTATACCGGATCTAATCCGGTAATCCGGTATTCGGAGATTCAGTATCCAGTAAATCCAGTAACCGGTATTTTCACCCAAGTCCCACCCCTATTGTCTACACCACAGTTTAGTGTTAAACTGGTTTAGGGAACCAATATTTTTGCATACCTCTATAGTGCTCCTATCACTCCCCTACCCCCCAAATCAGTGGGACTGATCCCATGTCCTACATAACCTGCGCATAAGTAGATTGCAGGGATATTGTGCCACATGGGAGCCGCATGCATCCCACACAAATCCTGCATCCAGGGGGTTTGGGATTGCAGCCACGGATTGTTCACACTGTGCCATTTTGTACTGTGCAGTGGGTTTTGCACTAATTATGTACTGTGCAGGTAGAGTACAGTGGATTGTGGCCAGGGATCCCAATGGCCAATCAAGGCAGCCCTCAAGCAGTACAGAAAATCCAGCATGAACACAGGTACCAATATACATTATACTGGGTTAAGCTAAAGACAACTGCAGCACCAATGTTAACAAAGATGTTTAAGGAGAGAGTTGAACCAGTATAGGAGAAATCGTGTGTAGGCTTGCCTGAGCCTTTTGCCAAGGCTTACTAGGTACAGACCTAGAACATGCTGAACAACTTGAATAGGAGAGCAGGAGTTGCTCTGTCCAACTTCCTGCTGGTAGCAGCATGCCATTTATGCTAACTGGTACCCAATCAGGAAATTGGGAGGTAGGGCTGAAGGGTGTGTTTCAAGCAAGGTCTGGAGAAATTCTGAAAGAACCAGGGAGTGATAACTATTAACCAACATGCGTTTGTTAGGAATAAATTATGCCAGACAGATGAGGAAAGGCTGAAAGCTTTGGGTAGGCTCAGTCTCAGGTAAGGAAGTCTAAGGGAGGGCAGGAGAGCACTTTTCAGGTATCTGAAAGGTTGCCACAAAAAAGATGGTGAACATTTGTTCTCTGCTGTCACAGAAAGCAGAACAAGAGAGAATGGGCTTAAACCACAATGCAGATTTCGGTTAAACATTAGTAAAAACTTTCTAACTGTGAGGACTGTCAGGCAATGGAATCGAAGTAAGATCCAGACAAGTGCTAACTGTATGACACCATGTGTCTGTATGAGCTCTGTATGAGCTCCTCATATATGGGGTCCATTAATAAATTTGAAAAGACAACAGTGTAAAAAGCACAGACATAAAATATGGACTCAGAGAGCCTCAAGCACAGGAGCCCTGGCTTATGGAGGGCCCTTGGCCATTTGGGAAGATGGCCCCCAACGTGTGGGATCCACGTGTGGGCCACTCTGAGCTGCTATTGTGTGGGAGGATGCGGGGTAAAAATGTAATAAATATATAAATAAATAAATATGTAAACTAGACATAACAACATATCGATAATCTTGCTTGTATACCATGCACCTACCTGTACAACAACATCTCTGCAAGCTCTAGCGGAGCTTGTGTCAGAGGTGGCCTTGTGGTCCCCGAAGACAGTTGTCTTGGGGGACTTCAACATTCACACCGACGCCAGACTTGGAGGAGTGGAGGATAAGTTCATGGCAACTATAGGACTGTCTCAGTTGGCTGTGGGCCCAATTCATGCTGGAGGGTGCGGCCCTTTGGGGCCCTTCAGGGACTGTAGGGGATTTATTTATATTTATTTATTTATTTTATAAAGTTATACCCCGCCCCTCCTGCAACCAGCTCAGGGCAGCTTCCAGCAATAAAAATACAATATATAAAAACAATTTAAAACCATCAATATTAATAACAATCATATAAAATTATTAAAACAGGATCTGGGAAATAAATAGGATAAATAAATAAGGTAGGGAAGCTGAAAACCTTATTTAGGGGTTTGTTATTTTTGTGAGTTGTTTTGTGCTGGGTTTGGGGCGAGGTAGGGGTTGTGTTGGGTGAAGGGTATACTGAGTGGTGGGTTGTGTTGAGGGGGGAAGGCTCAGCGCCAACCCCAGGTAGCAGCAGGGGAAGGTGCAGCGGGAGGTGGGGTTAGGATGGGGGGGGTGATTTTGAAATTGGTTAGAGATGTAGGGGTTATGTTTTGTTGATTTAGAAATGTGTATTTGATATTTAGATTGTTGCTGTATTATTGTAAAGATGCGAATGATAGGTCCCCCCTCCTGGTGAGAGCAGGAGGGTAAGGGGGGAATTGATGGGCTCCTTTCCTGGTGGCAGCAGGGATGGAGCATATGGAGGGTTGATATGGATAAACTGTGATATACTGTAATAATATTGACTTATTGTTGTTATATTGGATTATGTGAGGGAAGGAGAGGGCATGGCTAATGATGAGGGATTATGTTATGAAATGTTATGTTACTGTAATCATTGAGGGGTTATTTAGGTTGTGTTGTTTTATATTGAATTTATAATTGTTATGTTTTTGTATGTTTCTACTTTTGTTGTTAGCCGCCGTAGGCAAGAGAGAGCGGGATAAAAATAAACGTTGAAATGAAATGAAATGAAAAATGAAATAGATCTGAGATTTTTCACAGGTCTTGAGGTGGGGGATCCATTGGTGGGGGAATTATCAATTTTGCCTTTGTCATGGATGTATCATTACCTCCTCCAGGCCAGTTTCTTGGCAAATGTCTGCCCTCGGAAGGGTGTGGAATCAGTTTGGTTGGTTTTCCCCCGGAGACTGATGGAACCAGAAAGGTTCCAGAATGCTGTGGTGGAGTTTCCCTCCGATCTCGATGACTGTCAGCTTGATAACCTCATGGCTCTCTGGAACACTCTGCTAACTGAGGCCATTGACCGCACAGCTCCCAGGCGTCTGCTTCCTGATCGCCCACAATGCCCTGGTTTACGGAGGACCTGTGGCGGATGAAGCAAGAAGGAAGGCAGTTGGAGCGACGGTGGCAGCATTCTTATGCTGAAGCTGACTGATTGCTGCATAGAGTCAGTTTACGGAACTTTGAAATAGCTTTGCAGGCAGCAAGGAAGAGGTTCTTTGCTGCTCTCATAGCATCTGCAAAGTTGTGTCCAGCGGAGTTTTTCTGGGTGGTGAGGGGGTTGGCCAGTCCAGCCTCCCTCTGTCTGGAACTGGAATCTTCCAGTGCCCACTGTGACATTTTTGTTGACTTTTTTGTGGACAAAACTGCCCATGACTTCATCATGACATCAATGCCACATTTGCAGCAATGGGGGAACCCTACCCTGTCCTGTTTTATGAGACCAGTTCCAGGGAGTGTTGCCTGCTGTTGCGGAGGAGGAGGATGTCCTGGGGGCTGTCAGTGCCACTTGTTGTGCCAGCCGGGAGACATTGGGGTTGTTGCTGGCAGGGGTGGTCAGCGCCTCCCTTATGGAGGGCAGAGTGCCAGGCTGCCTCAAAGAGGCATTGACGTGGCCTCTGCCTAAAAAACCATAATTGAACATTGACTCCCTGACCAGCTATCAGCCTGTCTCCAACCTTCCCCTTTTAGGGAAGGTTATTGAATGGGTGGTGGCTTGGTGGCTTCAGGGGCATCTGGACCATGTCAGTTTTCTGGATCCCTCACAGTCTGGCTTTCATCTGGATTTTGGTACTGAGACTGACGTTGTGGCTTTGGTTGATGACCTTCGCTGTGAGCTGGACCAGGGTCATTCGACCCTGTTGATCCTGTTAGATCTCTCGGCTGCTTTTGATACTGTTGATCACGAGAGGTTCTGCGGGACCAAGCTGTGGTGGGTGGGACTGTTCTTGAATGGTTCCGTTCCATCCTGGCCAAAAGAACACAACGTGTGGTGCTGCGTGACTGTTCATCTTCTCCCCGGGACCTCATGTGTGGAGCCCCAAAGGGGTCTATTTTGTCCTCTCTCCTGTTCAATGTATATATGCAGCCTTTGGGTGAGGACATTAGAAGGTTTGGCGTGTGGTGTCATCAGTATGCTGATGACCCCAGCTTTACCTCTCTTTTTCATCAGACCGAGGCCTGGCAGTCTAGGTGCTTACGTGGTGTTTTGCGGCTGTGGGGGACTGGATGAGGTCTAATCATCTGAAGCAGAGTTGACAAGATGGAGGTGATGCTGGTAGGTAAGACGATGGAGATGGTGGCACCCATTATTGATGGGGTCTTCCCTCCATTGGTCTCCCAGGTACAGAGTCTGGGAGTGGTTCTTGATTGACAGCTCCACCTAGATGTTCAGGTAGAGGCTGTGGCGAGGGGTGCATTCTGCCAATTACATCTGGTACGACGGCTTCGACCGTATGTGTCAGTCTCTGATTTGGCTACTGTCATCCATGCTTTCATCATCTCCAGATTGGACTACTGTAACATGCTCTATGTGGGGATACCCATGGTGATGGCTTGGAAGCTGTAGTTGGTGCAGAAAACAGTGGCCTGTCTCCTGGTAGGAGCAGGCCACCAGGAGCATATTACACTAGTTCTCCATTCTCTGCACTGGCTGCCAGTAGTTTTCTGGGCTAGATTCAAGGTGTTGGAGCTTGCTATAAAGCCCTAAATGGCCTGGGCCCTACCTATCTGCAGGACCACCTCATCTCCTGGCTCCTGGATTGGCCTCTGCAGTCTTCTGGGGGTGCCCTCCTCAGGGTCCCCTGAGTTTTCCAGGGGGCCACATTGGGGATGGCATTCTTGGTGGCTACACCACAGTTGTGGAACTCCCTCCCAGTGGGGGCCTAGTTTGCCCCAGATCTCCCCTCCTTTCAGAAAATTTGTAAGACCTGGCTGTTCCACCAGGTATTTGGCAGGGGTGATGGAGTGGGGGGGAGTGGGTTAGGGTGGTTTTTGGGCAGGGATATTTTTATTCTCCTTTTATTCTCCTTTTATGAATTGTTTAATTTTATTGTTATTGTTATTTTGATTTATTGTGACTGTAAGCTGCCTCAAGCTGCCTGTGGCAAGAGGAGTGGGGTAGCAAAAGTTTTAAAATAAGTAAATAAGTAAATAAAGAAAGAAATGTCACCTCTCCTTTTTAACTGACTCAGACCCGGCAGTCTTGGTGCTTACCCAGTGTTTGGCAGCTGTGGGGGACTGGATGAGGGTGCACCATCTGAAACTGAATCCTGACAAGATGGAGGTGATCCTGGTGGGTAAGGCTGCGGGATTGATTGCATCCATCATTGACAGGGTCTGCCCCCTGTTAGTTCCCCAGGTCCAGAGTCTGGGGGTGCTCCTTGACTCACAACTCTGCTTGGATGTCCAGGTAGAGGCTGTGGTGAAGGGGGCGTTTTGCCAATTAAATCTGGTGCGTTGGCTTAGACGGTATGTCTCAGACACGGATCTGGTCACCATCATCCATGCTTTCATTACCTTGAGATTGGACTATTGCAACGCACTTTATGTGGGCTACCTTTGGTGATGGTCTGGAAACTGGAGCTGGTGCAGAACGTGGTGGCCCATCTCATTTTGGGGACGGGTCACTGTGAGCACATTACACTGGTGCTCCTTTCTTTGCACTGGCTGCCTGTAGTTTTCCAGGGCCAATTAAAGGTGGTGGTTTTGATGTATAAATCTCTAAATGGTCTGGGTCCTGCTTATCTGCAGTATCGTTTCACCCCCAGGAGGTACCCCTGTTGTCCACTGGGGGTACCTCCCTCAGAGTCCCCCGGGTATCTCGGGTAGTGACGATGAGGGGGGCATTCTCAGTGGCCACACAGTGACTGTGGAACTCCCTCCCAATGGAGGTCTGCCTGGTCCATATATTCCCTCTTTCCAAAGGCAGTGTAAGACATGGCTGTTCTGCCAGGCTTTCAGTGAGGGAGATGGGGGAAGTTTTTTTCTCTGCTTGGGGTTATCTATTAATTTTTCATTGCTGATTTTATAGTGTTTTATCATTAGTATGAATTTGTATTGTTATATGGTTTTAAGCATGTTGTGAGCCACCCTGAGCTGCTACAGCAGGAGGGGGCGGCCGCTAAAGATAAATAAATAAAAATAAACCTGTGTGCCTCAGATTCTGCAATATAGGGAGCCTTAGCCCCTGAAGGGAATATTATGTTTAACTGAACTTCAAAAATTAATTACAGTAACATTTTTCTCTTTCTAATGGACAAGTCAATGTATGTCTGTCAAACATTCCTACGTTAGAAGGGGGCCCTGACCATTATTTTGCATGGGCAACCCTAGATTCTCAGGATCCAGCACGGGAACCAGTTGCTTAGACAATGACATGAGTCCAGAATAGAAGAGGCCTTTAACTGGTTTTATACTGTGTGTCAAGGGCCCCAGGTGAGGGGTATCCAGGACATAGGCAAATTTAGGTGATCAGGATACAGGGAACTAGACAGTACCACAGGAACAGATAGGAGGAAGCTAGGGAAAAGAGTGAATGGAGAATGAAGGGGTCTGGAGGCCACAAGGGGACTAGGAACAAAAGTTGAGAGGAAAACTCCTCAGCTGTTTACCTGGTCACAGGGAGCAAACCCCCTCCCTCATAGATCTATGATCTTAGGGAGAGATATGGTGCATCATCGAGGTTCATAGGGAAAACATCCAAAGAGAACAAGAAACCAGGAAACAACAGAACCAGGGAATTAGGAAGCCAGAGGTTGGGGGCATGAAATCAGGGAACACAGGACTATTGCCATAGGCAAGCAACCAGGAGACAAAAAGGGAGTGAAGGCACCAAGAGCCAAGGGATCAGGAACACAACAAGGAGTGGAGTGGAAGACCACAAACAGCAGGGAAAGAGTAAGAGTTACTCTGCCTAACTTCCTGCTGGTACCAGCATGCCGTTTACTCTGGACGGTACCTAATCAGGAAGTTGGGAAATGGGGCTGGAGTACATGGGAAAACACCTGAGTAGGGCGTGGTTCAAGGAAAGGCATGAGAAACACTGAAAGAACCATTGGGAGGACAAACAGGGCTGCACTCAGGTCTAGGCAGCAGGGGTGTGCACCAGACCCCCATGTCGTTTTCATTTTTTGTTATCATTTTTGTTATTTAAAAATGTCATTTTTGTTATCATTATTAACGACAATGTCATTTTTGTTATCATTGTCGGTATTGGTACTGGTATCATGCAAATGAAGATTTTATTTTTGGTATCAGTATTCTTGTCGGTATCAATTCCGATAACATTATATATATATATAATTACATATTATAACATAATATATATATAAAAAACAGACTAGTCTAAATACTTATATAATATCTAATCTCTCTATATATGTACACAAGTAATATCTATCTAAATCTAAGGGAGACGGGGGAAGGAAAACTGTCTGTTATCTAATCAATTATCTATATAACTATTCTAATCTAATCTAATCTAATCTAATCTATATGTCTATAATATATATCTATATCTATCTATACTACCTATCTATATATAATGTACAGGGGGGAGAAGGGCAGGCAAAGGGAGAAGGGTAAAATGTAGGGTATGAGGAAGGAAAGGTATTGGTAATACAATGAGGGCTAGGGAGGACTTTTTGTGTGCAAGCACCACAGTTCTGTAAACACAACCTGACAAGCAGAGTTCTCGCAGAACCGAGGAAAAAAACCTGGCCCTCCCATTATAAAGGGTTGCAGTGCCCTCCCCCAGAGCCCACCTGGTTGGTTGTGGGAGGCAGCAGGCATTGAGCAATCACAGAGTGCCATGAGACTGCTGGGGCCTACTTGCACTGCTCATTGGCCAGCGATACCTCCATCAGATCCTGCTGAGCTGCTCGCCCCTCCCAACACAGGCACAGTTCAAGAGTTCAACCCTGTTAAGAGTCCGAGATGTCTGCTTCCTCCTCCATTCATTGAAATGAATGGCCGCAATGTAAAAAAAGAAAAGAAAAACCCCCAAACACTTTCCCTCCCCAGTCCAGACTGCGCGGGTGGAAGGGGGGTCCAGTCTGGAGGCTTCAGCATTTCTAGGCCTTCCGGGGAAACCCGGAAGTTCCCTGGAAGGTATAGAAAGCGCTGAAGCCGGAAGTCACAGCCAGCGCTGAAGCCTTCGGACCGCCGCCGCCTGGAGCGCCAAAGATTGGCGATCCCTGGGTGAGGAGGTAGGGTGAACCCTGGGGTGGAGTGTGTGTTAAACCACCCCCACCCCAGGGATCACCCTAGTACCTGCTGGTGCAGGCTCTGGGTCGCCAGCGGCGGCCCAGAGCCCGCACTAGTAGGGACTTAGGGTAAAAAAATGTTTAAAAATTAATCCAGGCTGGGCAGGGTGGGTGGGGGGTGCCCCCCCTTCCACCCGCACAGTCTGGGAGGTGGAGGTGGGAGGTATTCCATTCAGGAATTCAGGGAGGTATTCCTGAATGGGGATACAGGAACAGTATCCCCATTCCTGTTCAATGGGGACAGTTCCCCATTGAAATCAATGTAATAAATCCAGCACCGGCAATCCATTTTTAATCCGGTAACCCGGTATTTTGCATACCGGTAACTGGTAAAACCGGTAGGCGGTATTTTGCCTGATGTCCCCCCCCTACCATAGACATTCCTGGCTTCCAGATCAAAAAGGTCCTGAGCCTTTGGCTAAGGCTTACTAGGTATATATAGGCCTAGAACATGCTGCGCAGCTTGAGGAAAAGGGAGTGATAGTAGCCAACATGGGTTTGTTAAGAACAAGTCATGTCAGACAGAGGAGTAAGGGCTGAAATAACTGAGTATGCTCAGTCTCAAGAAAAGAAGTCTAAGGGAGGACATGATAGCAGTTTTCAAATATTTATTTATTTATTTAAATTTTTATCCTGCCCTTCCCTCAAAAGGCTAATGGTGGCTTGCAATATAAAATATAAACATAACATATACAAGCATATATAAAAAATAAAAAAATTAAAAAATTAAAATGCAAACATTCCCCCGCAAAAGCCCCCGCAAACCCCACCCAATACCACCTCCCCATTCTCCACATCCAACCCCCCCACACCCCTCCCCATAACCCACCCATCTATCCCCTCAATCCCCACCCACCAAATGTCTTTTCAAACAAAGAAGTCTTACAGCACCTCTGAAAGATGCTCAGGCTCTGGCGGATCTTCAGGAGAAGGGAGTTCCACAGCACTGGGGCAGCAACTGAGAACACCTCCCTGCGAGCCCAAACAAGACTAATGGAGATGGTACACATGGAGAGATGCTCCTGGCCAATTGCAGGGGCTGCAGTGGAGCATGGAAGGAAAGGCGATCTTTCAGATACATGGGGACCAGACCATTTAGGGCTTTAAAGATCAAAACCAGCACCTTGAATTGTACCTGGAAAGCTATAAGGAGTCAATGTAGAATTTGGAGCACTGGCGTAATGTGCTCCTGGCACCTTGCCTCTGAAAGGAGATGAGCCACCGCATTCTGCAGCACCAGCTGCAGTTTCTGAACTGTCATCAAGGCCAGCCCCATGTAGAGCGCATTGCAGTAATCTAGCCTTGAGGTAATGAAGGCATGGATGTTGGTGGCCAGATCCAAATCAGAAAGAAAAGACCAAAGTGTCCTCACCAGAGGGAGTTGATGAAAAGCGTTCCCACCACCGCAACCTGACAATCCAGGTACCGCAAGGGATCCAGAAGCACTCCAAGGCTGTGAACCTGATTGGTCAGAGAAGGGTAGACTCCATCAATAACAGGAATACCAATCCCCTCCAGGACACAAGGCCAACGAACCATCATCACCTCAGTCTTGTGTCTGGATTCAGCTTCAGTCAGCTCATTCTCATCCATTCTCCAATAGCAGAGAAAGAGGCATTGGGTAAGCACTGAGACTGCAGGGCCTGGATCAGATGAAAAAGAGAGGTAGAGCTGGGTGTCATCAGCATATTGATGACACTTCACCCCAAACCTCCGAATGACCTCACCCAGTGGTCTCATATACACGTTGAACAAGAGGGGAGAAAGATTAGAACCCTGTAGGGACCCCACAGGGGAGGTCCTGAGAGGATGATGAGCAATCAATTGCCCATCACAACTCTCTGGGACATCCCCGACAGGAAGGAGCCGGACTTCTCAAGAGTGGTCCCGTGCAGCCCCGCCAGATCACACAGTAATATCAACCCCAACCTCATGATCAATGGTACCAAAGGATGCTGAAAGATCTAAGAATATCAACAAGGTGGAATTCTCCCTGTCAATCTTCAGGTGCAGGTCATCGACCAAGGCCACAAGCTCAGTCTCTGTACTATACCCAGAATGAAAGCCTGACTGAAATGGGTCCAGGAATCCAGTGGTATCAAGATGAGCCTGGAGCTGTTGGGCAACCACCCGTTCAATAACCTTCCCTTTTTAGGGAAGGTTTGAGATAGGCCGATAGCTGGCCAGGAAGTCAGCAGCCAAAGATGACTTCTTAAGCAGGGACTGGAGAACCTCAGTTTTACGAAGGTCCAACACCCCACCCTCCCAAAGGGAAGTGTTGACAACCCCAGCCAGCAAGAGCCCCAATGTGTCCTGACTGGCTTTCACCAGCAAGGGCAGGCAAGGATCTGATTCACAACTGACTGCCCTCACTGCCCCAAGCACCTCCCCCACATTGGTGGGTGATACCAATTGAAACCAATCCAAATAAACAAGACAATATTGAGCTTTCATAACCACAAATTCTGATTCTGCAGATAAAATGGCAAGTCGTGGTGAATACGAGCAATTTTGTCTGCAAAGTAGTTAATAAAACTGTCACAGTGGACATTAGATGATTCCATTTCTGGGCCGAGGCAGACTGGATTAACCAGGCCAACCACCACCTGGAAGAACAGTTGAGACTTTGCACATGCTATGATAGCAGAGAAGAAAGCTTTCTTCACCACCATTACAATCATGGCATAGTCCTTTAAAAACCATCTATGCCACAATTGGTAGGCATCAGCATGAGGCAAGCACCACATGCGCTCTAACCACCTATCCCCCCACTTCAGCCGCCTCAGTTGTTCCGTAAACCAGGGGGACCTGTGCTGCTGCAGTAGTGGGAGTGGATACCTGGGTGCAACAGATGGACCTGGATGGAAATAGACCAACAGGAGATGGGTGGTTCCTTGCCAGGGAGAGCAGTGCTGCGCTCTGCAGCGGCGATCTCCTTCCCCCACTTCAATTTCAATTTCCGTGAAGCTTGAAATAGAAAAAAATAGATTTTTTAAAAATAAAAAAAATAGAAATAGGAAAAATACAGAGAAGGGCAACAAAAATGATAAAGGGTATGGAACAGCTCCCCTATGTAGAGAGGCTAGATAGGATAGGGCTGTTCAGCTTGGAGAAGAGATGAATGAGAGGGGAAATGACAGAAGTTTATAAAATCATGAGTGGTGTGGAACAAGTAAATAGAGAAGGATTATTTTCCCTCTCAAATACTACTAGAACTAGAGGAAACCCCTTGAAACTCACATGTAGCAGATTTAAAACAAATAAAGTATTCCCCCCCCCCCCACACTGAATACACAATTATGTTGTGGAATTTGTTGCTAGAAGATGTGGTCAAGGCCAGTAGTATAGCTGGGTTTAAAAAAGGATTGGACACATTTCTGGAGGAGAGGTCCAATATCAGCTATTTATCTGGGTAGGATTGCAGGAATGTAACCTCTTACTGTCAGGAGCTTGGAGTGAACAACAGGGAACAGATAGCCCCATTGTGACCTGTTGGGTACTTCCTCTAAGTGACTGAGGTTGCCCATTGTCGGAGACAGGTGCTGGGCTCGATGGACCATTGGTCTGACCCAGTATGGCATTAATTATGCTATTATGTTCTTATTTCCTTAGGCATTGGGGAGGGGGGGGGGATTCATGCTGTGGAGCACAGCAGTACTCTGCTCTCCATAGCAAGAAGCACCCTTCACCCCACTGGTGTATTTCAAGATGGGTTCAGACTCAAGATAGACCAGCATGGTGATGCAGCCAGGGGACACTGGGGCTGCTCTTCCTCCGGGGTACCTTCCAGCATCTGTTGGAGCTCATCATCTACTCCTCTGGCTGCTCCAACAGATGACTGGCGGTGACTTCCTCTGAGGGCCCGATCCTTGCAGGAATGGTGGCCTTCTCCATGGTGCTGGTAGGGCTGCCGGCGACTTTTACCATTAAGGGGGGGGGGAAACCATGGGAACCTGTTGCCCCAGTTTGGGTTGAGTTGCCTCGCAAGGCGTGCTCCTTGATAATGTAGGTGATGCTGTGAGTGGCAGCCCCTCACAGCATCACTTACATTAGCTGAGCATCTGGCGGTGAGTTCAGACAGGCAGTGCATCCATGGCAGAGGAGCAGGGCAAAAAGATGTTGAAAGTGGGGCACCATATCATGTGATAACATCTCTTGACACTGGTGGAAGGAAGGGTAGATGAACCAAAGTTAGAGTATGTAACAATGGCTTTAAATTGAAAGAAAACAAAATAGAAGAGCTTCAAAATCAAAAAGTGGTGTGAATGTATTTATATATATATAGATGCATGTAATATGTACACCTGCATAATTCTTTCCTATCTATCTATCTATCTATCTATCTATCTATCTATCTATCTATCTATCTATCTATGCGTGTGTAAATATATTATACAGTTTAATAACTGTGCTCTAACTACGAATTAATTCAAATCTTGTACTTGCATTAAAAATGAACTCTATTTTATGTTGATCATTAAGGAAGAATATTTCACACTAGAGATTTGTCATATTAAGGAGAATTGAAACCACTTATATCAATTAATTGTATTATACTTAATCTAGACCTAGATTACCAAAAATAATTTAGTTTCTATATTAAGGAAATATTAAAGGTGGATTCTGTGATGGGGCATGAATGAGCTAAAACTCATATCTACATAAAATTTGGGGGGTGGAGAGTAGGCAAAGGAGCGTTAATTGATGAGTTAGCATCGCTTACCCATGAGTACTGTAAAAATAAAGGTAGAAGCCATTAAACAATTAAGAGGAAAAAAAGCAATCTTCATGCTGGGAGTTTTTATGCCAACAAGGCAAGAACCCAGGAGACATTCAGAGCAGACATTCCTCTGGACCACATGGAAGCGAGAAGTCATCTATGCAAGCTGAAGCAAATGGTAGAAAAGATCATTGAACCAATGGAGGAGGTTTCAGTTGAACATTTAAATTTTCCATCTCCCCCATTAATGGGAACAGCTTTTCCACAACATCCAGGGAAGAAATCAAGTAATGCACTAACCTGACCTCACTAGACCAGAGAAATAAACCATGTGGGCATTGATTTTACCAATACGTATTTGCATCATAAATTACCTGATTTTTCAATGGACTAGATTTTCTTGCTGGGGTAAGGAGATCTTGCTCTGTTGGCTTCATTGGAACCTAGGCCAATTTACACCTATTACAACTGTGTCTATTGTCTTGGGATCCAAAAGAATTTGCTATACTGTCACCTTGGATGATAACCTGCTGAATACTTTCTCAGGTGTAAAATTGCTAGCAGCAGACATACTATTTGAGAATCCACAGCTCTTCACAGATTAATCTGCCTTGAGCAAAGTATTAATGTAAGCATGAGAATATATGCAGGGCAAGAATATTAGCAGGGTATTAACACAATCACCATGGTCTGAGTTTTTTAGGTTTGATGTGAGTGGTGTAATTTAATATTACTCTTAAAGCTATCGCTGTGAGATGAGGCTATATTTCCAACAACTGTATTAAGGAGAGGGCAAACATAGCAGAATGTGGGCCAATGAAAATTTTAATATTGTTTAAATTATATGGGGATGGAGGCTGGGGATGGAGGAAGCAGTTTTTATTCTGAACCATGTAATTTTTCTTTTAGTTGGTGCCCAGAGTTAATGAGGTTCTTTAAATTTTCCTTTATTATTATTATTATTATTATTATTATTATAGCACCAGCTATGTACCTGGCGCTTTACAGAACAATAAGATAGACGCGGACCCTGCCTACGGCTTACAATCTAATAGACACGGAGGGAGGAGACAAGGAGAAGGGACATAGGGAGAGACAAGGGATAAATAACATTGAAGCGGATGCAAAGTCTCAGGTGCACGTGCTTGGCTTGATTGCAGTTAGGCAGGAGTCTGCGGGGAGGGCAGAAGGTAAATATTGAGAGGAAAGTTCTAACAGGCGTCAGGAAAGGCGGAGAGGAAGAGGTGAGTTTTGAGGAGGGATTTGAAGGTGAGGAGGGGGCAAGGTGGATGTGGGCAGGGAGGGAGTTCCAGGCATGGGGGACAGCAAGGGAGAGGGGACGAAGGCAGTTAGGGGAGCAGAGGAGACGAGGGAGAGTAAGGGAGGGGACAGAGGAGGAGCGGAGAGTTTAAGAAACTATAATGTGTTTAAAATGCAGCAATCAACAGAGTGTGGACTATATGTGTGGCTCACAAATATTCAATATTTAGACCCTTTTCACATGAGTTGGCAGTGCAGGGGGGATGGGTGGAGGTTGCGGTGGCTGGGCGGTGGGTGAACAGCCTGTCGCATGGATGCCCACCCACCTCCAGCCATCTCTACGCACAGAGCATCCACCATTGGCGCCTGTTGCTCCATGCATGGGTGATGGGTGAACGTGGGTGGAGCACGGGCGCACCCATGCACCCCTCCACCCACCGCAGCGATCGCACAAATGCCCCCCCCTTTCCCATGCATCCGCACAAGTGGGGGGGGCCGTCCATGCATAAAGAGCCTTTGTTAGCTTTACCATAAATTATATTGATCCTTAGGCCAATCAAACCCATTGCTTTTAATGTGTGGGTCCTGTGCAAGGGCTAATAAAATGTAAGAAATAGAATTTTAGGATTGGAAGGCTACATCTGGAGATCATCAATTCCACCCCTCTGCACTCAGGCAGGATTAATTCAACCTAGGTTAGCCAGAAGCCAGGTGCTTATCCAGCCTACTTTTGAAAACTTCCAGTCAACTTCTCTTGATAGCTTGTTCTACCATCCAACTACTCTTGTACTAAGAAATAATAATTTGTCTAAGACTTAACCAAAATTTCCTTCCTTTGTTTCATACTTTCTTGTTCTATCCTCATTGGCCAAGGTGAATAATTTACCCTCTTTATAACAACCTTCTCCATACTTACAGGCCAGTCCAAAGTCCTGCGGACACATGTGTACTGTGTACATGCTCACTCAATCCGCAGGGACCCCCCCATTATGGTGACTGTGGCACATGAGCAAACTGCGCAGAAACCACACAGTAAACAAACGTGTGTATGTGCTAGCCGCATGTGGGAAAGGGGGGTTCTGGATTGCGTCCTGTATTTCAAAACTGTTATCATATTCTTCCTCATTCTTCTTTTCTTGACATAAAATAAACTGTACTTTCCCAACATTTCCTCATAAGTCTTGTTTTCTAAACCCTTTATCATCTTCGCTATGCTGCTCTGAACTATCTCCAATTTGTCTGCAGTCTTCTGAAAATGTGGTGTTCAAAGCTGAACACAAAACTCCAGCTGAGGTTGGATCAGTGCTTCATAAAGCAAAACAATTACATTCCATGTTTTACCTATGGCATTTATAATACACCCAGAATACCTTTAGCCTTCTGTGCAACAAACATTACATGGGCTTCTCATTTCACTTTGGCCACTTTTACACGGACGCCACCCACCCACAAACACCCGGAAACGCCGATCAGATGGGTGGGAGGGCATCTGTGTAAATGTCCACGGGTGTGTGCGAGCGCGTGCACAACCCACCCACCAACACCCGCCAACACCCACGGAGCATCTGCGAGGGAGCTGGCACCCTCCGTGGGTGGAGGTGGGTGGAGATGGGTGTTCAACACCCGAGCATCCATGTAAAAGCCAAAACACATGCACACATGCGGGTGGAGGAGCCCCACTGCACTGGTACCACAGGGCACACACGCGCCACCATGCAGACATGCCCACGGGGGGGGATGCTGGACATCCGGCTGAGATTCTGTAAAGGAGGGAGGAACCACCGCAGACGTGCGTGGGCTCCCACGATGGCGACCAGGAAGGCCTACAAGAAGAAAATGGGAGCCAACGCCTCCCTATGTGGGGGAAGGGGCCAGGTGAGCATGGGGACCCTGGGGCACCTGGGGGGGGAACCATGGCAAGGTGGTGCAGGGGGGGAATGTGCCCCAGGCGGAAGGCACAAGGGGGGGGTAATGGACCGCCGGCAGGGGGGACCACGGGGGGGAACGGGGGGAAGCACCAGGAAGTAACACGGCACATGTGTCCTGGCACAGGGCAGAGGGTCCGCACCAACAGGCCCCCCAGTGGAAGACCCCCAGCCCAGCACCTCCCAAGGGCATGGCCTAAGGAGCAGCAGCAAGAGGGGAGGGCTGAGACCCGGGCCCAACCACCGAGCCCGGGGACACAGGGCAGGGGGCAGCAACATAACCCGGTCCCCTGTTCCACACAGGGCAGCTCCCAGACAATGGAGCACTACATCACCGGGACGACGGCCAAGGAGGGCCTCCCAGACAGTCAGGTGAGCAAAAGGGACTCCAGGGGGGGAGGAGTGACAGGCCCTATGGGTGGGCGGGGGGGGGCAAGCAGGAGCTGTAGTAACCCCTATCACTTTACCTCCAACAGGACACGACCACCACCACAATGACCACATCTACAGGGTGGGCCCGATGCCACCAAGCTGGTTGGCCCCCCACATGCGGGTCCCAAAAGGGGGAGCCCTGGTCCTGCCAGGAGGTGAGGGACTTTATACGCATCTGGAGGTCTGAAAGGGTCCAGCACAACCTGATGTGAAGCTACAAGACCAGACAGGTCTATGAAGCCATCGCCCAGGAGATGCAGCCATTGCCCAGGAGATGCAGCGGCAGGGTTACAATAGGGATGTAACCCAATGCATGCAGCAGGCAAAGAACTTGAGGTCTGGATATAAAAATATCAAGGACAATAATCTCAAGTCTGGCTGGGCCATGCACACAGCCGAGTTCCAGGAGGAGCTTGACAAGTTCCTTTGCATGGACGGGGACATTGTGACCTCCCGCACACGCAGCAGCACCTTTGCCAGGGGCAGGCGCAGGGCCAGCACCCAACCCCCCCTGACAGACCCCACAGAGCAAGGGGGGAGAGTGCCCCTGACAAGGCTGGCCCTGGATCGAGAGGGGACATCCCCATCCCACAGGGGGAGGAGGTGCCCCGGGGATCTGAGCGCTGGACCACCACACTCCACGCGCACCCACAAGACCCACAGGCCAACTGACCACAGGGACAGGGGGCACGCGTGGAGCATGTGGAGCACCTCTGGGACAGGCACCAGGCTGCTGCCCTCCAAGGTGAGCAGCGGCATGCCTGTGACAGGCTGGAGGGTCAGGCCGCATGGCTCATGGACCTCATGGGGAGGCCATGGATGCCCTGGGGCATGACCCCCAGCATGACAGGCCACGGAGGAAGGAGGGCCGGCAGCCAACCAACACCATGGTGGCTTCCTACTGGTGCCGGTGCCCCCCATGACCCTCAGCCACCCATGGTTCCCCCATGGTTCCCCCAGCAGCAAACCTATCTGGGCCTGGTCCACAGGGTCCTCCTCCCCCACATGGGCTGGCTGGACCCACTTGCAGGGCTGCCTGTCCAGCCTGCATCCCCGTGGTTCTGCCCCTGCTGCCACCCCGACCCCTCCACCAGGAGGCGATGCCCCCACCCCAAGACCGTGAACCCCAGGTCAAGCAACCGCCCATGGAGGCCGTTCCACCCTCACCAGTAAGGCCTCAGCACCTGGGGCCCCTGGGGGCTTGTGGGGTGCAACACTGGGGGGGGATGGGAAACCAGGGAACTGCGCAAGGCGGGTCCCTGGTAGGGAACACATTGTGGAACCCTCGCTGTGCACACGGGATGGTAAGCAACAGCCACTTCCAGGGGCATGTGTACCTGCACGGTGCTTCAGTACGTGACTGGGCAGGTGCCGTCATACCATGGGTGGACCGTCCCGGTAGGGGCACCATCAGGGAGTGCCCTATGGCACATGCCTTGCTCATGTGGGGAGGAGGGGGCTCCCCGGACCCCTATGGGGCACCCAAGTGCCAGTGCACCAACAATGGACAGAGGTGAGCGCACACGGTGATCCCTTAACCCATTCTTGCTCCTCCAAGCAGGGACCAACAGCAGAGGCTGGTGTGGAGCAGCCAGTGGATGACAGGGAGGCCGGACCGTCATCCTGGAGCATCCTGTGTTCAGCGGCAGCCAGGGCATGCCACCCAGCAAGCCCCGGTGGTGTGGCCAAGAGGGGGAGAGACCACCGCAGATGTTGACCCCCGCCCCCTTCCATTGTACATGTCCCCCCCAATAAAGGTGTTGTACCTATACGTTGCTGTTGCTTCCTCTGTCCGGGGCCATGGGTGGTGGTGGTGGGTTGTGCGGCATGCAGGGGGGCACTGGCAGGTCAGGGCTCTGTGAACTCCCTGGCCAGCTGGCAGGGCTGTAGACTGGACCAGTGATGCATCATGCAGTGGAGGTGGCAGAATCAGGTGTGCACTGGACCTGCTCACACAACCTGGCTTCTGTTGGCCGGCAGGCATGTGCGGGGCCAGCGCAACCCACGGCCAACAATGAGGAGAGGGCAATCATCCCCGGGCAACCCACGCGACGCATTCCCTGGACCCAGTAGGCCACACATGGAATGGAGGGCACGATGCAAGTAACAGGTAGGTCCCTGCAGTTTGGAAGGGGGTCCCAGGTCTAAAGACATGGGTGTGGGTTCGGCGCTGGCTGGCAGTCGACTGCCCAGGCAGCAATGTGGTGGCAGATGCCATCCCTGTTCCCCTCAGAACTGCGCGGGGCTGCCCCTCCCTTGGCACGTTGGTACGGGGGCACTGGCCTGGCCCAGGGCACCGGTGCAGGGATGCGGCATTGAACAGATGCCCGCCTCACCCATCGCACGAGCGCTGTCCTCCTGAGGTTTGCTGCCCTCTGCCGCCATGCCCCCAGGAGGGCAGACCGCTGACTCTGCAGGCGGAGCAGGGTAATCTGCTGGAGCAGCATGTGCAGCAGCAGGAGGCCTGCACCCAGGAGGTGCAGCAGCATGGCGCTAGGCCATGGGTCCTCATCCCCCGGCAGCATGGTTCTGCTGATTCCCACTCCCTGCCACACACTGCTGGCACGTGCCGTGAGCACGGTGTGCTCCGCTGTCAGGCCTGTGTCCACGGTCCACCCTCCCCTGATGTTGTGGGAGCTCCTCCGTGTGAACCCAGCCTGGGATCACCGTTCTCTGTGTGCTGCACGGTCCCATGCTACAGCCCCTCCATCCCACAACCGACCAGCCACTGCGTGTCCCTTATGTACTGTGTAGGCTGGTGGGGGCAGGACAGTGGTTGGTGCTGTGCAGGGGTTGTGCTGGGGTGGCAAACAGCTGTCGGGTCTGGCTGAGCATCCCCACGAGCGGGGCGGCCTCATGCCCGCCAGGGGGGATGGGACCTCGCGCACCACTGGGTACCCCTGCCTCCGCAAACACACTGCGTCCCCCTGGTTCCGCCTTTTCAAGCTGCAGCAGTGCCCGCTGTGGATGCAGCGGCTGGCTCGGCTCCACGCCCTGGCACAGTGCATGGCCGTGGCCCCCTTTCTTATCCTGGCAGCTGTGCAGCATCCCTGCTGTCATGTTTGTGGGTTGCAGCGCCCTGTCCACAGCAGGCCTGCCTACCTCTGGCATGCAAGGCCGTCTGTGGGTGAGGGTAATTAAAATTAAATAGATAATTGTTTATTATAGCATGGCTTTCATCATATGCCAACATATAAAATAAATATGTAAAATAAATATGTACAACACATAAAATAAATAATAATAAATAACATATACATATCACATACAACATAACAGAATATTATTGACCCCATAGACCAACCGAAGCATGGATATGTTTGGCCACGTCTTGGGTCATATACTAATACAAAAAGGATATTTCAAATCAAACAGCTAATGGACCATCCTCGTCCCTTGAGTCAGTTATCCTCTAATACGAGCCCTCTTTTTAGAGGCCAACAAGACAAAAGTTGCCAAAGCTATTATAGCATCTTTCTGTAATAACTTAAGGAACTCGACATAGGAGGCTTCTAAATCAAAGCTTTGATCCTGAGATAGGTATGGGGCTAGCGATCTTAGAGAGGAATAGTGAGGGCATTCCAAAAGAAAATGTTGAACCGTTTCCACAACACCTTTATAGCAGCTACACAATCTTTGGCCAAGTGGAATCCCCTTGCACCTTCCTTCCACCACAGCCGTCTCAACAAGGTGCAGACAGAGGAGAGTATAGGCCCTACGAAATTTGGGGTTTATCAATAAATCTAAGTATGGTTCTTTATTGGTAAATAACTTAAAAGCCCCCCAAAAGGGAGCCACTTTCCATGATTGAACTATAGACATTGCATCCTGGTTATCTATATCTTGAAGTCTCTGGAAGATCTCTGTCCTGATCCCCGAGAGGGTTTTACCACAGAAATACTCAAAGGAGAATCCTATTTCGTTAATCAGGCGAGCTAGATATAGAAGCCACGTATAGTTACGGGTCCCATTATAAAGCAGCTCCTCTTTGAGACACTGGAGCGTTGTTACTGTCTCATCCTGGTCAAGCAGTTTCAGCCAGTAACGTATATAGGCTTTCTTAGCAAGCAGGGATATTGATGGAATCCCTGTTTCTGCCCTTAAAATTGCCCCAGGGACACTAGGGCCCACTTTGAGCAATTTCCTTAGAAAGAGATTCTGAACTTTTCCCAAAGTTATTATATTCGAAAAGGGAACCAATTCAATACCAAAGAGCAACATGGGGGGAATCTTGGCTTTATAAACTTTCAGTATGTCAGAAACCAAGATCCCCTTTGAGATATTATAGGCCTTAACAAGAACCCTAGTAACTTGTAATGCCTTACTGGCTCTCGCCTTCAGATGAATTGATCAAGTCGCTCTAGAGCTAAGAGAAACCCCATGTGGGCGAGGGTATCCGCTCGGTGTGTGCTTGTCCCAGTTGCAGTATCCCTCCATCTCCTGCCTGTTGCTTCCCCAGAGAGAGCCTCACTGCTGCCATGGCCAGCCCTTCTGCGGGGCTCTCAGCCGGAGATGTCGGGGAGGGGTGGTCTCCCTGTGCGGACATGCTGTTGGTGTCCCTCTGTCTGAGCCCCGATGTGCAGCTGTTAGTGGGCGACCCCATCGGCGGGGGATGACTTCCGGCTTCTGTCACGGTACATGTGGACAATGGGTCACCAGGTCGGGGCCCTGGCGTGCTGGGACCGCTCCCTCAAGCTTGCCCTCACCCCCCTGAGCCAGCCTCCTTGGAGGCACCCATCCGCTGTTGTGGTGCCTTCGACCACTGTGGAGGTAACGGCGGCTCACCTGCTGACGGAGCTACTCGGGTACAGCCTCACCTTGCTGTCTGGGGGCCCCCCTCTGTTGCTGCCCAGTTCACCGGCAGCCTCTGCATGTGCGCAGCATCCCGTGCTCACCCTCGGACGTGGGGGCCCTCCTGTGGGACCTGGGCTTACTGTCCTCCGAGGTTGGTGGGGCGCTCTGGACTGGGGACCCCACCGTTGTGGAGGTTGGCGCCCTTTTATCGGTGAGGAACCTTCCAGCTGTACGGGCTGCGGCCACAGGTGCAGATCCTCTCCTTCCCCACTACCTGGTGGATGCTCATATGCACACCCAAGGCTTCCGAAGGGGCCTGTTTGCCTGGGAGGGTCTGGCGCTGGGGTTGTCATCCTGGGAGCACTCACCGGACCATCCACGGGCAGCCCCTTCCTGTCACCCGCTCGATGCCACTCTGGTGCCCGGAACGGTACATAGCCCCCTCCCCCTGTGCCTCCGAGTGGGCTGTGCGCTGCCTTCTGCTTCGCTGCTGGCTGCCACCTGGAGTCCCTGGACCCCATTGCCCCCTCTGTGTGACCACTGCCCCTTCCCGCTGGGGCTGGCCAGGTGTCCTCACCCGCCCTGTGCGGGCACTTCTGTGCCCTCCTGTTGTGCCTCTCATGCCCAGCCGCGGGTGCCGCAGCTCTGCCTCTCTGTACTTGGGGGTCCGCTTTCCCCGGCACCAATAAAGGAATGCTGTTCTGTGATGACCTGTCCTGCCTTGCTTCTGTTGCTGCTGTGGTGGCTGGGTGCCCCTTCCTCTTTGGCAGCCCTCCTGCCCCCAACTGTGTGGTTGTGTGCAGGGGGTGTGCATGGTGTATACTGGGGGACTCTGGGCCTGTGGGGTGGGCACCGGCTGTGAGGTGTGTGTTCCCCTGACTGCCTCCCTGCTGGGTGCTGCTGCCTGGGGGGTGCTCCTGGGGTGGTATAGGCGGTGGTCGGTCATCCAGCACCCCCGGCCTCACCTGTGCATTGTTGTGGCCATGCCCCTCCCCTCTGCTCCCATCTGCTGTCGTCACCTGTTGGTGCAGCCCATCATTGGTGGTGGTGATGGATGGGCGGTGACACCATGGGCGCTGGGCAGCTGAGCGTCTGTAGGGGTTGTGCTGTCCCCTCCAATTCCCCTTGGTTCAGGGCTCTAGGTTGTCTCCCGGGTGGTGGCACTCTGTGTGTGGGAGGTGTTCCGCTGGTGGTGTCGCTGCCACCGGCCCTCCCGGGGCCTGTTGGTGCGGGCGTTGCCCGGTGCCCTGTCCCTTCTCTCCTGCAGCTACGGTTGTCGTGGTGCTGGTGATCCTGCGCCTGGGGGCTATGGTCCTGCAGCTGGAGCAGGCGGCCTGGGACATGCGGGTGGTGGGGCGGCTGTTTGATGGCATCCGTGAGTGTGCTGCTGCTTTGCTGGGCCCTGTGCCTTTGTCTCTCCATGGGGAGGTTCTGTTCCTGGGTGCCCACAGCCCACTGTGATGGCTGTCTCCTCTCCCTCTGTCCCCTTCAGTGTAAGTCATGATCGCGGAGCAGACCTGGGAGCAGGGGGAGTTGGTGGAGCTCCTCCTGCTCATCCTGGAGCGGCTGCACCAGCTGGAACGTGCGCAGTCTGTGCGCTGACACCGGGCATGGGGTTGCTGGCCGTATTGACTAGGGTTCTGCCCTGGGCCTGCCTCTGCTGGTGCTGTTCCCCCTCCTTCTGTTGCCCCCTCCCCCTCCCTGCCCTGTTGTTGTTGCCCCCTGTTGCTGGTTCCCCGTCGTTTATTAAAGACTTGTGTGTTCCTTTCCTGGTGTGTCGGTGTTGTGCTTTGCTGTGACCTCTCCCCTTGTGCGGGTGCCTCTGGGGGTGTATGTGGGGGTATTGCCTGTGTTGTGTGGGTCCCTTCTTCCCCTTTCTTTGCCCCCAATGGACTGTGTGCCCTTCCCTGTGTGCTTCTGCTGCCTGCTGTGTGTGTGCAGCTCTGCTGTGTGTGTGTGTTGGGGAGGGGAGGCCTGGCGCTGGGCTGTCTGGGCTCTGTGTCGGGACTATGTGGAGCCGACTCCATTGTAGAGGCTGTCATCCTCCCATCTCCCTCCCACCCAGCCCGCATGGGTCCTGGCGGCTGGGGGGGACAGGGCTGCATTGCCTGGCTTCGTTTGCCCTCAGTCGGCCATGTTGTGCCATCGCTGTGCCGGGCGGGGCTTCCCCGCCATTCCCGTCCATCTGTGTACTTGCACGGGTGTTTTCCAGGTGTTTCCCGGGATGGGTGTTTGGGCACTGGGTGTTTGCTGGCCCCTCCCCTTTCCTTCCCACAACCCCCCGCGGCGCTTTCCGTGTAAATGTCTCCCTGCTTGGCGCCGCCGGGTGTTCGCTGGGTGTGCTCACCCACCCGTCCACACCCATCTCCACCCATCGGTGCTGTTGCGCCATCCGTGTAAAAACGACCTTTGACTCCATGGTATTCCTCAGAGTCCACTCTGCACTGCTACAGCCTAGCCAGGTAATCCTCATTTGTGCATTATTAAGGCATAACAAATAATAGCAATATTAACAGCAATTAATAAAGAAAAAAAGCATGCAAATGTGACTTTTTTGTTCCTCTCAGTTTGAGAAAGACCACTTCTAACTGTACCAGTTCACCACACATAGCATAGCATTTCATGCAGAGCTGACTTTATACATTTTGCTGTCTTGGAGAAAATATCCAAATGCTCCCCTCCTCCCTCTTGTCCACCTTTGCCTTCACCTCCTTTAAGTTGGGAGTTTGCACTGTGCGCTGAGGGGCTGGGTGGGGAGAGGAGGAAGGAGAGCTCTGGAACCTGAATCCTCACTAATCACTGCTGTCCCACTGGGAAACAGCAGCACTCCCTGCTATCCCAGGGTGAGACCCCAGCAGTGACGATAATAGACCAATAAAATAAATCAGGCACACCCATTCCCCATACTGGAATATTACACGGAAAATGGGGGAAGGAGAAATCCCGGTTCGTTTTGCTATCTTCTAAAATTTGCTGCCTTCAGGGACTAACTACTCTGCCTACCTCTAAAGCTGGTCCTGCTTTTATGTAATGCCAGAGACTCCCATATGACAATTGTAGGCCATCAGAGTTATAGGAATGCCATGTCTGCATTCTCCTGGCCTCACTTAGGCGGCATTTAGACATGCATTTAAATCGCAAGATACCACCGTGGCGGCTTTGCGATTTAAACGCACGTCTGATTGCGCCCTTAGATTCTGCCAGCAAGGAGGTGTTTCATTGCCCCCATTTTGGCAAAAGCTGCTAACTAACTAACTAACTAACTAACTAACTAGACAAGTGCTAGCACCTTGGGGTGGACCATGGCTCAGGTGGTAGAGCGTATGCTTTTCATGTATACATCCCAGGTCATCTCTGATTCAGGATCTCTGGTAGCATGCCGGGGTGAGGCCTCTGCCAGGAATCCTGGAGGTTATTAGGTAGCATGCTGGGGTGAGGCCTCTGCCAGGGATCCTGGAGGGTATTAGGTAGCATGCCGGGGTGAGGCCTCTGCCAGGGATCCTGGAGGGTATTAGGTAGCATGCCGGGGTGAGGCCTCTGCCAGGGATCCTGGAGGGTATTAGGTAGCATGCCGGGGTGAGGCCTCTGCCAGGGATCCTGGAGGGTATTAGGTAGCATGCCGGGGTGAGGCCTCTGCCAGGGATCCTGGAGGGTATTAGGTAGCATGCCGGGGTGAGGCCTCTGCCAGGGATCCTGGAGGGTATTAGGTAGCATGCCGGGGTGAGGCCTCTGCCAGGGATCCTGGAGGGTATTAGGTAGCATGCCGGGGTGAGGCCTCTGCCAGGGATCCTGGAGGGTATTAGGTAGCATGCCGGGGTGAGGCCTCTGCCAGGGATCCTGGAGGGTATTAGGTAGCATGCCGGGGTGAGGCCTCTGCCAGGGATCCTGGAGGGTATTAGGTAGCATGCCGGGGTGAGGCCTCTGCCAGGGATCCTGGAGGGTATTAGGTAGCATGCCGGGGTGAGGCCTCTGCCAGGGATCCTGGAGGGTATTAGGTAGCATGCCGGGGTGAGGCCTCTGCCAGGGATCCTGGAGGGTATTAGGTAGCATGCCAGGGTGAGGCCTCTGCCAGGGATCCTGGAGGGTATTAGGTAGCATGCCGGGGTGAGGCCTCTGCCAGGGATCCTGGAGGGTATTAGGTAGCATGCCAGGGTGAGGCCTCTGCCAGGGATCCTGGAGGGTATTAGGTAGCATGCCGGGGTGAGGCCTCTGCCAGGGATCCTGGAGGGTATTAGGTAGCATGCCAGGGTGAGGCCTCTGCCAGGGATCCTGGAGGGTATTAGGTAGCATGCCGGGGTGAGGCCTCTGCCAGGGATCCTGGAGGGTATTAGGTAGCATGCCAGGGTGAGGCCTCTGCCAGGGATCCTGGAGGGTATTAGGTAGCATGCCGGGGTGAGGCCTCTGCCAGGGATCCTGGAGGGTATTAGGTAGCATGCCAGGGTGAGGCCTCTGCCAGGGATCCTGGAGGGTATTAGGTAGCATGCCAGGGTGAGGCCTCTGCCAGGGATCCTGGAGGGTATTAGGTAGCATGCCGGGGTGAGGCCTCTGCCAGGGATCCTGGAGGGTATTAGGTAGCATGCCAGGGTGAGGCCTCTGCCAGGGATCCTGGAGGGTATTAGGTAGCATGCCGGGGTGAGGATTCTGCCAGGGATCCTGGAGGGTATTAGGTAGCATGCCGGGGTGAGGCCTCTGCCAGGGATCCTGGAGGGTATTAGGTAGCATGCCGGGGTGAGGCCTCTGCCAGGGATCCTGGAGGGTATTAGGTAGCATGCCGGGGTGAGGCCTCTGCCAGGGATCCTGGAGGGTATTAGGTAGCATGCCGGGGTGAGGCCTCTGCCAGGGATCCTGGAGGGTATTAGGTAGCATGCCGGGGTGAGGCCTCTGCCAGGGATCCTGGAGGGTATTAGGTAGCATGCCGGGGTGAGGCCTCTGCCAGGGATCCTGGAGGGTATTAGGTAGCATGCCGGGGTGAGGCCTCTGCCAGGGATCCTGGAGGGTATTAGGTAGCATGCCGGGGTGAGGCCTCTGCCAGGGATCCTGGAGGGTATTAGGTAGCATGCCGGGGTGAGGCCTCTGCCAGGGATCCTGGAGGGTATTAGGTAGCATGCCGGGGTGAGGCCTCTGCCAGGGATCCTGGAGGGTATTAGGTAGCATGCCGGGGTGAGGCCTCTGCCAGGGATCCTGGAGGGTATTAGGTAGCATGCCTGGGTGAGGCCTCTGTCAGGGATCCTGGAGGGTATTAGGTAGCATGCCGGGGTGAGGCCTCTGCCAGAGACCCTGGAGAGCTGGATTTTAAACCTTGCTGTTGTGTCCGGTTGTGACAATCCTGGGCTAACATGGACCACTGGTCTGACTCACTTAGGCATCTCCTTATCTCCTAACAAACATAAAAAGCCCAGCGCCCGATTAATGTCATTCTTGGTATCTCCCTGCACTGAAGTAATCCTCCTGTTGTCAGCAATGTCAGGATTAAGGCACCAGAAGACCTGGGTTAGAATTTCATGCCACTGAGTGTTGCCCGTGCTTTTGTTTAAAGGCAGTTAATCATTTCTCCCCTCTTTTGTTATTTTCCCATTTCTTTAGAAATTGCCAGCTCAGCTACTCCCTACTTCCAAGCACTTTGCATATGAAAGATGAGGATTGTGGCAGGATGCAGAGAATTTTTTTAAAGCAGTATTTTAATTAGAAACATATAGAAGAATTGAAGTAATACTGAACCTCACGCCTTATATATGCCCTGAGTTTTATTATCATTCATGATTTTAAATATTTGCCTAGCCTACCCCCACAGCTCTCTTCTCCTAATAGCTCAGTTCAAACAGGCATGAGTCCTGAAAAGGTGCTCATATAGGATACATGCATTTGCGGCATTGCTACTTAGTACTTACAGTCTACTAGATGGTAAACCTCACTCCTAGATTGTAAGCTCCTTGGAACAGAGACCTGTCTCTCATTAATGATTGCTCAGTGCCAAGTACATTGCTGACACTATATAAATACTTAATAGAAAAAATAACACTTAATGCTTTCATCCAGCCACAAGCTTCTTCCAAAGAGACCTCTAAGAACATAGCCAGTGCTAGCACTCTTGACAGCTGCCCATTACCCCATGGCTCAGCAGACCCACTAAAAGGCCTTTTGACCTGTGCAGTATAGGCAGCCCCACAGAGGATCACTTTCACTCACTTCTTGGAGGCTTGCTGAATCCCCTTGCTGAATTTGCCCTGTATCCAGCACCCAGGAGGAGGTGGAGTTAAGCCTGCAAGGGAATCACTGCTAAAATTAGCCAGAAGCAAGTTTGCCTGGAGGAAGGAGTCGAAGACCGCTTTTAAACGTGCAACATCGAGGTATTTAATTCGCAGTTTTAAAAGAACGCGCGGCCGGCTTTAACGCGTGCAATGTCACGTCTAAACCCCGCAGGTGGGATTTTTACATGCGGCGTGATTTTATGCCGCGTGTATGCTGCATACATCTAAAAGCCTGGGGATGTAGGTATGGTCAGAGAGGATATCAACTGTTTATCATTGTTTGCTCTTCAAGTAGCAGTGCTCGTGGATCAGTAACAAAAGACTAGGCAATGATTGTGTTACAATGTTAGGAGTGACTGTCTTGTTGGCAGTGCCATGCTGTTACCTGCCATAAATGTAAGATTCTTGTTATCCGTAGTCAACACATCTCCTGGCATTATTTTTTGCAAGCCTGGAAGTCTGAACTCTGGTGTCCTGTTTAGATTGGCTATTTATACTAGTATTTATTATTATTCCCACTTTACAGATGGGGAAACTGAGGGTGAGAGCTTATGAGGGTGAGGGTGATAGCTGAGGGTGAGAACTGAGGGTGAATACATACGTGACTGCACGTCTGGGGGTGGGATAGCTGCCCCCATCACCTCCGGCTGGGTCACGTTGGGGGTTGGAACCAAACATTCCCCTGGATGGGGAAGAGGGTGGGAGGAAGAGGGGGAGGGAAGCATGGCTGGCTGACTTCACCCCCATGCTGCGGCTGGCATCCCGCCCCCTGCCATGATGGGCAGCCATGGCAATCCCCCACGCTGGGCTGGGAGGACACAAAAACAGACATGTCCGCCTGGTTTGCCCAGCTCTGGCCCACCTGGGTGCCTCACAGGGGGGCCGTGGGCCTGGAAGCAGTGGGTGAAGAGCATGAGATTATGGAGGCGCCATCTGGTCGATCTTTCTGGGATGAGTTTCAGGAAGTGACGCCAGCCAATGCAGTGAATGTCTTGGGGTCTGTTAGAGCCACTAGTTGTGAATTAGATCCATGCCCGTCCTGGTTAGTGAAAGCCTCCAGGGAGACTTTGGGGACGGTGCTGGTGAGGGTAGTGAACGCGTCCCTTCAGCAGGGGAGATTGTCACCCAGTCTCAAGGAGGCTGTGGTGAGCCCCCTTCTGAAGAAGCCATCTTTGGATGTGGATGCACTCGCCAGCTACCAACCCGTCTGTAATCTTCCCTTTTTAGGGAAGGTTATTGAGCGGGCAGTGGCACTGCAGCTCCAGGTGCATTTGGACAGCATCTGTTTCCTTCACCCTTTTCAGGCTGGGTTCCGTCCTGGCTATAGTACGATCTCCGCCAGGAGATGGACACCGGATGTTCAACATTTCTGTTCCTGCTAGATCTCTCGGCCGTGTTTGACACCGTGGACCATGGGCTGCTGCTGAGATGACTGCGAGACCTGGGGGGTCTGGATGGGACTGTCCTTGGGTGGTTCCGCTCATTCCTCTTGGGGAGAAGCCAGCGGGTGGTGCTGGGGGCTGAAACATCAAGCCCCTGGGCCTCATTCTGTGGCATTCCGCAGGACTCAATCTTGTTTCTGCTGTTATTTAATGTGTATATGCAGCCCCTGGGGGAGATTGTGAGAGGGTTCAGGGTGCGATGTCACCAATATGCTGATGATACTCAGCTGTACCTCTCGTTTTCAACTGACCCAGGTCCTGCTGTTTCATTAGTTTTCCAATGTTAGGAGGCCGTGGCGGATTGGATGCGGCAGAGCAGACTGAAACTAAATCCCGATAAGATGGAGGTGATGGTGGTGGGTGGGGCGGGGGAGGTTGTGGCTCCCCTTGTGGGGGTTGGGGGTCCATCATCCTGTAGCCCAGCAGGTTCTGAGTCTGGGGGTGGTGTTGGACTCGGGTCTCCGTTTGGATTGACAGGTGGAGATGGTGGCTAAGGCTGCCTTCCGCCAGCTGTATCTGGTACGGAGGCTGTGTCCATACATTTCTAGGCCCGACCTGGCCACTCTCATCTATGCCTTCATCACCTTGAGACTAGACTACTGCAACGTGCTTTACATGGGGCTTCCCTTGTTTCTGGTTTGGAGGCTGCAGCTTATGCAGAATGCGGCGGCCCATCTCCTTATGGGGACTGGGTGACGGGAGCACATAACATCTGTGCTCCGTGCTCTGCACTGGCTGCCTATAGCGTACTGAGCCAGATTCAAGGTGTTAGTGTTGATCTATAAAGCCCTACATGGTCTGGGCCCCTCAAACCTTGGGGACCGCCTCGCCCTCTGCACCTTGGAACAATCCCTTCGGTCCACTGGGGGCACCTTTTTGGAGGTCCCCCGTGTGAGATGGGGGGCCACAATGGAGAGGGTGTTCTTGGTGGCCAGGCTGTGGCTCTGGAACTCCCTCCTGGAGGAAGCCCACCTGGCCCCAGGTCTGCTGGCGTTTTGTCGAGCCTGCAAGACCTGGCTGTTCGTCCAGGCCTGAGGATGGGAGGGTGGGGTAGTACTAGTTTTTGGAGGGGGGATGGGATGATATTTTAACTGTATTGATGAAGTTCTATTTTCAATATTGATTTTATGGAATTTTATGGTGTTGCTGGTTGTTGTAAGCCACCCCGAGATGCCGTGAGCATGAGGGGGCGGCTAAAAAATGCTTATAATAAATAAATAAATAAATAAATAATAAATGTTTCTGGCCCAGCCACCAACCATGCCAGGGTCTGAACCAGGCCCACATCTGGCGGGCCTGAAACAGATGTGTAGGTTCGGCGCTGGCCTAAGGAAGCCAGAGCTGAACAAACCAGATCAGCATCTTGTATGATTTATTTATTTATTACATACTTATACCCCACCCCTCCTGCTAATAGCAGCTCAGGGCAGCTAACAATATATAATTAAACATATAAAATACAATAATATAATAAAAATAAATATGCAATAAATATAAAACTACACTATAAAACCAAGTGGTGGGGGCACAAAAAATTAAAAAAGACCCCCTCAGCCCCCCCTCTTACCGATCTGTCTCACCAAAAGTCTGGCAGAAAAGCCAGGTCTTACATTGCCATCTGAAGGAAGGGAGGTCCGGGGTCACACAGGCCAGATGTGGGCCTTGGTGCAGCCACCGAGAACAGCCTCTCCATAGTCACTCCCCAGGATACTGAGGGAATTTCAAGAAAGGCGCTCACGGTCGACTGCATGGGTTGATCCAGAGTCCAGGGAGTGAAGCTGTCCTGCAGATAGGCAGGGACCAGGCCATAGAGGGCTTTATAGGTCAGCACCAACACCTTGAATCGGGCCCTGAAGACTATAGGCAGCCAGTGCAAGGAATGGAGCATCAGTGTTATATGCTCCTGGCGACCCGTTGCCATAAGGAGGCAGCTCACCACATTCTGCACCAGCTGCAGCCTCCGAACTGTCACCATGGGTAGCTCCACGTAGAGCGTGTTACAAGAGTCCAGTCCTGGTGACGTTGGCACCCAGTGACTTGCTGAAGCTAATCCACCTTCATGGCTAAAGTAGGATTTGAACCCCGGTCTCCCAAATGCAAGTCTAAATCATTGTCTGCTGGGCTACAGATTGTTTGGATCCTCTACTTTGTTTGAGTTTGTGTTTGAATCCTGTACTTTCAACTGGCCATGTTGGCTTGCAACGTTGCTGTGAACATCTTCCCCAGAGGGATGGCTAATTTGCAGTGCTGGTGAGTGACTATTGTACATACCTATATTCTAAAAACCCTTCAGCCATTCAGAGTCAAAGCAGATTTATAGAAACAAGGTTATTATTACAATTTTAAATGTCATATCCATTTTTACTAGCCTCCAAATTAAGAGTATGTGTGTAAATATGTGAGAACTGAGCTTCCCCAGAACTCCTCTTTCCGCACACTGTCACAGTTGGATTCTCCAACTCTCTGAAGATATTGGGAGAAGAATACAGTGGAGGGTAGGGCAGAAAGGGACCATATGTGAACAAGACCTCAAGTAATAGCTACCTGGCAATTACTGCAAAACAAAGAACTGATTAAACAAGGAGTTATCTCTGGAGTAGCTTTGAAAGGTGATGTGTACTGAAGTGGCACTCACTGTTGATTTTGATGGATATTTGATCAGGCTCCATATCTACAGATGCTGAGAGTACAACACTATGTTTACAAATATGTTCCTGGGCAAATGTGTAAGGATTGGTTGCTCTCAAGCTGGGTATTTGGGCAGGGCTAGCCAGAGAGTGAGGCCAGGCCAGCACACTCATGGCACCAGGGCCTGTGGTCCTCAGCGCCCCACAGTCAGTACCTGGCCTTGGTGGTGTTCCTGGGTCCCTTCTGGAGTGGCAGCAGCAGTGGAAGGACCCTGGGAGTGTCATCAGTGCTGCCTCCGCTCCTGAGATTCCCAGAGCTGCCCAGTGCCCCATGGCTTAGATGGACCAATACAGAGCCTTTTGACCTGTGCAGTATTCACAACCTTGCAGAGGACTCCTTTCAGTTGTTGGAGTCTCCCTCCCACTGCTGAATTTGCCCAGAGCCCCTCCTTCAGGAGTGCAAGTAGCCCTGGTGGTGCTTCCAGGACTCTACTGGAAGGGCAGTGGGTTATGTGCGTGCTGCCTTTGGGTCCCTAATGCCACCCTGTCCAGTAAGCCCTGCCTGCTCCTCCCTCCAGTGACCCTCCATGGTTCTTTTGCCTCAGTCTACCTGCCTCCAGCCCCAGAGACCCTGCTCCTCCAGAGACTCCACCTCACTGAGACCAGGTCTCTGCAAATTTATTTATTTATTTATTTATTTCTTCAAACTTATATCCCGCCCCCTCCTGCAATGCAGCTCGGGGCGGCTTACAACAATAAAAAACAGTTAAAAACAATTAAAATATAAATATAAATATAAAAACATCAAAACAGGGTTAGGAACAATAAATAACTAAATAGGCAGGGGATTAAAATTACCCTCCCCCTCCCTCCCTCCCAAAGGCCTGGGCAAACAGCCAGGTCTTACAGTTCCGCCGAAATGTCAAAAGGCTTGGGGCCAGGCGAGCTTCCTCCGGAAGGGAGTTCCACAGCCGCGGCCCTATCACCGAGAATGCACGCTCCATCGTGGCCCCCCGCTTCACACGGGGGACCTCCAGGAGGGCACCCCCGGCGGACCGCAGGAGTCGCTCCGGGGCGCGGAGGGCGAGGCGGTCCCTAAGGTATGAGGGGCCAAGGCCGTGTAGGGCTTTATAGATCATCACTAGGACCTTGAACTTGGCCCGGCACACTATCGGCAGCCAGTGCAGAGCTCGGAGCACCGGTGTAATGTGCTCCCGGCGACCCGTCCCCGTAAGAAGACGGGCCGCCG
Source organism: Sphenodon punctatus (assembly GCA_003113815.1). NCBI lineage: Eukaryota > Metazoa > Chordata > Lepidosauria > Sphenodontia > Sphenodontidae > Sphenodon > Sphenodon punctatus. Next base: position 357,070 of record QEPC01014615.1, on the reverse strand, counting down.
CATTCTGCACCAGCTGCAGCCTCCGGGCCAAGAACAAGGGAAGCCCCACGTAGAGCGCGTTGCAATAGTCGAGCCTCGAGGTGACGAAGGCATGGATGAGGGAGGCCAGATCCGAGCCGGAGACATACATACATATACATGAGCACACGGACACACTAAAAGGGTGTGATCTTACCCATTAAAGTCAATGGGTGCAGAGTCATTACAACATTTATTTATTTATTTATTTATAGATTTTTACCCCACCCCTCCTGCAAACAGCTCGGGGAAGCTTCCAACAATAAAATCACAATACATAAAAAATATCAATAATAGTAAAACTCATATATAAAATTATTATACAACAAGGCCCGGGCTCCATTTAACAATAAATAAGGTAGGGGAGCTAAAACCTTACCCCACCCTCCCACCCTCCCCAAACACCTGGGCGAACAGCCAGGTTTTGCAACTTCGCCGGAATGTCAACAGGCTTTGACATGATTGCACCAATAGACAATAGGCATAGCTTTGGCCAAAGTTTTGTGGAGGATGTTGGGGGACTGACGGGGATGCTGGGAGAATGGTGGGGGAAAGGATGGAGGTATGACACAAGGAGTATCCTCCCCCCCCGACTTACCCTGTCCCCAGTGAGTGGAGTAGCTGCACATCCAGGCAACAATGGCAGCTCATTCACACAGCCCCCCACCCCCGCTCTGATTGCCGAATGGAAAGGTGAAGCCCTGTCCCTCCTCACCTTTCTCAAGAAGCAGACTGTGGCCATGTGTGTGTTGGGGACAAAATAACATCTCCCATCTGGGCTGCTGAAATTTAGTAGGGAATGGTGCTATTGCTGTCCCTTCAGAACCATAATTTTGTGGGGCATGCTTCCTCCATGCCCCCCACTATAATTACTCCCATGCAAAGGAGTGTGAATTTACAGCTCATACTCACTGATTTTCCTTTTGTTGTGTGATCAAATATTAAAAGTTTCAGGTTACCTGACTCAAATGTTCTTTGGCTTGTGTCAATTAGGGATGTGTGAACGCGGTTCAGATGTTCAGAGTTCGGGCCGAACTCGGCCTGTTCAGATGACTGAACTGAACATCTGAACCAAACGTTTGAATGGCCAAACAATTCGGAAAAGTTCGGATGAGTTCGGTGGTGGGAAAAACATGACTTTGGGCGGGAAAAATGTGTCTGGAAGGGGGAGGCAGATGAGGATCAGACTTCCTGGCACCAGGGGTGGAGACCAGGGGTGGTTTCAGGGCCAAATAATACCAATACCTAAAAAAATATAAAATTTCAGTATCAGTATCAATAGCGCTATTTTTGGATGTTCGGCCGACTTCGGCTGAACTGAACTCCGCCGAACCAAACAACCAAACCCGAACTCGGGTTTTGAACTGAACGACCGAACTTCTGAACATCCGAACCGCGTTCTGTTCGCACATCCCTAGTGTCAATGGCTTTATTGTTCTCAAATGTTTTTTTCCATCCCAATTTTGTTATGTTGAGGGCTCTTTGTTTTTTAATGCCAATGAAGTCATAACAATTGGAATGAGTGCTCCAATTCTAAAGTACTGGAGACATCGCAGGGTTAAAATCCTGAATCGTGGCTTTGCTACACCTTTAATTGAACTGGGTACCCTCAATGATAAAGCAAGTGGCTTCCCCCATTGGAAATGGCTTTGCAGCCAGAAATCTATATCCTGTCATATTCAATTAAGCATCCTACTAATCAAAGGAAAACTTCATAGCACCCCGACACAGAGAAGTCTACATCTGTTCTAAATCCTGCCCTCCTAAGCAGGATCCTGGCCAAACTCTGTGAAGATTGCTTAGTTGTGTACAAAAGATGCTGTACCTAGGCCAAGAAAGGAAGAAACTTGGTTTTTATTTGAATGAGCTTATTTTATTGGATGGAAGAAAGTAATTGAATTACATACAATAAAATAAGCTCCTATGCTGTTTGGGAAAAACATATAGACAAATTGTGTCTAGTAAACTCTAGTCTTCGAAGAGACAGAGACCAGCGAAGTGACAACATTCCAAGTGAGGGGTTGAACAGCCCTTCCCTTTGACCTTTATTTAAAGCTTGACCCTTGACACGAACACATGCTGGAGGTTCTGCCACATCGTCCACTTCTGGGAAATTCAAATGCCAACAGGGTGCTATATAGTGTAGGGGGAAGTCCCAACCTTAATCTAAGTCCTCTGGGAGCACTGGTGGCTCAGAACCATGCTGTTTGAGGGAATGTTCTTGTGATGCTTCCCATTTGAAGGAGGGAAGGTTATTGCTATTTTTGCATGTTTTGCATTTTTGAAAGTTCCTCATTCTCAACTTCATAGTCAGGTGCTGTTCCATACATCTAGCCAAATGTTTCTAGGAGTTCCTTATAATTATTTTATTTATTTATTTATTTTACATATTTATACCCCGCCCCTCCTGCGAACAGCCCGGGGGGGCTTCCAAAAATAAAATACAATAAAATACAATTTAAAATCATCAATAATAATTTAAATATAAATTATTAAAACAGGGTTAAGGGCCTTCATTTAACAATAAATAATAAGTCCATTACTTGGATTTTAGTTCATCTTTTTGAAATGAGATAATTGCTGCTTTGCTTTTTAATCTTTGTTCTTGTGGGTTTGTTGTTTTGGTTTTGTTAGGGATTTTTTTCTTTCAAATTTAATTTTGGAAGTGATTTGAGTTAATCATAGAAACTATGTGTGCAAAAAAATTATTAAGTCATCTGCAACTTCTTCCTCAGTTCCCACCCTGTGGATAAGTGGGGATGGAGGGAAAACTTTTCGGGTGAAAACAGATGAGACAGTAGCGCAAATTAGCCCCCTCCTCCAGATGGTTGACCTTCTGCATATCCTTTAGGTGGCTGCCAGATGTTTGCCTGAACCTGTCCCGTAGCCCCCACTCAGGCATTGGAGGCTAGCGTGGATCCTTCTGTGCAGGCAAAAGTTGCCTGATTCAGGTGAATGAGTGCCCAGGTGGCCACCTCCCATCTGTTCAGGTGTATGCAGTCTCTGCACATGTGCAAGTCCACCAGGACCATAGAGTTCCGGGTGGAGCATCTAGAGCAGTCCAGGAAGTGACCATGTCTCAGTGGCGGAGCGTGGTGAGGAGGAATGCCCACCTGTCTGTCTGGTTCATTGTGCAGAACCTACGAGTGGCAGCTGCGTGTGGGCTCCATGGAGTGACCTTGGACTCCAGCAGGCTAATCTCTTGTTAACACCCTTTGTGAACTTTGCTCTGAAAATCCCCTGCTGCTAATCTCCACAGTACAGCACTTGATCTCAACTCTTATGGTAGCATCAAAAAGATTATCTGGTACAAAAAGTCATTTCTTCTCCTACTGGTTGCTGCTCCTACAAGTTCAATAAAAATGAAAAATACAAACCTACACTGTAAACCTATGTATTCTCAACTATTATTTTCCTTCATGTTGTAGTTTTGTAGGATTGGTTTTCAGAGGTGCATCTAGGCACATTGACTTAGCTAGAGTTCTGTGCACCTCATGCACTACTGGATTATTTGAATGCAGTATACTTGCCTAATTTTCTGTATGTTTGGTTAGGGATATTTTAACTTCCTGACTTTTCTTATGCATATTCCATAGAGAAGATTGAAAATGTAGCTTGCTCCAATTTTGGTTAAGTGCAGGGAACACTTATCTGGCTCTACTATGTTCTTGTATTTTCTATTAATGTGAGACATTCTAATAATTGTTCTCTATTCTGACAGCCAGACAATTTGAAGCAGGTTCTCTCCCAGGAACAAAAGAAGTCAATCTGTGGCATATTTCTGCAGGTACAGTGTAACTGTACAGGATGTTTTCCTTTATACTGTGTCTTCTGGCGTATGTTACTCTCATTTAGTTTTAATTGTCAAAAGAATTAAAATTAGCAGGGATATTTTACATGTGATACATGCTTTTAACTGGAAAAACTTTTATGAAATCTCATGATAAGGAAAAACTAAACCAAAGAAGAAACAGGTTACAGAAAAAATGGTAAAGGAAGATTGTCACCACATCACAAAAGGAGACAAGGACAAAGTTGTGGGATTAAATGGTCACACTCTTTATTGCAATGCTGCTTTACAACTAAGGGGGGGAGGGGCCTGTCTGCCCTGCCTCCCCCCTTCTAAACTCGGGTCCAGTTCAACATAAATAACTTAACTGGAGACTGTGCAGGAGGTTACCAAGGTACGTTCGAGTAGCTTCCTCCTGCCAGCTAATGCACAATTAAATTTACCCCCTATTCCATGGGTACTTGTGCTTAGATCCCACCCCTTGCTGGGGCGGGGGGAGAGGGGTGGTCAGAAACAAGGATGAGGGTTGCCTGTGATTCTCTGGTACCATGCCTGTCCTCAGTTGGCTTGGCCCTCACCACAGTTCCCCTGAGCTGCCCTATGTGCCTCACCGTACTCCCATTTTATAAGATGTTTCTTCTTATGCTCTATCCTCACACATCACTCACCCTAAGAATATCTCTGGACCGCACCTAAAGAGTGCAACAGATGGTAAGCCCATTATCCACCGGGCCAAATGCCTCACCTCCATAGCTAATCAGCAAGTACTGTGGGGAAGGTGAAAACCCAGTTGCTCAAAGCCAATCAGAGCTTCCAGGAAAAATTCCTTCCCGGCCTCAAACTGGTGACCAGTTTGCACCCACAGTACTGCATGAGAAGCAGATGGGCAGAAGCTCACATATCCTGTCCGCTCCCCTTGCCTCGGCAGAGTGCCGATGGGAGCCTGTATCATAAACTGGCAGCACCGAAGCCCGTCTCATGGGACCTTGTTTGGGCCATTTGGGCAGGGTTCGATCTTGTCGCCGCTGTTGTTTAACATCTATATGCAGTCCTTGGGGGAGGTCATGAGAGGGTTCTGGGTGTGGTGTCACCAGTATGCTGATGATACTCAGCTGTACCTCTCTTTTTCAACTGACCCAGACCCTGCGGTCTCGTTGCTATCCCAAAGTTTGGAGGCCGTGGCGGAGTGGATGCGACTGAGCAGACTGAAACTCAACCCCAATAAGACGGAGGGGATGTTGGTGCGGAGAGCGAAAGAGGTAGTGGCCCCTCTGGTTGGGGTGGTTCGCCCTCCTATAGCTCGGCAGGTTCGGAGTCTGGGGGTGATACTGGATGCGGACCTCCGCTTGGAGCGGCAGGTGGAGGCAGTCACTAAGGCTGCCTTCCGCCAGCTGTATCTGGTGCATAGGCTGCATCCGTATGTCTCCGGCCCGGACCTGGCCTCCCTCATCCATGCCTTCGTCACCTCGAGGCTAGACTACTGTAACGCGCTCTACGTGGGGCTTCCCTTGTTTTGGTCCGGTGGCTGCAGCTAGTGCAGAATGCGGCGGCTCGTTTCCTTACGGGGACAGGCCGTCGGGAGCATATTACACCTGTGCTCCGAGCTCTGCACTGGTTGCTGATAGCGTGCCGAGCCAAGTTCAAGGTTTTGGTGATGATCTATAAAGCCCTACACGGTCTGGGCCCCTCATACCTCAGGGACCGCCTCGCCCTCCGCGCCCCAGAGCGGCTCCTGCGGTCTGNGGGGGGCCACAATGGAGAGGGCATTCTTGGTGGCCGGGCCGCGGCTTTGGAACTCCCTTCCGGAGGAAGCTCGCCTGGCCCCTAGGGCTGTAGCGGAATATCGCAGCGGTAGCTATTTCCGGCGGAAACAATGTTTCCGCAATTAGTGGAACAGCATGGCAGAGGCTTTCATTCCGCGGTTTCATTCCGCGGTTCCACGGTTCCACTTATTTGATTCCGCAACTTAGTGGAATCGTGGAAACATGACATTTTTGCTATTTCCGCCATTCCGCCAGCGCCAAAAAATAGCGGAATAGCGGTTTTCCGCGATTTCCGCAATTTTTCCGCAATTCCGCGATTTGCAGAATTCCGGAGGAATTAGCGGAATATCCGCAGAAAAGTCGCGGTGTGGCGCGGGCAGTTCAGAAATGGCGGAACGGAATCGCGGCGCGGTAAAAGCTGCTGCCGCATCAGCCCTACTGGCCCCATGCCTGTTGACATTCCGGCGAAGTTGTAAAACCTGGCTGTTCGCCCAGGCCTTTGGGAGGGAGGGTGGGTAGGGTGAGGTGAGGTGTTTTAGCTCCCCCACCCATTTTGGTTATTTTAGCTTGTTGTTATATTTATAACTTTAGCCCTGTTTTAATATTTAATATTTAATAGTTTTAATATTTTAATATTTTTAATATTGTTATAAGTATTATTTTGATTATGTGAGTTTTAATGGTTTTATTGTGTTTTTAAATTGTTTGAAGCCACCCCGGGCTGCATGGCAGGAGGGGCAGGGTATAAATTTATTAAATAAATAAAAAATAAATAAATATTAGTGCAGTTGCCATGGCAACCCCAGCCTGGGCAGGTGAAGCTCTTGGAACTGATCCTTCCTCTAATTGGGAGGGGCCCAAATCACCCCCTCCCTGAGTAGGGGAGGAGGTAAATATTGACTATGTAAATACAAGGCCAGTGTAATGGATCACCTCTGAGATTAGTGTTGCCACCTCTCAAAGAAATGAGCTTGACACTCTGATAGGCCAAAGTGGGAGTGTCAGGGTAATTTCTGTAAGAGGTGGCAACTCTACTGAGTGAGTATTTTCAGGATCAGGCCCTGAATATGGCCCACAGTAAGTCATTTCAAGTTGTGATCCTTAGAAGCAGCATCATTAGAGCCAACAACTGTACCCAGTTAGCCAGCTGAGATGGCTAATTGCATCCAGGCTCCAGCTGTACGAGGAAAGGAAGCTTCTGGCCAGCTAAGGAGGAAACAGTCATAAATCTGTGCTGAGAGCTCAGTGGAAGGGCTACCAAGGAGCACAGAGCACCAGGAGAGAAATGCAGAGCTATAAGGTAGCTTGGAGAAACCTAGCCCTGTGTTGAACAACAGGCCCACCAGGGAAAGGCTGGTAGCTTTGCCTCAGGAGTCCCTGGCCAGGAACAAGAAGAGCAGATCCCTAGCCAGAGATTAAAGAAGACAAGTAGTGTGACACTGTAAATAAAAGCACTAAATGCTGATGGTGCTGGATGAGGCAGGTAGGCTTTGTGTGTGAAAGTGGTGCATTGAGTGGGCATGAGCCTGCATGTACTTACAGATGCGGCCTGCTGTTTATAGCCACCAATGATGCACAATATACTTTAGTGTTCAAGCCATAGCATTTGATGTAGTCTTGTACTGAAGACTCCCATCAGCCTTAAAATCCTTCTAACCATTTCCTTTTCTGTGTTTCTCTTGTGTTACTAACACCATGCTTTTGAAAATGCTGTTGGACTTAGGAAGGTAGCAGGAGATACACCTACCTAAACAACGTAAGAATTCATACATAGCCCTGTAGTACCAAGGCACACTGTTGACAAAAAATAAATTCCTAGCATCCACCAGAAGTTTCTTTTATCTCTCTCAAAAAAAACAACCACCAGATGCCCATTATGTCTGAGAATATAATACCCTAAAGTTTAAGACTGGTTTGTAAACACAGTCCCTAGTGTCTGCTATTGATCTTTTGCTATTTTAATGCATTTTTACTGACCGACATGTCCTGTGGTAAAGAATATTGCCTAAATTAGTTATCTGATTGGTTCTTTTGATTAATGATGGGACTGTGCTTCATTACACATGACAACATGATCAGAATAATCACTTCAGCCATAGAAGCTGGAAATGGCATTTTTTATTCCTTCATTTTTAAAGTTCATTTATAAAATTATTTAATGTATACGTCCTAAGTTGTAATTTATTTACATGACACTTTTTTCGATGGGAACTGTTGTACTGTGTCACAAATGGCTAAGAAAACAAGGTAAACTAGATGTACAAATCAATGTCTTCTGGCTCAAGGGGAAAAAAAACATAATCAAGATTCAAGAGCTGACCTTGTCCAAAGTCCAACTTGTCACACAACAAACAGTGAAGTGCCCAACAAATCATTAGGATCAGCAGGATTGGTGTTCAATGGAATTTTTAAAATTATATTATTTCTCAACTGAGTTTTTACTTCAACTTCAAAACGTGAGGGCGTTGTATGTGAATCCAACACTGTCGACTGAAAGCTTTTACGTGTCCACAGACTAGACGTGATTCAGAATGACAAGTGCATGCTCACTGTTGATGTAACTCCACCATGACCCATACAGCACATCGCTACTGAGAATTGTACTTTTCTTCCCAAGCTTGTTCACTGCTAGGCCTAGTGAGGCCTGATTCACTGCATTTCTTAAGTCCACAAGGGAATAGCAGTGCAAGCAGCTAAGACCACAGTCTTTGAACTACTCACTCCAGAATTGTTCCATTGACTTCAGTATGACAATTCCAAACTAAGCATTTTGAGGATTGTGCTCTAATTCTGCAATACCATCCTAAAAAAGTACCAGTTTGGGTTTTGACTACTGTTTCTTTACTACTGATCCTTACAACCCTGACTGTTGCTGTATGAAGGATCATGTTGTTTAGCCTCGTCTTGGCATTCTTTGGTCTAGTTTATTGCATGCTTTGAGGTTCTCAATGGATTTTTAATAGGTCATTGTGGGATTGATCTCTTTGAATTTATAAGGATGTGTAGGGCACCTTATGTCACGTTGATGAACGACTCAAAATTTTAAATAGCAATTCAATATTTAATGTTTTGAAAAATGTTTAAATGGTGTCATGCACAAAATAAATGGCAGCTTTCATTTTCTTTCATCAAATTTCCCTGCCAGCCTGTTTACATGATGTTGACAGATATTTTAGCTTTTGCCAGTGAAATAATGTGAAGGGTTGTCCATTTGCCATAAAATGGTATCCTTTCTATGGCAAGTGGGGAAACAAATGCATGTGTACATACACACACACACACATGCATATACATTTAGACTTATTCCCAAACAAACTTTGTTTGCTGCCTGTTAGGATTGCGGGAATCTATTTTCTATCACTATCACAAAAAGGAGAGGAAGCTGAGAATTAGGCATAGATACTTCATTATTTCACCTAGTCATCTATTAAGTCAACCAATCCTGCGTTGCCTTGCATAATCAACCAAAATACCCGAGTGCCTTAATTTGACTACTATACTTGTGGTTTTTTAAAATAATGTTTAAATGTTGTGTTTTCAGACTGATCATACATGCATGTTTCTAAGGTGAAGAACTGAGAATTTCATAAATATGTAATTTACATGTGTGTAATTTAGTTTCCAGTGCTCAAGTGGCTGCGTGCATTCCCACCCTTGGGTGTGCACGCTGCAGTCGCCCTCTGCGCAGCCTTCAAAGCAGACTTCTTCAGCTTTGGATGAGTCCTGCACCTCCCCTGACATGCTAGGCTTCTACATTCTGCTCTCTTCCATACACAACAGTTTTGAGGACTGGGGCCTACATTTGTGTGGTTCTGTGGTACACTAATTTCAATTGTTTGTTTTACGTTAAATTCTTGTTTAGGAAGGATTGTGTTTTTTTATGTTGTTTAAGACTTGAGTTGAGGTTAGGCTATGCTCTCACACCAGTTGTGTGGTTGTCAATATTTGTAGCTAATTCTGGTTGTGTTTTTCAGTGGAAGGAGTTTGCTGTTTGTATGGAACTCAGTTATTTGCCATTACGTTATCTTTGATTTCTTGCCTAGAAATCCCAAACCTGTACAACCTTTGCATGCAGAATAATAAACCATTGTTTTTTATGCATGGCTATGACAGGCAAATCAGCTTTTACACGTTGTGATCTCGGGGACTTATAGTCACTCTCAAGTCAAGAATAAGAGTGTCTGGATGCTGGTGAGAGCCTAGCTCTAAATTCAAAACGGTGTTACTACATTCTGTGCAGTGTTGAATCCAGAATATATTGTCATGTTTATAAATGATTGTGTGGAACTGCAGTCATCAAACCACTTACTCCAGAGTAGAGCCATTGATTTAAATGGGACTACATTGGAGTAAGTGGTTTGGGGGTTGTGGCTTATGTTACTTTGAGTTTCATGAGCAAAAATGAATGAAATATTGAAAATACTGATGTTTCTAGTAAATGTCACAATGGGTGTTTTCAGACAGAAGACAGCTGGGGGCTGGCCACCCCCGGAGCTGCTCTGGGTCTCCCCACTTGCAGCCCCGCCTGGGTTGGGTTTCTACAGACACGGCGTTTGCCGCGGCCTACAGTCTGCCTGTTTTTGTGTCCCCCTCTCACATACTGCAGAGTTGTGAACAGTTTGCCCAACACTCTAGGTTGCCGCCCACAACTCTGTGATGTTTCCTAGGGCAACTCCCAGGTGAGAGCAGAACTGCAGCATCTGTCCTCCAAGCAGAGAGACAACTGCTCTGCCTCGGACTGGTGCCCCAGATTTGGCCGGTCCACTCTGACAGCAGTGTTCCGGGATATTCCGGAGAGCTGCCGGCAGGGTTTCCCTGGAGAAGGGACAACCGAATTTGCCTCCACTCTGCCTGCACATCTGATGGACTGCCTTTAGATGGTCTGGCTGCACTGAGGTGAGGCAGAGCAGAGGCAGGGCTGCTGTCCATCTAAAAACCACCAGTGTTGGATGTGTGAATGAAGGGGATAGACATGATATTTTTTTCCTGGATACTGTATTGAATGTTTCTTCATTGCTAAATAAATAAATGGGATGCAATCCTCACTCCATCAAAATGAATGGGAGTTTTGTCATTGGGTGTTACCAAACATAATGATAACCCCATGCAAATCCAACATGTGATGGAATTGATAACATCATGCAGTTCATGTGGCTGTTTTAAAGATATTTAGGTCACTGCATGTACTCAGAGGTACTTGATAGCCCCTCCCAGCAGCTGAAGCTATCCCTGGATTCGGGATTGCATCTGCAGTGCCAGCTCCTAGCCTTCTCAAAAGTTAGAGAAGTGTAGTGATTAAAAGGACAGGTAGTTCATTTTGGTGTTACTGTTGAGGATTGGTGTAGATCTTCCAGCAGACTGTAAGTGGGGCAGCATGCATTTCTATATTTATTTGTATTTATTTATTCTAACTTTTAATCTGCCCTCCCAGTTAGGCTTAGGGTAGCATACAAATTATATAAAAACATATAAAACAACTTTTAAAATCCCCTATCCCTCCCACCTTTTCCCTAACCCCTCCACCCAACCCCATCCCTGCCTGCCAAATTTTTGGCCAAACAAAAAGGGCTTAAATTTCTTTTGAAAGACAAGCAGGCTTGGGCTTAGTCAGATCTCCAAGGCATTTCCATAATTGTGGGGCAGACACTGTGAGAACACCTCTCTGTGTATTCTTATTGTGAAAACTTCATGGGCAGATGGTAAGTGCAAGAGGGATCTGAACATAAGGGAAGAGGCAGTATTTCAGATATCTGGAACCCAAGCCGTTTCATTTATGGCTTTATAGGTCAAAACCAGCAACTTGAATAGTGCCTAAAAAGCTTCTGGCAGCCAATGTAGTCTCTGAAACACTGGTGTAATGTACTCCTGATGACCCACCCCTGACAGAAGGTGTGCTGCCACATTCTGCACCAGTTACAACTTCTGAACAGTCATCAAAGGCAGCCCCCCATATATGCAACATTGGCTATGAGCAAACAGTAGCGACATGCTGTCTACGTTCATGTTTTCTGGGATCACAGACTATGGTAAGAGTGGAGAAGTATGTTGGCACAAACAAACATGATGGATGAAGGTGTATTTAATCTCAAAGTTATTATTATTATTATTATTATTATTATTTATTAATCATTTATATAGTGTCAACCATGTACCTCGCACTTTACAATTGTAACAAAGAGACAAGGTCCCTGCCCTAGCAGACTTACAATCTAAGAGAGACAAGGGGGGTGGGAGGGAAACAAGAATGGGTGGGGGAAACTGAGGAAGAGACAAGGATACATGCATGAACTCATGAGGTCTCAGCTGCACGTGCTTGGCTTAGTTACAAAGGTGTAGTTACACATTTAATGTTACACAAGATACGATGATTCAGGATAAGTCAGCAAGGGGGTGAGGGGAACAAGGAGCCAGGGAAAGCTTAATGGAAGAAGTGGGTTTTGAGGAGGGATTTGAAGATTTGGAGGGAGGAAGCCGAGCGAATGTGTTCAGGGAGGGAGTTCCAGGCATGGATGTGTGTGTGTGTGTGTGTGTGCCAGGGAAAAGGGGTGGATGTGTTTTGAGGTGTGGGGAGCTGTGATCAGGAAGGGTGGTGGCAGAGAAGGAGCGGAGCTCCCGAACAGGAGCATAGCAGGAAATGAGTGCTGAGAGATAGGGGGGAGCAAGGCCATGAAGAGCCTTGTAGGTAAAAAGCAGGTGTTTGTTGACGTATCCCAAAGGGACGCAGAGACATATGTTGGTTTTAAAGCAGCATGTCTGTACTCTTTATCCAACAAATCAAATTGTAAGGCCGGTGGGGGATTGCCCTAGCAATCTTGGGTCCAGCATGCTAGCTTAAACAAGCCTTATTAACTATGAACTGAGTACTGTGTCAGAATCGCCTTCCGTTTGGCAGTACGGTAAACTAGAGCCATCCCCTCCTTCGACTGCCTCGGGGCCAATGGCCGAAGGAGTGTGTACCCACTGTGGGCGTGAGTAAGTCGTTAAGTGCCCCACAGGATATGAAGGCTGTGCACGCACCTACTCACCCTGCGAAGCACCCCTCCCAGGGTTATGACCCCTGTGCATGATGCACCCTGCATTATACAAGGTATCACATCCCCATCTCTTATGGAGACGACTCTTTTAACTATCTTAACCTATTTATCCTAACTTAGCTTGCTGGACCCCTGCCACCAAGGGGGAGTCAGAATGAACTGCCACGCCCCCACCGCCTAACATAGCAACAAACCCTCCAAATGCCCTGCCAGGGCAGCCAAATACAACTGCTTTCCTTTGTCCAATAAATGGACTCCATTTCCCCTGTATAAGATGGAGTTGGTGTGGCAGCCCTGAAGATGGCGGTGAATTGGTGGCTGGTAAGTGGAGCCACATCCTGATGAATGAACAGGGTCCCTGCTACCGGGGGCCTCGCCTGGAGGTAATGACCCATTTGTAAGACCGGGCATATTGCAGTTTGCCCACACCTGTATAGCCGGACCGTCTGCCCTTTCCTCCGCTGATTGGTCTTTGACCGACGAAGCCAAATCACTACCCTGTCTACGTCACTTGCGACATCCGTACTGGAGGGGAGTGTCTGACCTATCCCGTGCATTGGCAGCAACTACATCGCTAATGCAAAACCCCCCAAAGAATGTCACAGCATACACAGTGGTAAAAAACTGCAATTAGCATGCATCGTAACATACCTCGGGAAGAGCCCTGTTCACCCTTAACAGTCTAGGTGTCGTAAGTGGTGCTTTCAACCGGGGCAGGAGCTCCAGGCCATGCCCTGGATTGGCCTGTATGCACCACTCCCATATATACGGAAATGCTGATGTCCAGTTCATCCAGTTCCTATCCACCTTAGGGCGTCGGAACTTTTCTTTGTCCTTCGCATCCTCACTCTCAGAATGATCCAGAATAGGATCACTGAACATTAGGGCATATATATCAACGTAATCCCCCTGTCAGATTTTTTTCTTTTGTAGCTGGCAGCAGATGCTCCCCGAAAGGGGCAGCAACGCTACTGTAAGCCCCCCCTGGTGGAGGGGGAGGGCGTATTGGGGGTGGTGTGGATGTACTTATCCTCTCCAAAACTGTTTTCTTCCCGGGCCCCCCATTCCCCAAGGCTGCCGTCGCACCCTTTTGGGTATCCTGTTCACTCTGAGCCCTGCCCCCTTGAGTGTCCTCTCCCACCGGTGGTGGAGGGGCCGGTGTTACCCACACCCATTCCCCCTCCAGCCATCTTCTTCACGGCCCGGAGGGGGCCCAAGGGCCTCTAGTACTACAGCCCCTGTCCTCTTCCTGTGTGGTCCTTGGCGAAGGGATTGGGACCCGGCTTCCGCCCATGCCCACCCCAGGTTCCATCACAACTGGGCAGTCGCCCAATAACCTGTGTTCTTGCCCCATATCCTCACCTTGGTATGCTGCTCCTGTTGTTACGCTAAGGTCTGCCATTCCGTTCTTCCCCATTGCAACTCTCTCTCCAGGCCCTGGACTCTTCACCACAACTCTTCGTAGGTGGGTTGCTCCTTGTCCTTGGGGTTTTCGATTCTCCTCCTGGTCACCGGTGGTGAATCTCCTTCCTCAGGCAAAGGAGAGACCCCCTCCCCTTTGGCCCCTCTGGGGCGGCCTCCACTTCTCCCCTGAGCCTGCACTCCTGGATTGGTCATGGGTTTTCCCCCCATTTGGTGTTGGACTAGCCCTGGGATCCCAAAGGGATCCTGCACCCCGGTTGCTCCCACGTCCTGACCTTGGGCCTCGTGAGCCCTGCTCGTGTAAATCGCATCGAGCAAAGGGCCCAGGCCTCCGGTCTGTCCCACGTCCCCAGGGGCATCCTCCATGCAACCCCCCCTTGTGCCCGGTCCTTGGGGTGTGGTGCCTAAGTTGTCTCACCTTGCCCCCTTCGTTGCCCGGCACTTGGGCCCGGGGTTAGGGGGCTTGGTTTGCCACCATCCCAGTCATGCCTGTATCGGGTTGGGGGGGCGATTGTCCTCCCCCTCCCCTTCTGGGCCCCTGGCCCTCAAGGGGCACCCATGGCTCCCTTTCTCCAGTTGGGGCCTGCTGGTCTGCTGGGCTAGTCCCCCTAGCCTCACCCATAGGTCCCGCCCCCCTGAACCCTTCTCGTCCTAAACTGGCCTCTCCCTCCCTCAATTGGGCCTCGCAGGTTTGAAGCCTCCCCAATATTCCGTGGGTGTGGGGGACCCGGTTCGGGAACTTGCCTCCTGCTCCTGTCCCTTTCGCCCACTGTTGGCCTGGCCGCTGCCCCCAGAGCTCCCTTTTTTGGCACCATCGCCTTTTTCTTGCTCCGGCCCATCGTTTTTCTCCAGCAGCAGCAGCAGCGTGCTCTGTCTGCTGCTGCTTCTTCCGCCTCTTCCCCCGCTCTGCCACTCTCACACAACTGCACGGGATCCTCCCTTCTAATGGGGAGGAGCCCCAGACCCCACGCTGCGCTGTGTGCAGGCTGTGCTGTGTGCCATAGCAACCCCAGTCAGTACAGAGAAAGCACCTGCTAACTGGCCTCTCTCAACCAGTCATACTGCCTCGCGCCTCTGCGCCTCTTCTCCCATGACCCGTTGCCTCCATTTTGTTAGCGAAGGGGGCTTGTGCAGAATGCGTTCTGGAAGAGGGAACCAGTGGAGAGAGCAGAGGAAGGACTGTATATGGTCAAAGCGGCGGGCAAGGTGGATGACCTTGGCATCAGAGTTGCTGGTCTTATGCTTGGTAACACCCATGATCCTCAATGGTGTCAAGATTGCACCCAACACCTTTATTTTTTCCTATTCCAAGGCTACCTTATATTTATTCAGTAAATATAAATATTTACAACTGGTTTAAACAGCAAATATATATTTGCATGGCAAAAATGTTCCTGTGCACAGAGGAGAGACCTGCATCCTCTTGTACGGTGCAAGATTAGACAGCGAGTAGGTACCTGTTGAATATGCAAGTTATATGTTAATATGATTAAGTGACTTGTAGCTTGGCCAATGCAATCAATTGAAATATTCAGCAACTTTGTGTTAGCAATTGGAGGGAATGATTACCTTGAGGCTGCCAAACCCCTGTTACAACTTTGCATTTGCAATAATGCGTGCCTTAGTTAGCATTCAAAAACATATATATATATAGACCAGGATAGAGATATTTATTACTTTAATGAAGTAAGATTAGTCCATTAAGGAGGCTCTTGTTAGGCATGTAAAATGCAGTAATCTGCTCTATGTGGATGTTAAATGTTGGCTTGAAGATTTACTTATTTAATGTCCATAATGCATGTGTTTGGGGCTTTCTTTTCTTTTTTAAAAAGAAGTGCACAGACATATGTATTAATTTAACATTGCAATTTTCTTGCTTTGCTTTAAAAAAAAAAAGAAAAAAGAAAAAAAAAGGCTTGATTTAAGTGCCTGATGCTATTTACCTGTATTTTAAAGTCTCGTGTGAGATGATACAGTATATTGGGAGTGCATACTTGTGTCTTCCCTTTTCGTTGAACAGCTATGCTAAAGCAAATAAAATCAAGCTCATACATTCCCATTCAGTGGCTTTATAAACTGTAAGTGATGGGAAGAAAATGCAGCAGCCATTCCACCGAGTTCTCTTATTGACAACGGCAGAAGTAAAAAAAAAATATAGAAAACAAATCTCTTTTTAAATAAAATGAAGTAAAAGACCCACATTGCTGGGAGGAAATGCTAATTGAAAATACCTTACTAATACTAGCTAGTCACAGGAAGGAAACATTAAGTTATTATTTTTAATAATGTTTACAAGTATATCCAGCCATTTCCAGCCAGTGAAAAATGTTAGCCTTGGCAAAATGTGGCAGTGCTACTTTTCACTGGTGATGCTGCTCATCTTCTCTCTGATAGCAATCATTAATTTTATTTTTTAACCCAGTCTTCAAATGAAGACAGATGAGCAGGAGAGTTTTAAATGCAAGCTGCTTATGTTCAGAAAAATGGCTGCTAGATTACAGATCACGGCACCTGATCTGAGTCCAGCTACTGTTTAGAAAGGGGGAGAGAGAGGGGGGAAGAAAACCCCAAACACACACACACACATTAGGTGAGCGACAAACAGGCAGGCCTTCACAGAACAGCTAGTGGTGGGGAGTGTGTGTGTGTGTGTGTGTGTGTAAGGGAGGGGAATGCCACAGCTATCTGATTCATTCCCTAATTGGTATGGAGACTTACAGATACTATTATTGTTAATTGCTGCTGATAATTTTAACATTACATTTTAACATTTATTTCTCATTAACACTCCTCTTAGTGTTAGAGATCAAAATGCTTATTATACAGCACATCGCCAGCAACACTGTGCTGCATCCTTAAAAAGATCTAACTTCGTTTTTTTTCTCCTTTTTGCATGTCACACGAGCTGTATTTTTAGTCAAATGTCATTTAATGTCTGTGTCTTGAAGCCACACTTTGGAACATCAAACCACTTTATCTTTTCTAACTCCTATTGAGGTAAGCTTTACATTTCTTATAAAGCTCACAAGGCCAAATTGTTCAAACCTACCACCCGTAGTCACTCATAAACAATTGTCACAAAATGTAGCCTTTCCTGTATGCCAGTTTTTCTGATGCTAAAGGAGGAATTGGATCATGCTCGGCTTTCAGAGCACATGGAAGAAAGCAACATGGTCTACCGGACTAGGCAGGCAACTGGGGGATTGGGATATAAATAAGTTCTGTCCTGCTACTGAGTCTAATCTCTCTGCATCAATTTCCCTATCTCTAAAGTGTGGATAATACCTCCGCATTATCAGGGCCAGACATAGGAATTTTGAGCCCCTATGATGCTGTGTCTGTGTTCAACCTTGGATATTTTGTACACCTGCGCATCTGTTTTGCAGCATGGGGCAGAGCTTGGCTTGGGGGCATCAGCCTGCGAAGGGTAGGCCCTTCTCAGGCTGATGCCCCCAAGCCAAGCTCTGCCCCATGCTG
>QEPC01014615.1:307438-319716 GCA_003113815.1 Sphenodon punctatus | reverse complement strand
TTTTTTCACTCAGTGTATAATTGGATTGTGGAATCTACTGCCAGAGGCTGTGGTAAGGGCCAGTACTATAGCTGAGTTTAAAAGAGGTTTGGACAAGTTTCTGGAAGATAGGTCCATTAGCAGCTATTAGCCAGACAGGATCAGGGAACATGATAGGAGCTGGAGGAAAACAACAGGGAATGGATCCCCCAATGTGACCTGTTGGGTGCTTCTTCCAAGCCACCGTGATTGGCCACTGTCGAAGATTGGATGCTGGGCTAGATGAACCATTGGTCTGACCCAATATGGCACTTCTTATGTTCTTAAGGGATATATTATCTCCTCCTTTATTTCAATAACTTTTAACCCATGTAGGGGAAACAACTGCTACTACAACTTTTTCACCCTGATCCAGACACCTGGTGAAACCTACTACTTATCATTTCTATAGTGCTACTAGACATTCACAGCACTTTACAGTCACAGATTTTGAGAGACGGGCTCTTCCCAGTGGACTTACAATACAAGATAGGCAAGGGTGAGGGGAACACAGGCACACACATATTACAGATGGGAAACTGAGGCTGAAATGGCCCAATGTCACCCAGTGTATACATGGCAAGGGCATGATTTCTATAGTGAACTCTGGCTTCCCAGGTCCAGCACTTTATTCACTACACCACACTGGCTCTCTAGGCTGAGAGGTTGTGACTTGCCCAAGGCCACCCAGTGAGTCAATGGCTAGGGCAAGATTTGAACCCTGGCTTCCCAGGTCCAAGTTCAGCACCTCAGCCACTACCCCACACTGGCTCATGGAGAAGGAGAAGCTAGTGGAGCAGGAGAACCTAGTGGAGAAGGTGTTAGACTTGGACCTGGAAAACCAGGATTCAAATTCTGCCTTAGCCATGAACTCACTGGACGGCCTTGGGCAAGCCACTAACTCTCAGCCTCAATTCTTCATCTGTACAATGGGAATAATAATGATCTACCTCCCAGGGCTGTTGTGAGGCTGAACTATTTGAACACTGAAAGTACTATATAAATGAATAACAATAATAATCCCTGACCTTGGGGTCTCAAGATGGCCACCATCCTACCTACTTCTATGGAGTAGGCTTCTGGGGATGATGAACACTCTATCCCCCCATAGCAGTTTTGGTTGTGAGAAGGAGCCTTGTACAGCTACCCGCAATCCTTGACTGGAGAATTCCAGCACTGTATTTATGACTGAAGCCAATTGCTTTGCTCACATAGTTGATTCTGTCTAAGTGCGATCCCTTTCCTTTCTTCCCGCAACATTTCTCTGAATGACCCTGTTATAACCAAAGAATATGGATATAGCATCTCTTTTGCAGTGTGAGCTTTAGATGTTGCAAAAGAACTGTTGTAAAATTTGGTGACAGTATGCAGGGATACAGCCTCACTGTCACCCATTTGTTCCTGCCTCTTCGTTGCCATTGTATAACCTACCTCTCTACTACACTCCTAAATTGCTCTATGGAGATGATCCATTAAGAATCACAATAAAGCTTGAACGTTTGAATAACCTTTGAAATTATTGACAAATCGGCCCCAATGGGCTGCCTAGGAGCCTAATGTAGAGCAAAAGATCGATGGCGATGCTGTGGAGATGGGATCCAAACTGTAGCAGTGAGGGGGTGGGGGGAAATATATCATATGATTTTTCCATGTTGCCTTTAGAGCACAGTACAGCAGAATAGGTGTGCCGTATTGGTGCATATTGTTTGCCTCATGCAGTCACAGATAAGACAACCTCACCAGGTGCTGTACTTGCTGGGTTTCTTTTGTTGCCAAATGTAGGTAGCCTTAAGGTTGCTAGTACCCTCTTTGGTGACATTTCTTGTGGTAGATTCGATTGGCACACACTTAAACTCTGAATAACATCTAGAGCTCTCTGTAAACCCTGCAGAACTGATAGATGTTGCAAAAGAACTGTTGTAAAATACCCACTGTGGCTAGCCCCTTAGCCCCTAGGATCTTATTAGCCCCTATTTCTCTCATCCAAGTCAGTGACTTTTTCTTTTCTTTTTAGGCACCTCTTCAAGAGCAGGGTGAGGTAGGGGTGAAAACAAAATTTCTGCCCAGTTCTGATTTCATCGAAACGGAGTGGTTTCTGTTTGATTAGAACTCGTTGTCTGGTGGCAGCCATTTTGTGCACATGCAAAATGGTCTGGTTGGAATTCCTACTGAAGAATCATTTTGGACAGAATTCTGATCGGAATTTCAGCAAACCATTCCACTTTCACGTAATTTATCCACAAAATTGGAAAGGTGTTTTCAACCTAACCCTAGTGTGTGGGTATTCAGTGGTAAGTATTTTACATAAGATTCAGAATGTTGGTTTGGGCTAGGGGTGAAATGAGTAGTGGATATGTTATTTGCAAATATAGTTCAAATTTTTGGCTAGCCCTCTGATTATCCAAACAATAGTCACAACATTCATTCAGTCAGTCAGTCAGTCAGTCAATCATTTGGATATTTAGCCTACCTTCTCCAAAGGCTCAGGGTGGTTAACAGCTACATCCACTTACTCAGGTATTTTGCTTTAATTACTTTGTTTTGGTCGTTCAATTTCCCTCATTTTGACTACCGCACATCATGTACAAGAATGCTGTCAAAGTAACTGAAATGGCCAACCTGAAATAACTAAAATACTGGAATAAATTAGATAACAAATATGGAATAAGCAAAACCAATATCTAATGATGCAGAACAAATAGCAATGTGTATGCCCTTCACTGGTCCTTGAAGAGAGCAAATTTGTCAGATACAATATTCACCTCGGATATTAGTTTCAGCTGTAGATTGGGCCAATACCTCCTTTAAACGAGTGTTGTTGTCTTCAGCAGGCTCAGAAGCCAGGGGACTTGTTGACTGGGTTTGTATTTTCAATGTCAATGCTCCACACACCTCTAACAATTTAAATAAATAAATAAATAAATAATTTATAATGAATTGTATTTATTATTGGCATTTCCCACCTCCATGAAAGGGGCCATTTAACAAAGCATGTTACTAACTACTTAGCTGTTTGTTGCTAGCTTCTATTTTTAAGAGTCATTATTTTCTTTTTCCAGCTAAATTTATTCCACCCCTACCCCCATCTATTTAGCACAACAGTGACCTCTAATGGCTGGTTAGATTAATGATGTCTCCAGAGAAATCTTTCTGGTGTTAATTCTTATTTAAAGGTAGAAGTGCAGCTCTGTACCAGGTATTGCCCCCTTCATGCTGAGCACATCTTTAGAAAGGTCAGCTCTTAGAAAGATCTGAGAGCCTGTTCCTTTTCCCTTGTGCTGTATAAAGGCACCTGACCTTTTGGTGATCCTAATTTCTCTTTCTTTCTTTTTTTCCATGCCTGCCCATTATTTATTGAAGCTGAATGGATCTTATTTTTTTTTAATAGTTTCTAAAAAAAAATGACCAAAAGACCGTGATGACGCAAGTTAAAATTCAGGTTACCTTGATATTTCACAAAGTATTGCATCTTTGAGAGTAATTCCATTGTGTAAAACTTGACCTACAGTACCATGCAAGAATGCTACATCTTGTGATAGATCAGGAGACACATTAACTCATTACACTAGATCACTGTGGTAGACAGGGGGGTTCAGAGGATGAACTTTTCCCCATAAATCGAGGCACAAGGGAGGTGGTCACACCCATGTAGTTGAAAGGTAGATGCAAAATTTTAACTTACAATTTAAAAATACAGTGAAGTTTCTAGCACTTCCATTTGGGAAGGAAATCTTCCAAACATGAACTGAAGCGTAAACCGATGCTGTAATGAGGTTGCTCAGGAAAAAAAGAGGTCCCAGTGAGGTGATAACAACAGCTACTTTCGAATGTAGAGGAGGACTAATGTGAAGTTCCAGAATGCACCAGATCTTGTAGCATAAGAATATAAGAACATAAGTAGTACCATACTGGGTCAAACCAATGGTCCATTGAGCCCAGCATCCTGTCTCTGATAGTGGTCAATCTTGGTCACTTGGTAGAAGTATCCAAAGGTCCCAATGAGCAATCCATTCCCTGTTGTTCACTCCCAGCTCCTGACAGTAAGAAGACACGTCCCTATACCCACATGGCTAATAGGTGCTAATGGACCTACACTCCAGGAACTTGTCCAATCCTTTTTTAAACCCAGCTATAGCCTTGACCACATCTTTTGGCAACAAATTCCACAAGTTAATTATGTGTTGAGTGAAAAATACTTACTTTTATTTCCTTTAAATCTGGTACGAGTTAGTTTCATGGATTGTCCCCTAGTTCGAGTACTGTTTGAGAGGATAAATAACAGTTCCCTATTTATTCATTCCACACCACTCATGATTTTATAAACTTCTACTCAATTCCCTCTCAGTCATCTCTTCTCCATGCTGAAGAGTCCTTACCTACCAAGCCTCTCTTCATAAGGGAGTTATTCCATACCTTTTATCATTTTTGTTGCCCTTCTCTGTACCTTTTCTATTTCTACTATATCTTTTTTGAGATAGTGACTAGAGCTGCACACAATATTCAAGGTACAGTCACACCATAGATTTATATAGAGGCATTGTGATATTTTCCTATTCTCTGTCCCTTTCCGAAGAATTCCCAGCATCCTGTTTGCATATTTGGCCTCTGCTGCAAATTGAGCTGAGGATTTCAATGTATTGTCCACAATGACTCCAATATCTTTTCCCTGAGTGATAGCCCCTAATTTAGAACCCAGCATTGTGTAAACATAGTTTAGATTATTTTTCCCTATGTGCATCACTTTGCACTTGTCAACATTATATTTCATCTGTCATTTAGATGCCCAGTCACCCAGTCTCACAAGATCTTCCAGCAATTCTTAACAGTCTGCTTGGGATTTAACTACTGTGAGATGCTCCCTAGCATGGACACCCATCGTTCATGCTGGGAAGCATCCCTTGTAAATGTGAGGGTGCGTGGGTGCGAGGGTAAATGTGAGGGTTCCAGGTTGTTCCGTGAGTGGGGATGCATAGAGGATTGTCCCCACAGTGATGCGCCCAAGGACCGCCCCCTCTGCTGTACCCCTTTTAAAAAGGGCCCAAATGTCATCTGCAAATTTGATCAGCTCACTCTTTACTTCCTTTTCCAGATCATTCCAGTATATCTGGCCTGTACCATGGCTTATTTTGTGTTGGGGCATGGAAGAGATTATTTTGTGTTGGGGCATGCCACAGTCCCGGCATCTCTTCCAGACCCTGTCACTGCTGTTGCTCTACAAGAGTCCACCCACAGCTAGATGTAGAAGCACCAGCCTCAGTTAAAGCCTTTCCCCTGCCAGGACTGA
Source organism: Sphenodon punctatus (assembly GCA_003113815.1). Classification (NCBI taxonomy): domain Eukaryota; kingdom Metazoa; phylum Chordata; class Lepidosauria; order Sphenodontia; family Sphenodontidae; genus Sphenodon; species Sphenodon punctatus. Next base: position 314,414 of record QEPC01014615.1, on the reverse strand, counting down.
GGGTGATTGATGGTACCAACCAGTTGATTAGCAATGCCATCCCACAACCCTGGTCCTCATCATGCTTAATCCAGCCCTTAGCAAGGGCTGGGAAAGTGGAGGTTGGTAGGGTGGATGGGTCAGGTGGTGGGGAGGAAGCTGGCAGGACAACTCTACTGGCATCTCTGGATACCCTCTCTGCTTCCTAAGGCAATGGATGGGAGTTCTGGGATAGACTTCAGCCCTGGAACCTTTTATTTTCCAAATTAAAAGTAGTGCCTGCTCCAGCCCTGGCAGGGGAAAGTCTGACACCTGGAACTGGTGCTGCTGTGGGTAGACTAGAGCAATAGCACTGATCCCCAGCAGACAGTTGTCCCCTCATAGCCCAACTGCAATAGGTTAGGTAGGGTTGCCACCTATGCAAGTTTTTAAGGAACACTTATGAAAAATATATGTTGCAATTGCTGCGAAGTTGTCACACCCTGGGGTGAGCCCCCTCACCCCAGGTAGGGGTCTTCCCAATGGTCGAACAAATGTTCAGTACTGAAGTTCTGCCAGAACAAATGTTCTGGCAGCTGGGGATGGGGAGGGGATGGGGAGAGAGTGGGGGACGTGCGGACATGGGTTAAAATGGCTCAGCGCTCCTCAGTGTGGCTCTACCTCCTCCCTGACAGGCAGTTGCGGCAGTCTACGAGGCTGCTGTGCCCACCTAGAACTGCTCCGGCCACGGTCCAGGGTTAGGTGGAGTAGGCCATCAGATGTGATGGCCCACTCTACCATGGTCTGGGCGACGCTTACCCCAGACCATGGCAGGGCTTAACATGGGATGTGTTAGCCCTGCCATGGTCCAGGGTTACTTCTGCTCCTGCCCATGGTAAACATCTGGTGGGGCAGAAGCAGATGTGACACCCCTGCCCATGGTCACACTGGGTTAAGCATGGCCACAGGTAAGGGTGTTGCATCCAAAAATACCCTTTGTCTATTTATGGAAGCCCATGAGGAAAATGTATTTATACAGCTGAACAAATATCTGAATTAAATAGGAAATTTGATACATTTTGGTGAAACAGTTGGACACAATTGGTTGAATTCATTTTAGCGAAACAGATATGAAGTGGGATTTGCTTCCATCTTTGTATGTGTTCTTGAATCTTCAGTCCAAAGTATTTCAGTCACTTCAGCACTTTGGAGTTCAGTACTTCATTCACTTTGCCAGTATTATTTGAAGGTTTTTTTTTATAAAAGTAAACATGATTGCTGTATTATATCACCCAGGTGGGCCAATTGCATCAATATTTGCATTTGAAAACTGAGCAAATAGTACTGCCTAAGTGTAAAACAGCGAAATATCAAAGTGACTGAAATACTGAAGTGAAGAGATGAAGTTGCAAATTTCTTAATGGTATTGAAGAGAAATGTAGATATTTGTTCATAAGAATGAATATGTGAATTATCGTCATGAGTACAAAATAGATACACTTCAGACCTATGCCTGTCAGGCCCTGGGTTTTGAACTTTCACCCCCAGGGTTTCTAGAGCAATGTCTGGACCTACAGCACCACCTTGTCTCATAACCAGTCACTCCCCCAAGGTTCCTCTCTGCTGCCATGGCCACACCTCACCTCCTGTGTGTCGCCTCCCAGCTCCCTGGTTGACTGCCAGCCAGTAGCAGGCATCTGTGAGGAGCAACTCTTACACGCCTCTTCCTGCTCTGTGCCCTTGTTCTCAGCCCCAGTTCTTACTCTTGTCCTGTCTTGTACCCAGTACTGTCTCTCAGCTAGCTCTTGTTCCCCACACCTTGGTCTCCCAGGGTAATTTCAGACGTCACAGGCCCGGAGGCCCATCACGCTGAACCACGGACCTGGATCTGTGGTGGATCCCGGTCAGGAAACAGGCCGGCCATCCTTTAGACGTGCCGGCCTGATTCAGGAGGGGGATCGGGGAGGGGGCAGGGCTGAATGGGGAGGGGGATGTGTGGCATGGCGTGCGGCCGCATGGCACGGTGTACGGCCGCACAGCCCTGCCTCCTGCACTCCCCCAGTCACCAGCCCTCTGGCAGACAAGTGGGCACAGCGGCTAATATGGCTACTGCGCCCAATCCCATCCTGTGATTGGGACCACGGTCTGGGTGGGCAGAAGCTAACAGACATTACCTTCGGCCCTTTCCAGATTGTGACCACGGTGATCACGGTTTGGGTCTGATCCTGGCCGGACCATCCTCGATCGCATGGTGAATGAGATTCCCCCCCGTGATGAAGGGGACAGTAACGTCTGTCCCCTGGCGATGGCCTGGAATCCGTAGCGGGATTTCGGGCCATGGTCAATGCCGTGGGGGGCGGCCGGGCGCTGCAGCCACATTGGCCGCGGCGCCCACCTGTCTCCCGGAGGGCGGGCGGCTGGGGCAGTGAGGGGGGGCGGGGCTGTGTGGTCGCAAGTTGTGCTGCGCATCCACGCCCCCTCCACAGATTCCCCACCAGGATTGGCCACCGTGTCTGTTAGCCCATGATGCGGTGGCCCCGGCGGGGAATCAAAGGGTTGTTTCCGTGCCGGGGCCAATCGGCCCCATCACGTCTGAAAATACCCAATGTTCTCATAATGTCTGAAATTACCCCCAGTCTCAGCTCTGATCCCAGTTCCACATTCTGGCCCTGAATACCCCTTCCCCCCACACCCTATGAGTGCTTAGGGAACATCTGGTGTCCCCTCCCACTCCCGACAGCCCTGGAAAAGAAGAGTCTGTCATTTGAAGAACATAAATGGTTTTCAGGAGCCCAACAATGGCTAAAATCTGAAAAGCTGAGTCAGAGGTTCTCGAACTCTGAGTGGGAGAGTCACACAATCTGAAAATGGGGTTGCAATCATGATGACATTTGTATGTCTTTGTTACTGTCTGGAGTCACTTGGTAAAACTAGCAGTGCTTCATTTCATACATGTTCTTGATTTCCCCCCACCCTCAAGGCCCAAAATGTGAGGCAAAGGGTCAAAAGAAAAGAGATTGGGGGGGGGGGGGAATCAGAAGTGATGGAAACCATAAAACAGGAGCGGATCCATTCCTTTAAAGTAAATAACATTTTCTTCAGCCTCTGTTTCCCAGCGCTGCATTTCTGATATAAACATTGCTACCATAGTAACAACAAGAGACTTTCAGGTTTGTTGAGGATAGAGTTAGATTTGAACTCCATCCATTCCTAGTCAAACCTGGGAGGTTCTTGCTGTTAGTATGGCAGCAACAGATACAGGAGAAATGCTGTTTTTGTAGAAAACGCACACATAACTGTGTGGCAGATGCTCATGAAAGAAAGCCCACATGTGCAACACATAACTCAGGCTAGGCTTGCATCAAAATCAATGGAAACTTAGCTTGAATGAGGACTAAGGAGTGCCTTCTTTGGTCCTAAGAATCAGCATTCCTTGTAATCAGGGACAGTTGGGAGGTATCTCACTGCATTTATGTTTTCGGTTCTTATAATGAAGATGAGATCCCTCGTGTAGCTCTCTGCCATTTTATACGTCAAACCCAGAGAATATATGCTCGTCATGGGTATTAATGTCTCAGCTTAATGACAGAAGCCTCGGATAAATAAATCCGTGTGCCATGGAGGATTTTCCTAATGAAACTGAAGCAGTTTATATAATGTCCTTTAGACCTATATTCCAAACAGCTAACGCTGGGCATACAGTTCATAGAAATCTACCGACGTGGGCAGAAATTAAAATGTAATCTAATGTGGCAGGCAGGTTATTCTAACTTTCCCCAAGTAACTGTACTGTTGCTCTTAGCACCCCCTCTGAAATTTTATATATATATATATATACAATTTCAGAGGGGGTGTGTGTGATTGATATCTATATCTATATCTATATATATATCTATATATATATATATATATATATATCAATCACACACACCCCCTCTGAAATAGATATATAGATATAGATATAGGGATATAGATATATATAATATGACATTTCAGCCCCATTCCAGCCCTTGAAACAAGGTCTTCACTCCTTTTCTCATTTCAAGATCTTGTTTTGGGAAAGCTCTAACACCTGTCCGCTGATCGCCTGCCAGTCTGCATCTGTGCCCAGCTGACAAGGCTGTCTGCTTTGACTAATGATGTGATTGATGGACAAAATAAGGAAGAACACACAAAAAAACATTTCTGTCTGGTCTGGTGTGTCAGCAAGCCTTCATCAAGTGGCTGCTGAAGGTATATTTTGCTGCATGCCTCATTACACAGTAATGGCATTCCCAGGCAAAGCTGTTTCTTTTCATGACACAAGACAGCAGGCAGCTTTATGGACTCTGGGCCTATCAAGCCTGGAGGAGAGAAGCACTAAAGAGTGGTCATTTCCAAAAGTGCCTCAAGTTGCTTTTTTGTTGTCATGAATTTAATATGAATCAACACAATATGAAATGAGCATGAGGAATTTTAGTGACTAGTCATTTTTTAAGACTGCTGTCTAAACAGCCATCAAGGAAGAAAAAATATATAACATTTTCTTCTACCAAACCTGTTGCAAAAAGAAGTCATCTGTCAATTTTATTACATTAAAAAAGTACACAGAGGCATATAGTCCAAACAGATGTCTGCTTCACTGCTAAACATGTGGAAAATGCCACATATCTGAAGGAAGGGTTGGGGGTGGGTTGGGGGGTGGGGGGGAAGGCAACTAACTGGCAGGTTGAATGCAATATTTAACAACTAAGATTCAAACAGCCCTCTATATTGAATTGCATGAAAAACACTTATGTACCGTTTATGCGTTAGAAGATTGCTTGTTTTAGACAATTCAATAATGATGTGATAGCCACTAGGCAGTCTGATATGAGACCATAAAAAAGGCAATGAAGGACCTAAAGAAATTTCTCACAGTTACAGCTGATATCAGGGTATAAACAGGAATAATCTATTGCGAAATGAATTAAACGGGTTAGTTGGAGGAATTTGCTTTCCTTTTACATGTTGCCCTTCCAGGACTGAAATGACATTTTGCCAAAATGGGAAATCTCATTGAAATCCTGGTTCCAGATACCATCTTGGTCAAATCGAGAACCTCTCAGTACTCAGCAATTTCTCAACCAACATTTTGTTTCTTTATTTACCAACTTTCCACTTACTGGGGGCCCATTTACCTCTTTGTCGTCCATTTCAGATCCTGAGATGTAATACCAATGTCATATTTTTTGCACTCCATTTTTCCTTGTACTTCCTTGTCACTTATTGACTGGTATACGTATTCCTTTACTAGCCTACAATCCATTTGCAGATTGGTCAAAACAATGAGAACAACATAGAACAACAATTCTGATTAGAGGCAATGGAGTATAGCTTAAGTCCCTCTAAGCTTAAGGGGCACTGAAGGGAGGTTAAGGCATGGGCTATTTGCACAGTGATTGGCTCAGAAATGCAGAAACAACAAACCCAGAAGTAAAATAGTACCCTCAGCAATGCGGTAGGTGGTAAATGAATGATACGTGATAAACAGTTAGCAGAAAGTTGGTAAATCGGGATGGTATCAGGGGCATAGGAATCATAGGGACAGAAGGGGCCATTGTCCCGGGGCCCATAAGCCTAGGGGGCCCATGAGTCTAGGGGGCCGCAATATAATGCTGGACTGGACCAGCCAGGCACTCAGGGCACTTTTAGATGAGACACTTTTAATGTGGTTTTGTAAATACAAATTTAATTAATGCGTATTTTTTAAAACAGGTTTTGAGCATCTTTGATGATCTGGGGGTGCCAAAACCGGTTTTAAAAAATGTGCATTATTTAAAAAACACATTCAAAACAGTTTGGGCTTTTACACGATCATGGCAAATGCGCATTTAAAACAGTTTAGGTGTTTAAACGAGCATGAAAACAGGCACATTTTTTACCAACCATGCGCAAATTTGTCTTGTCTAAAAGCACCCTCAGAGCAGCCTCTGCATCATGTGGGTTCCTGCAGCAGCAGCAGCCGTTCCAGTCCTTTATGCCTCCTGCAGCTCTCCCCAGCCCCGATTGAAAGCACTGAATTAACTTCCTGGTTGCGTGAGCGCATGTGACCAAAACAACGCCCTTCCCCCAGGGATTCGCTCCCTCCGGCAAGGTGTGGACAGAGAGAGAGGAGAGCAGGGAAGCAGGGTGGGCGACCAGCTGGGGCCCCGTGCTTGCCTGGCTAGGTGGCACTGGCAGGCTACAGCCAGCTTCTCCCCCAATAAGGTCTTTTGCCTCCCCTCCATGCAGTGGTGTAGCTGCCCAGGAGCAGGGCCGGCATATGTCACATGGCCCCATGGCGAGGTCTCTCCCCCCCAGCCCCCAATTTCTCCCCAACCCCAAAGGGATTTCTCTGCCTCCTCGTTGCTCTGGAGCCCCCTGGGACCCGGCTGGGGCCAACTGACCAGACTCCTGACAGGGAGCGGAGTCCGCCCATGTGAAAAGGGACCAAGAAAAAGGCATCTAGTAAGTGCTTTGGAGCCCCCTCCCTTGCTCCAGAGCCACCGGGACCTGGGGCAGGGAGGGGGGGAACCCAGGAATCCTGGCTCCCAGCCCCCCCACTCTAACCCACTAACCCACCCCCCAGAGAACCCAGGAGTTCTGTCTCCCAACGCCCTTGATCTAACCCACTAGCCCCCAGTCCCCTCCCAGAGAACCCAGGAGTCCTGGCTCCCAGCCCCCCCTGCTCTAACCCACTAGCCCCCCCTTACCTCCCAGAGAATCTAGGAGTCCTGGCTCCCACCCCCCCTGCTCTAACCCACCCCCCAGAGAACCCAGGAGTCCTGGCTCCCAGCTCTCCCTGTTCTATCCTACTCCCCATGAGGAAAACCCTCCACAGATACAGCCCAAAGTATCTCCCCAGCCCCTTCTATGGGATGCTGTCCTATCCCAGGCACCCACAGGATTAGCATTAGCAAACATTAGGGTTAAGCAGGGATGGGGCCGGCTTTGTTTCAAAACAGCTGAATTCTGCTCACGGGCAGCTCCACCCTCCTGCTATAAAACCCCAAGGTTG
>QEPC01014615.1:272125-306892 GCA_003113815.1 Sphenodon punctatus | reverse complement strand
ACTGTAGTACTAGGATGTCCAGGATTTCTGATTTCTTCTGCCCAGTCAGTATGAGTGTACAGATGTGACTTGTAGTTGGACAGCAGGTTCACTTTTCCCTTCCCAAGCTCCCACCTCTGTGAGTGCAGGGGTTTCTATTATACGGGAAGGAGGGTTTTGGGTAGAAAGCATGAAAAACTTCTGAACAGTAAGAGATGTTCAGTGTTTGCTATTGCTATCTTTCCTTTCACTGCTAGTTAGAAGAGAATGTTGTTGGGTGTGCCTTTTCAATCAGAGTTTACTGTTTTCCTCACAACATTGACAGCAAGGTGTTCAAGGATAAAATGATAACTGCAAGTGCTAGTGCATGGAGAATAACAATGGCACGGGAGACAGTGTGCACGATCAGCTGCTGCTGCTACTGCAGCCATGCACTTGTGCTTCACACGTGTGTGCCAGAGCTCCACAACAGGGACCCAACTCCATTTCTTGTCCCTGGGCCCACTCCAACCTAGCTACGCCCCTGGATGGTATCTCGTGCTATTGCGAGAATCAAGAAATCACATCAATATTGGGAAATGATTGGGAAATCAATTCCAGTTCCTGATATGGCAACATTTCTCGCAAGCAGCAATTTAGCGGCTTGTTTCAGCCCAAGATTTTTACCCATTATAATTTTCTAATTTAATTTCCTACTTTATCATTCTTATGGTGTGTATTCCCGGAGCTTCCCCGTCCCTCCTATTTAGTTTTTCTATATTCTGTACACTATCTTCTGCCATTTTCCACCCTGAAATCTATTTTAGCTGGCGGAATTGATTTCTTAACTGGGAAAAATTAGGTTAATTTCTTAACCAAAATCTTTAGAATTTTTTTTCTCCCCTCCTGACACGATGACTCTCTTGCTATGGGTTCTTGTGAGTAATATGTGATTTTTTTAATGAGTTGTGATTAGACAAGAAACCAGTTTTATGTAATAAATACTACACAATAAATTAGAAAATGTATGAGTTCTTTCCTCCCACTTCAGGCGGGAGGAAAAAACATCAATGTAAATTCTTGTTATGACAAATGTAAGAGATAATCTTATAAAGTGAATTTAATTTACTGTAATAGTGAGAGCCACTTTATCGATGCCTAAGAGTACAGAAAAAATGAATACAGGATAATTTAAAGCAAATAAATAGCATGATTAAATTCAGCATGGTACTTACTTACAGATGCAATCATGTTATCCTTGCATGTGAGTTAAAAATAATAATAATAATAATAATAATAATAATAATAATAATAATAATGGAAATATCATTTTTTATTTAAGAATAAAAGACTCCTATGTAGACATGAATGACTAATGTCAGTTGTTAAAGGTTGTTAACCTACCTCCTTGAGTCTAGATTCCTCCTTGAGTCAGGATTCCTAACTAAGGTAACTACAGACTTGTGGAAAGAAGAAATCTTCTTGATTAAAAAGTTTAAGCAAAGTAATCATTCCATCAACTGCAGTTGGGGAGCTAAGTGCCACAAAACTATCCAACACCTGCACATTTCCAATAAGTTCTCGGTTGAAAACCAGAAGCAGCTGAGTGAGGGAGAGGCCATTTTATCAGTAACCAATAGGTTTCTGTGCTCCACTGACCTTGAAGTCAATACCAGTGCCAAGGGCTCACTGTCTGCTGTTTCTTCTTGCATTATTGGTCTGAGAAGTATAAAAATGTCACAGCTTTACTATAAATAACAATTCAGTTGGGCTTTGTCAGCCTGGCTTGGGTTTTTTTTTTTTTTAACTTTAGCAAAAGCTGGGCATTTTCATTTGCAAATTTCTAGGCAAAATGTATAATTGGTTAACAAGATGTGTCTCATTACTTCACCCTGGCATGGAAATATTTTTCTTAAACTTAAGGCCGTTGCCCTTCTGTGTGCGTGTAGTTTGGTGCTAAAGTTGTGAATATGCTATCTTCTCCACATTGGAAATGCAGTATGAATGGGTGCAATAATAAAGAGCAGAGATGCCTTCTTCCTGCCCAGCTCCTGCTCCTTGTTAGGCACTGTCTAACAAGTATGATATTTATTTATTTATTTATTTGATAGACTTATATCATGCCCCACCTGCTAAAGCAGCTGAGGGCAGCTAACAAAACATAGAAAATATGTGATAAAATATCATAAAATAAGCAATAAATCCAATATATAATAAATAATAAAACATCATTAAATGGAGGCAACAAACCCCAGACCCTTTCCCACCCTAACCCAACCCCCTCCCCTTCTCCCTCACCAAAAGTCTGGCGGAACAGCCAGGTCTTGCATTGACATTTAAAGGAGAGGTCAGGGGCCACCCGGGCCTCCACTGGGAGGAGTTCCACAGTCTTGGTGCAGCCACTGAGAATGCCCTCCCTATAGTCACCCCCCGGGATACCCAGGGGGCTTTGAGAAGGGTGCTCCCAGCTAACTGCAGGGATCGATCCAGTGCCCGGGGAGTGAGGCGGTCCCACAGATAGATGGGGCACAGGCCATATAGGGCAAGAAGCATTCCCAGTTTTCAGCAGAGCTGAAACTGGTAACTCATCTGCTACCCACGGGTAATACCCACAATCTTGGGTACCATGTTGGGTGCCCAATGGAATACTTGAGTACTAATCAGACAGAGGATTACCTGAAAATACTGGTTATTGCCATTACCAGTTCATCAATTTACCATTTTACCCATCAGTAAATCAGTAAGGGAGTCAGGATGGAAAGTCAGAACAATACAGGAATTTGGAAAATTGGTACTGGAAGTTAGAAAATTTGGACAAAAAACAGTAAATCAGAACATCAGGTAGCTTGTCAAGCACTAATCGGATACCAGTTAGTATCAAATGTTACCAGGTCAGGTCAAGTACTGTGATTTCAAAAGGTATACCTGTTTTTGTGGGTACTTGTTTCCGCTCTAGTTATTGGTCCCTGTTCTGGTTTAAGTTTCTTCTGGAGAAAGTTGCTCAGTGTTAAATTTTCAAGTGTGTAAGGTTTTACAGTATCGGCATTGGCTGTGATCCCAAACCTCCTGCATGTGGAATCCGTGCAGATCTCATGCAGATTCTGCATGGCTTGCACATGGTACAATGTCCCCACAGTGGGCGCACGTGGAGTTTGCGTGCACGTGTGCGTACACAGGGCATGGTATTGGCCCCAATGACACAAAGTTCTAAATAAGTTCCATTGATGATGATGATGATTAATTGATGATTGATTGATTGATGATGATGATGATTGATGATGGATGATGATTATTTATATAGCACCAGCAATGTACCTGGCACTGTACAATCCACAGTCAGAGACAGGTCCCTATCCCTAAAGGGCTTACAATCTCATCTGAGAGACAAGGAAGGGGGATACAAGGGAGAGGTAAACAACATCAGGAAAGACAAGAATACATTAATGAGGTTGAGAAGTTACAGGCTCATGTGCTTTGCTTAGTTACAAGGAATTAGATTCTGAGTGAGGGGGAAAGGATGCAGTATCACTCATGACAACTTAGGGAAGGCCTGATGGAAAAGGTGGGTTTTCAGGAGGGATTTGAAAGTTGGGAGGGAGGGAACAGAGTGAATGTATCCAGGGAGGGAGTTCCAGGCAAGAGGGGCAGCAAGGGAGAAGGGGTGAAGACGTTTAGAGGAGCAAGGGGTTTGTGAGCAGGCAAGGGTGGGGGCAGGATACAAAAGTAGAGAGAAATGGGGGAGCAAGGCCATCAAGAGTCTTGAGATGAAGACCAGGAGCCTGTGCTGATTGCATTCCTGTAGAGGGAGCCAGTGCAGGGTGGAGAGGAGGGGTTGTACATGGTCAGAGCGGCAGACAAGGTGGATGATTTTGACTGTGGAGTATTGAATGGAGATGAGGCCAGATCAGAGCAAAGGAGGCCAGTAAAGAAGAAGCTGGAGTAGTCAAGGTGAGAGATGACTAGAGCATGGACTAGAGTTTTTGTAGTGACAACAGTAAGGCAAGGCTGAATTTTAGCAATATTGTACAGAGCAAAGTGACAAGGTTTAGTAACAGTCTGGATCTGAGACTTAAAGAAGAGGGAGGAGTTGAAGATGAATCCCAGGCTATGAACCTGGGGACCGGCTGGATGATGATTCCCTCAATGGAGTCATCATCTTCCTTTCAGGCCGGGGAAGATATGGTCCCGGGTGGAGGGGTGTAAGATCATTGAGGCGGGACAGGTGCTTAGTACAGGTCCCGCTTACTAGCCCCCAGGCAGTTGGGCAGATGGGTCATGATTGACCCTGTGCTGCTGCTGTTGAATGCGAGGTCAGCGGCAAATAAAGCAACAACTGTCCAGGAGTTGATCCTGGACTCAGCCGCCAATCTCGTATGCATCACGGAAACCTAGCTGGACCTCAAGTCGGGGCCTATTCTGGCTGACCTTGTTCCCATCAGGTATTCCGTGCAGCATCAGCCACGGTCAGAGGGATGGGGGCTGGGGGGCGGTGTAGCCATGATTTGTAAAGAGGAATGGTCTGCAAGGAGGTATCCGGTGCAAACCATGGTTGGTATGGAGGTCCTTCACCTTGTGTTTGATTTGGCGGGGGACAGTTTAGGGGTGCTGCTTGTATACCATGCACCTACCTGTACAACAGTCTCTCTGCATGCTCTGATGGAGGTGCTATTGGGGGTGGTGTTGCGGTCCCCGAAGACATTAGTCTTGGGGGACTTCAACATTCATGCCGATGCCACCCTTGGGGGCACAGAGCATGATTTCATGGCCGCCATGGCAACCATGGGCCTGTCACAGGTGGTTAATGGCCCAACACATCGGGGGGGAGGGCGGGGGACGACATACTCTAGATCTCATGTTTTGCACCGGCCTTGAGACAGGTGTTCCGTTATTGGGGGAGATAACAGCAGTGCCCTTATCATGGATGGACCATTACCTCCTGCAGACCTCTCTTTTGGCGCGTGTCTGCCCCCGGATGTATGCAGGACCAATTTGTATGGTTCATCACCGGAGATTGCAGATTGGTTCGGGAGGGCTCTGGGGGAGATACCCTCTGATTTTGACGGCCGTCTCATTGATGACCTCTTGGCTTTCTGGAACACCTTGCTAACTGACGCCATTGATTGGACAGCTCCTAGATGTCCGCTTCCCAGGCGACAGCTCTGCAGACCTCTTTGGTATTCAGAGGACCTGCGGGTGCTGAAGCGGAATGGGCGGCGGTTGGAATGACGGTGGTGCCGCTCTCGCACTGAAACCAACAGATTGCAGCATAAAGCTAGTTTATGAGCCTATGCTGTAGCTACGAGGACAGCAAAAAAAGAGAGTTTCTTGCTGCCCTCATAACATCCGCTAAGTCCCGTCCAGCAGAGCTTTTCTGGGTGGTGCGGGGGTTTGTCAGTCTGGAGTCATCTGCGGCACGCTGTGACATGTTTGTGGACTATTTTGTGGATAAAATTGCTCATATTCACCACAACTTTGATGCTCTACTTATTACAGTAGGAGAGCCGGAGGTTATGGAAGCCCCATCTTGTCCAATTTTGTGGGATCAATTCCAGTTGGTGATGCCCGCTGATGTGATTGGGGTCCTTGGGGTGATTAGGGCCACTTCTTGTGAGTTAGACCTGTGCCGGTCCTGACTAGTGAAATCTTGCAGGGAGACAATGGAGCCATTGCTGGCAGGGGTGGTCAATGCCTCTCTCTGGGAAGACAGAATGCCAAGCTGCCTCAAGGAGGTTGTAGTGTGGCCTCTGATAGAAAAAACATTGCTTCTTTATGTTGACTCCCTTGCCAGCTATCGGCCTGTCTCTAACCTTCCTTTTTTAGGGAAGGTTATTGAATGGGTAGTGGCCCAGCAGCTGCAGGGGCATCTGGATTGCATCAGTTTTCTTGATCCCTCCCAGTCGGAATTTCGTCTTGGATATGGCACCGAGACTGCGCTCGTGGTCTTGGTGGAAGACCTGCGCTGAGAGTTAGACCTGGGTTGGTTGACTCTGTTGGTGTTGTTAGATCTTTCAGCTGCGTTTGATACCACTGACCATGAGATGTTGGTGATGCGCCTGCGGGACTGTGAAAGAGTGGGCGGAACTGTTCTTGAATGGTTCTGCTCATTCCTAGCAGGAAGAACTCAGCGAGTGGTACTCGGAGAATATTTTTCATCGTACTGAGACCTCTCGTGTGGTGTCCTGCAGGGTTCTGTCTTGTCCCCTCTCCTGTTCAATGTGTATATGCAGCCACTCGGTGAGGTGATTAGGAGGTTCAACATGTGGTGTCATCAATATGTGGATAACATGCAGCTGTACCTCTCTTTTGCAACAGACTCAGGCCCTGCAGTCTCAGTGCCTACCCAGTGTCTGACGGCTGTGGGGGACTGGATGAAGGCCAACTGACTGAGGTTGAATCCTGACAAGACAGAGGTGATGCTGGTGGGTAAGGCGATGGGGGTAACGGCCCCTGTACCGGACAGGGTCTATCCTGCGTTGGTTCCCCAAGTGCGGAGTCTGGGGGTGCTTCCTGACGTACAGCTCCGCCTGGATGCCCAGTGGAGGCTGTAGCAAGGAGTGCCTTTCACCAATTACATCTGGTGTGGCGGCTTCGACTGTATGTTTCAGACTCTGACCTAGCCACCCTCATCCATGCTTTCATCACCTCTAGACTAGACTATGGTAACGTGCTCTATGTGGGGCTACCCATGACAACGGCTCAGAGGCTGCAGCTAGTGCAGAATGTGGTGACCCGTCTCTTGGTGGGATTGGACCTCCGAGAGCACATAACACCGGTGCTCCAGGCTCTGCACTGGCTGGCTATAGCGTTCTGGGCCCGCTTCAAGGTGGTTTTTTAAACCTATAAAGCCCTAAACGGTCTAGGCCCTGCCTACCTGTGGGACTGCCTCACTCCCCGGGTGATGGATTGACCCCTGCGGTCATCTGGGGGTGCCCTGTTCAAGGTCCCCCGAGTTTTCCAGGGGGCCATGCAGAAGAGGGCATTCTCAGTGGCAATGCCACGGCTGTGGAACTCCCTTTCAGTGGGGGTGCTGGTGGCCCCAGACCTCCCCTCTTTTTGGAAAAGTTGTAAGACCTGGCTGTTCTGCCAGGCATTTGGTGGGGGAGAGGGGTGAAAGGGTGGAGGCAGGGATGGGGGTGGGGTGGTGGTGGTGCTAAATGTCGTCCTCCTTTTTGCAGTTTAAAAAAATATTTTATATTGAATTTTATTTGTGTTTTTATATTGTAAGCTGCCCCAGGCTGCCTGATGGCAGGAGGGGTGGGGTATTAAATTTAAAAATAAATAAATAAAATAAATAAAAAATAGAAACTGAGAGGGAAGTAAGAGGGGAACGTTTGGGGGGAAAGATGAGGAGTTCAGTCTTGGCCATATTAAGCTTGAGTTGGCAACAAGACATCCAGGTAGAGATGTCAGCAATACGAAACTAGATGGAGGGGGAGAGCGTGGGAGTCGAGAGATAGAGTTGCATATTATCAGCATACAGGTGATACTGTAAGCCATTGGGTTTCAATGAGTTTACCCAGAGAAATAATGATTGGAGGGTGTCAAAGGAGGAATATGAAGAGACGAAGTCCAGATAGCGTGTGTAAACAGCTCACTCTTGGAGCTCACTCCAAGAGCTTGGAAGCGAAGGGTAGGAGTGAAATGGGGCGATAGCTGGAAGGGTTAGATGGGTCAAGAGTAGCCTTCTTAAGGATAGAGGAGATGGTAGCGCATTTGAAGGCCAATACAAATGACCCAGTAGGGAGGGAGAGGCCTTTGAATAATAACAATAATAACAACAACAACAACAACAATAATAATAATAATTATTATTATTATTATTATTTTATTATTTTATTGCACCAGCAATGTTTCTGATGCTGTGCAATCAATAGTTATAGACAGTTCCCTACCCCAATTATCAACTTAACCTTGTGTTCAGAAACTACATCTAAGCACAAAGGTGGGTCAAGGGAGAGGCTCAAAACCACCAAATCCTCAGTCAGCTTTTCAGCAAGTTAGTTTGCCGCATGTGCCGTGATTTCAGGAACCGCTGGGAAGTGAGAACGTTTAACTGCAAGCATATTGTTTTATCAGTTCCTTGCTTGGAGCCATGGTGAACAGGTTTCCAGAGATCTGGATGCTAGCAAAGGAATTGAAAGGGAGATCTAACCTTAGGGTATTTTCTTTAATCTTAGAGGAACCAGCCACCCGTTAATATGCCTATCTATATATTGTAAGGTATGATATTCTTTTTTTCTCCTAATCAGGACTGTATATCTTTCTTGATTGATTTTTCTTTTCCTCAACCATTATTTTATTTTTCCTGTTGGCTCTTATATCTTGGCTCAGCTCTTCCTTTTAAGTTCCATACGGATTATGAAGGTATGTTTGGATCTGATACCATAGTTAGGGCTTATGATTCCAATGGAAATGTTTACTTGTTTCTCTCTGTTCCCTGGCATGAAACCCAACTTCTTAAGATGATAAATTGTTCACTTGGCTCTCTGATGGTGAGATTTTGATAGGCACACATTTTTTATTTTATTTTTTAAAATATAATTTTGACTTTCTAGGGTTCTCTCTTTTTCTTTGACTTTCAGATTTGTCTCCAAAGCTTGTTGTATTTAATAGAAAAGACTACCTTAATGAGCTAAGCATCAGCCTATTGTCTTAAAGATCATGGCATTCTTGAATTCATTGTTTTGCAGTCCTGCTATCAAAACTCACCTTGATTTCATTGGACATTGTACACAAGTTTTGATCTTGCAGGTTAGCTTCTACAGGGGTCTCTAAAGATGCTATACCCCATTAGTGGAGTGGAGTGGTTCTACCTACTAGACAGCCTCTGAAATAAGAAAAGCCCCCCCAAAACTGGCAAAAGTGCAGAATCATGGGAAACTGATGAAATACTGAGAGACACCCTCAAGCACTCCCAAAAGGTCAGTATTTCCCTTCGGAATAGGACCACTTTATCTCATATTAGCCCTAGTACTTATGTTTATATGGACAGAGAGTTCTGTAGTCCAACAATAAGAGAGGATGAATTCACAAATAACAAGGTCTGCTTTAACAATGCCCACTCCTGTTCAATGTGTATCTGAGGCTCCTGGGTGAGATCATTCAGAGATTTGGAGTAAGGTTCCATCAAAATGTGGATGACAAATAGCTCTGTCTCTTCTTTTCATCTGACCCAGGTCTTGTAGTCTAAGTGCTTACGCAGTGCCTGGCTGCTGTTGGGGACTGGGTACGGGTGAGCCAATTGAAGCTGAACCTAGACAAGACTGAGGTGAGTGGCCGAACTTGTGGCCTGAGGAATGTGGGAACCCCTGTTATTGATGGGATCCAGCCTCTCCTGGTCACTCAGGTTCACAGCTTTGGGGTGTTCTTGGATCCACTGCTGTATCTGGATTGTCGGCGTTGTGGCGGTGGGCAGGAGCGCTTTTTACCAACTTCATCTGGTGAGCTGGCTGCAATCTTTTCTATCAGGTTTGGATCTGACCACTGGCATCCATGCCTTCGAAACCTTGAGGCTAGACTACTACAATGTGCTCAACGTGAGACTTCCGTTGAAGACTGTTCAGAAGTTGCAGTTGATGTAGAATGTGGCAGCCCGCCTTCTGTCTGGAATGGGTTGCTGTGAACACATTACACCAGTGCTCCAGAGTCTGCACTAGCTGCCAATATCTTTCCAGGCACAATTCAAGGTGCTGGTTTTAACCTATAAAGCTCTAAATGGTTTGAGCACCAGGCAACTGAAAGACCCTCTGTTTCTCTATGTCCCAGCACTGGCCTCTTGCGAGTACCAACTGCTCATGAAGTTGCTACAATGAGGGTGTGCACAACGCTGTTCTTGGTTGCTGCCCCTTTCTCATGGAAATCTGCTTAAGATATTCTCACGAGAAACTCAAGATTCTTGACAGAAACTTGAAAATCTTGAAAATGTCCCCCAAATGATCTGCGCATGCACAAATGGCAGCACATGCATAGAACATCTGGGGTGGCCTTTTTTGCGCATGCGCAGGTCATTTTTTTTGTTTACTTTAAGGTTCTCAAGACTCTTGCGAGTATCTCAAGAATCTCGCAAGACACTTTCAAGAATCTCGAGACAAGATTTTTGAGAAGGGCGAAATCTTGTTTCAGCCCTAGTCCAGAACTGCACTGTCCCTTCATTTCCTTGACATCTTCCTCCGCATGCAGGACTCCATTGTGTAGTCAGCTATGCGTGTAGTCGGCACTGAGGTTGCTGAGGGCCACAGTCAGGTGGAACAACCACCACCCATGGTGACAGCATCCACTTGTTCTGGCACCCCCCTTCTGAGGAGGAGACTGGCCACTCGGACAACCCCCCGGCAGTGCACGAGTAGCCACCCGCCAGCTAGCCAGCCTCTGATTTAGAAGGGTCAGATGCCATCCTGACCCCCATCACCTATTCCTCCAAGGAAGGAATCCTCCATACCGCACAGGAGGAGCTGGATGATCTGTTTTGCACTGGTGCCACTCATTGACATGGATGGGGTGCTGCATTCCTCCACGTGTGTGTGGGCTGGGAGGTGGGGGTGGAGGGGGCCCACATTACGGGGTCTTGATAAGGGATTACTTGATTTGGCCTGTAAATAAATGATGATGATGATGATGATGATTGATGATTGATGATGAGAGATTACTGGCTTCAGGTGACTTATTAAACTGTGGCAGTACCCTTGGGTAAGTGCCCAGCACATCGTGTCCCTCTGCAGCCTCAGGTGTCACAGCCCCTTCCCGTGAGTTGCTTTTGAACGGTTTAGCTTTGGATGATTCCCCCCCTCCCCCATTGTTCTGGAGCACCACCAATGGGACATTCTGGTCCTTTTCAAATGGGCCGCAGTGTGTGGGGTGGGGGTGATGGGCGCACATCCATCTCTACCCACAGAGCAACCGACATTGGAGCCCATTGCTCCATGTCTGGGTGCTGGGTGGATATGGGTGAAGCGTGAGAGCACACACACACCCCCACCCATCCCCCATGGTATTCCCATGGGCGTTCCACAGGCGAGGGCGTCTCATGTGAAAAGGGCCTCTATGTGTGTTTCCTAGGGGTGTGCACCAGGGCCCATGTCGTCTTTTGTTTTTCATTATCATTTTCATTATTAAAATGTGTAATTTTCATTTTCATTAATAACAAAATGTCATTTTCCATTATTATTGTTTGATTGATTGATTTAAATCAATTATTATTGTTGGTATCGGTATCGATTTCAAACAAATATTTTTTTTATCAGTATCGATTTCATGTACCAATGAAGAATTATTGTCAGAAGTTGAACTCCTTCCCCTTTTCATTGTGATACAGAAAGAACAGCACATAATAATATATACTTTACACAATATGTAGTTTTATTTAAATAATATATACAGAATCTATGCTAAACCTAACCTATGTATAATACTAAATGTTCCTATCCTATAATCCTAATATATATATATAATAAAACAGCCTGGTATCTAAACATCATACAACTAATATCTATATCTATATAATATATGGACAGGGGGGAGACAGACAGGGGAAGGGAAAAGGAAAACTCAGAGGTATATCTACTAGGTAGGTAGGTAGGTAGGTAGGTAGGTAAAAGTTTGATTGTCAGCCAAATAGGCCATTACAATATTAACACAAATTTAACACACAAATTGGTATATATAAACATATCATATGCAGTCAACTCCCTGGATTAATTAATCCCAGGCTAGACCAAAAATAAAATAAACTAAAACAGCCACACCCCCTTACTAACTCTCAAGTAATTGGAAAGTTTTAACAGCTTTAACAAATACCTTAAGCGGGGATCATAGCATTCTGTTTCCAACAGTAAATACGCCCAAACAAAGTAGCAGTTGCTCTAGAAGTTGGCATATCTCTCTCTTCTAAGAGCCATTTAAGTACAAGCTCAGTTTGCCATCCCTCGTGGCACCTGTTCAAGAGGGGTCCCAAGTAGACGCGCCGCCAATATTCATAAACCCCACAATATAATATTATGTGGTCTCTTGTCTCCGGGGTTACCTCACTGCAATACGGGCATACCCTCCGTGCTTTGGGGATACCATGATACCTGCCCGACACAAAGACTGAGGGGAATACGTTGCAGCGAATTAGTAGGAACGCCCTCCTGTGGGGGGGGGCAGCTGGCCACTGGATTAAATAATCAGCGGGTGAGAAGGAGTGATAGCCCGGGGTGATCCTCTGAGAGGCCAATGCACTACTTTTGTTTTGGAGGCTTTGATCAAAAATTCTCCGTTTTATCAGAGATGCATCCCCCTTATACCCCAAGGAGTTCAGATAGTCCCTCCGGACACCTAATGTGGCGAGCTTCAGCTCCACAGTCCGGCACCAGCTGTTCTTGGTGTTCAGGAGAGAGGACAGAAGTGAATTCGAGGCCCGTGGGAAGATTCTAATCTTTAGCCAAAAATTAAACATAGCTATGAATGCAAATGTTTTAATAGGCCTCAGAGCCACCTCCGCCCTCATAACTACCTGGGGGACACAGGGCGGTAAGCCCAAAATGGCACGTATAAAGTAGTTTTGGACACCCTCCAATTTGTCTAGAACTTTTAAGCCCCATACTGCAACTGCATACAACAGATAAGGAATCACTTTTGCACTAAAAAGTTTCAAAGTCTGCCCCACCCATTTGCCTCCCTGTACATAATAAAAGCTTACAATAGAGGTTGCAATTTTCCGGGCCTGCTTCTTAGCAGCCTCAAAATGCGCCATCCAAGTCCCTGTAGCTGAAAAAATTACACCAAGGTATCTGAATGACCTGACCTGTTCAATTAAGGCTCCGTCCATCTGCCATCTATGATTTTTGAGGCTACGGCCTATCACCAAGGCCTTAGTTTTGGGAAAGTTAATAACTAGATTTTCCTGTTTGCAATACATAACAAATCTTTGCATGCTTCAGCAGAGGCCGATTGATGTCAGAGAGAGCAGGGCAGTGTCAGCAGCATACAACAGAATTGGTAATCTCCGTGACCCTATTTTAGAAGCATGCAATTCTCCCTCCTTCATGAATGGAATTAGATCATTGATATATAAATTAAACCCTGTTGTACCCCTCTTTTCACAGGGATTTCACCAGAATAAAATTGGTTAGGGGCAGGCCGGACCTGGAGTATATTCCAGGTGTAATTTAATAATCAGATAAAGCAAGCAGCCATTGATAGAAGACCTACCAAGCTTAAGCCATAATCTTTCCCTATCGATGGTATCAAAGGCCGCTTTAAGATCAGCAAAACAGCAATAATGTCCAGACTTGGAATGAGACAAAGCATAAGTTGTTATTACTTGATGTAAAATGTAGACATGGTCCACAGTGGATTGTCCAGATCTGAAACCCGCCTGCTCAGGGAAAATAATATTATTTTCCTCTAGCCATGATTGTAATTTTACCAGGAGGTATCTGGCATACAATTTTCCTACCACGGAAAGAAGGCTGATGGGTCTGTAATTCGCAGGATCTCCGGTGTCTCCCTTTTTAAAAATAGGGACCACAAGACTCTTAAGCCAAGATTTTGGGATAGTACCCTCTCAATTAATTGCAGTAAATAGGGAGGCCAACAGAGGAGCCCACCACTCAGCCTCCTGTTTCAACAGTTCTGGGGAAACAAAATCAAGCCCAGGGACTTTACCTGACTTAATCTGGGCTATAAGTTCCAGAATTTCTTCAGACGCAACTGGATGCCAGTCCCTAAAGATATCGATAGACCTTAACTCAACAGGTATATCTAGTGCAAGCACCAGCAGCTTCTGCAAACGCACCGACAAGCAAGAGAGTTAACACAGAGTGAAGCAGTCCAGCCCTACAATATTAAGGGTTGCAGTGTCCTCTCCCAGAGCCCTCATGATTGGTTCTGGGAAGTAGAGGGAGGCAGAGGCATTGAGGAATCACCGGGTGTGATTCAACTGGCTGGGATCTGCTTGCACTGCTCATTGGCCAGAGATATATCAATCAGGTCCTTCCCCTCCCAGTTCAAGAGTTCAACACTGTTTCTGGCTCCAAGATGTCTGCTCCCTCCTTCCCTCACCACATTTCCCTCCAAAAAACACCTGCCAGGCTGCCAGGCAATAACAAAATTAAAAAATGACTTTTGTTATCATTATTGATTTTGTTATTATTTTTTGTCTTTTTTGTTATTGCAATAAATGACATTTTTTTTTTCCGTTATTGATATAACAAATTATTTTTTGTCTTTTTCGTTATTGCAATAAATGACATTTTTTGTTTTTGTTATTGATATAACAAAACGACATGCGACAACACCCATAGTGTTTTCCTACCCCTCTCTGTGGGAATTGCATTTCCCTGCTGACCATTGCCTTCGGTGTCTGCATTCCAGCCTGTTGGCCTTTTGTCAGGCCTGTAAGACCTGGCTGTTTGTCCGGGTCTTTGGGGGAGGGGGGGAATAGGGGTGGGTTTTTTACCAGTGGTTTTACCTCCTTGTTGTTTTAGTTTTAGTAATCCCTTTATGTCTTGTTTTATATATTTTTTTAACTATTCTGTGAACTGCCCTGAGCTGTCGTAGGGCTGGAGGGAGCAGGATACAAATTATTGAATAAATAAATAAATTCAACTCTTATCTGGTGACCTTGGTGTTATTCTATAAGCCATGTTGTGGTTTTCTTTTCCATGGCTGGTTGTCTTTTCTTCAGGGCTCATACACCGTGTCTTTCCTTGATGTTTTGCACCATGTCAGGGGGCTGTCTCTTCCCTTTCCCTGTGCCCTGGGGACCGGTGCCCCTGGTACTTGGACTGTATGGAGAATCATGTACCTGGCGGACATATGGCACAGACGGGATATTCAACAGGTGCTGGTGGATCCCATCTGTTGCCATGCGAGCTTTGAGCTTAAAAGCCAGCATCTCCCGCTACCTGGGCATTCAGGAAACGGAGTTGTGTGCTTTCAGAGAGCCCATGATCTCAACCTCTGAGTGTTTGGATACAATACATCTCCCCTCCCCCTGCCCCCCCGACTCCCGAGTGCTCCATGGAGGACTGAGTAGAGCACAGCTTTATGGGAGATATGTAAGCTGCCTGATTTTTGCTTGTGCCTTGATATTGGGGGTTCTTCTCTGGCTCTGTTATTCACCTGTGCCCTTTTGGGCAACTGTGGCAATGGGCGTTCCCACAGCTTCTGCCTCAGCCGGATGCTTGAGCAGAACTACCATGAGGCCTACCCAGATGGCCCTACTTGTAAGAGGAGCGTTCTGCTGCCAAACATTCACACCCTATATGAGGTCTGGACTCGGCCTGATGTCCAAGTGGGTTTAGCAATTGGAGACCATTCTGAGTTGCACTCCCTGGTTGCTTTCCATATGGGGGCTATGGGCTGCTGGAGGGGCATGTAGTGCTGGAGGGTTTATGTTAAGAACAGGGGTTTGACCCCTCCCCTGGTACTCTGTCCCCTTGGAACTGAACTTTATGTGGACCCTGTGGAATGCACAGGCAGGAACAGGCTGGCCATCACAGCCCAATGTCCTCCACCCTGGAACTGAACTTCGTGGATCTTGATGAGGCCCCCCTGTGAACCCTTGGACTATGCTGTCTGGAGGTGTAGAGGGGGGTTAGGGTTACCCATCTGTGTGGTAACCCTCCCCCCCAATCTTTGCCGTATGTCCCACTTGTGTGAGGGACTGGGGTCCCTTGCTATCTACAGTTTGTGGACAGAGCTGTGACACCGGCCTGGCTCTGAACTGTTTAATCTCTTGCACTGTGGGTGTGCTTTGATTTTCCACTGTCCAGTCTATGGCCGTGTCCCCCTGTAGCTGGCAGTTGTCTGCGTGTCTGGCCTGGTTGCCTTCTTCCTGTTGTGGGAGGGCAGAAGTGACTCTGGCAGCTTCTTTTGCCCACAGTCCACCATGTCTGCAGGTCATGGTGTGTGGTTCCTGGAGTGAGGTGAGCCTGTCTCGGGCTGCCATAACACTTGTTTCCTGCCTCTCTGGTATTCCAGTCTGCGGTGGCAGCAGGACTGCTCTCTAGCCAGCTGGGGTTCATATCACATTTGTTCTGGGAACTGGACCTCTTCAGAATGCATTGGTGGTGGTTCTCCATATGGGGTACCATTCAGGTTGGCCCCTTGCTACTATCACGTCTGAAAACACCCTGGGTGGTTTGAGCATGGCAGACTCTGTATTCGTATCTTTTCAAATAGGGTAAAATCCCAGCCCCACTGAAGTTAATGAATGTTTGTTTTTTTAATTTCTCTTTGGTTAGGATTTCACTCACAAACTATATGCTATATGTTGTATACTCCCTATTTTATATAAAATAGAAACCAACAGGATATATGGACAAACACTGTAGAACATATGGTGAATAAGAATATTAACTTCAGTCTATAAATAGGATCTGAAATATCTGTTTGGAAATAAGGAAAGAAACCTAACATAATAGCAATTTAGGGGAAATTGTATGTCATTAAAACTTCTTGATGCCGAAGAGGCAAAATATTATTCCAATACCTAGATTTAATATGTACTTCACACTAAAATAAATCATGTAATGTTTTCATGGCAGGCATAGAATTTTATGATTTTTATGACTATCATGGAACTGGGATTCATATTTTATAGACAGCCCTAATAACAAAGAAAATGCACCAGAAAAAAAAAGTCTTTGGAAACAGTGCTAAACAGAAACTAATATTTACTGTAATTAAACCTTCAGGTAAGATTTTCCCTTTAGAATAGCTGCAGGTGTATTCACAGGCTGGACACTTCATATTTAGATGCTTAAAATGGAAACATAGTTTATTTCTACTGATACTTGTAAAATTGTAAATATGGTGAATTGTATATAGCACAAGTTTAACATCAAGTGGCCGCTGACAGAGGTTATCATGGGGTAGCTGGATGGCATTTCTCCACAATCAAAACAAGCTCTGTAGTAGAGTATGGTCTTTCTTACCTGAGATGTCCCCACTCATGCCCATGCAGATCCGCTACGTGGGTGCTTCCTGTGTGACCGCCACGGTGGGTGGGTGGGTGGGTGTGCGGGTGGGTGTGCTCCCACGAAACGTGCATGCACACCCACCTTCACCCATCATCCACTCATCGAGCAATTGACTGAAATGGCAATTGCTCCATGAGTGGGGATGCATGCGGCATCAGTGTGTGCCCGTGTACACTGTCCCCCCACACCACCCATGCTACCGCATGCACACCAATTCCCCCTGCACCTGCGGCCCATTTAAAAAGGGCCTGTATTCGCATTTCTATAGCACTTTCAGTGTTTAAAGTGCTTAACAATATCTAGATTACTCACAACAACCCTGTGAGGTAGGCTGGTCATTACTATTCCCATTTCACAGATGGAGGACAGAGACTGAGAGTCTGATTTGGCCCTGTGTGGATCAGGACCCACACTGCCAGATGTTGGGCTGGGATTGACCAGGGCTGTGTTTGCAGCTAGCCCGGGCCGTGACCTCGGAAAATCTCTGAGATCACAGCCCAGGCTAAGGCCCACCTGACTGGACCACAGTGGGTCAAAGTGGGCTAGCACATTCCTTCCCATCTGGCCAATCCAGTGTGGGCTAGGGGCTGTCATGTCTATGCCTCATTGGCTGCCATGGCTGCTCATCATGGCGCAGGCAGGACTGCCCGTCCACACATTTGATGTGCTCCCTGCCCTACCTGGGCTGTGTGTCTGGTGGGATGGCTCCCAGGCCATGGCTACATCAGTTCAGTGCTTCAGCCTAACCTGGTCCATGTTTCCCATTATTTTCCACCCCGGGGAAGCCCAGGGAGCGGTCTCGCCAGCCGCACATCTGTTTTAACCCAGAGTGACCTTTCCAAGGTCACACATGGCTAAAATGGGATTTGAACCCTGGCCTTCCAGGTCCAAGTTGATCACTTTATTTACTAAGCTACACTAGTGGGTTATAGACAGGCCATAGATCTGTATTCTTCTTCTTCTTCTTCTTCTTAAGCATTTATATAGTACCAGCAATGTACCTGGCACTTTACAAAGTAATGAAATAGACATGGTCCCTGCCCTAGGGCTTACAGTCTGAGAGACAGAGTGTGTGTGTGTTGGAGGGGGGGGGGATAAAGGAAGGGGAACAGAGGGAGAGACAAGGAGTGTAACATTCACAAAGGTGCGAGGTCCCAGGTGCATCCTTGGTTACATCAAGAATGATGGCTGCCTGGTCCATGTGGTGAGGATATGAGTACACAGACCTCAGGTAACAGATTGTACTTGAATGGACGGTATCAGAAGAAGTTAGGTGAGGGGAGCGAGGAGTCGGGGAGGGAAGAGCAGAAGAGGTGAGTCTTGAGGAGGGATTTGAAGGTAGGGAAGTTATGAAGGGAGGGGGTGAGGCAAATGTGGGCATGGAGAGCGTTCCAGGCATGGGGGGCAGCTAGGGAGAAGGGACGAAGGCAGTTAGGGGAGGTGTGGGTGGGCAAGAGAGGGGACAGGGGAGGAGCGGAGTTCACAGACTGAAGCATGGAGGGAAATTAGTGCAGAGAGGTAGGGGGGAGTAAGGTTGTTAAGAGTTTTATAGGTGAAGACTAGGAACTTGTGCAGGATTCATTCAGGAAGGGGGAGCCAGTGAAGAGAGGAGAGGAGGGGCTGCACGTGATCGAAGCGACGGGTGAAGTGGATGACCCTGGCAGTAGAATTTTGGATGGAGATAAGGGGAGAAAGGTGAGAGCGAGGGAGGCCAGTGAGAAGGAGGTTATAGTAATCAAGGTGAGAGATGTCCAGGGCATGAACAAAAGTTTTGGCAGAGGAGACAGAGAGAAAAGGGTGAATCTTAGAAATGTTATGTAGGGAGAAGTGACAGGATTTGGCAACAGAGTTGATGTGGGGTTTAAAAGAAAGGGGTGAGTCAAAGATGAAGCTTAAGCTACAGACTTGGGGAATGGGAAGGTTGGTGACCCTGTCGATGAGGACTGACAGGGAAGAGGGAGAGGAAGGATGAGGGGGGAAGATCAGGAGTTCAGTTTTAGCCATGTTGAGTTTGAGTTGACGTTGAGACATCCAGGTAGACTTGTCAGAGAGACAACTGGTGAGGTGAGCTTGAATAGATGGAGAGAGAGAGGGAGCAGAGAGAGAGAGTTGAGTGTCATCAGTGTAGAGGTGATATTGGAAGCCAGGGGAGGCAATGAGTTTGCCTAGGGACAGGGTATAGATAGAGAAGAGGAGAGGACCAAGGACAGAGCCTTGGGGAACACCGAGATAGGAAGGGAGGGGGAGAGAGAGTTGGCAAGAGACACATTGAAGGAGCAGTCAGAGAGGTAGGAGGAGAACCAGTCGAGGATGGAGCCACGGAAACCAAGGGAGTGAAGTGAGTTCAGCAAGAGTGAGTGGTCAACAGTATCGAAGGCAGCAGAGAGGTCAAGGAGGACAAGAATGGAATAGAGGCGATTAAATTTAGTCACAAGAAGATCATTGATGATCTGAGTGAGAGCAGTTTCAGAAGAGTGAAGGGGGCAGAAGCCAGATTGGAGGGGGGTCAAGGGAGGAGTTGGTGGAGAGGAAGTCGAGATAGCACGTACAAGAAGCTTGGAATTAAAAGGAAGGAGTGAGACAGGACGGGTTACTCCCCATTGCACACAGGAAACTTTGCATTGTCACTCATGGATCTTTTCTCATAGGAAGTGTTTAGATGTGTGCAGCAGACACATTGTTTGTTTTCATACCTGTTTTCATTTACAAAAAACCTCTTAGTTTTCAGGGGGTTTTGTGAGTGAAAACGTTTGTTTTTTGGGTTTTTTGGTTTGATTTTATTAAAAATAATAAACAATTAAATTTTTTTAAAAATCACTGTGCATGTGCAAAATGTCCACTGGGGCCATTCTGCACATGCACTTCCTTTTCCAAAATGGTGCCAGTAGCATCAGCACCATTTTGGAAAAGGGCAGCCAGTCTACACATGTCCAGAATGGTCCAGCGCATGAACAGACCGACTGCCCTTTTCCAAAATGGCGCCAACATTGCTGGTGCCATTTTGAGAAAGGGCACACATGCGCAGAACAGTCCCGGTGGCCATTTGCTCACAGACAGTGATTTTTTAATTTTTATTTTGGTAATGAAAATTGACACACACACCCCTCCCTGTTTTCATCCATGGTTATTACCCTTGTCGGTCATTTTCGTGTTCTAATTACTAAAACGAATTAGTAATGCAAATGGATCATTGCTTGATTTAGTAATTAAATTTTTTTTAAAATAATGAATTGCACACCCCTAGAAGTGTTCACCTACTGAAAAGAAATGGGGTCATCCATATCCTGTAAAAGTGGATCGTCCCAGAATAACCAAGATAGCAAGGGTATGTGCCCAGGAAACTCTTTGCCATGGACGACATGCTCTGTGGTATGAAGTTGCGCTGTCTGGTATTTCTCTGCTAAGACACAAGTGTTTCATCGAAGGCTGCATATTGTTGACATGGTGGGCCTGCTGGTTTGGGCATAGGAAAGTGATGTCACAGAGGATAGTCTCTTTGCAGGCTTGGCAAAGTCCGCGGATCTATTATCTGCCACGCCTCATCCCACTCGCACTGCGCTGCTTATGAGACATGACCAATAAGAGCTGGAGCTGCTGGGCTTTCTGAGTGCCAGCAGTGTTCTGTCAGCATGAAGTAAAAGAAATTTGCTTTATCAGAGTCAATGGGTATTTTAGATTGCACCTTGAATCGCCAAAACAGAATGGTAACAAGATCTGTGACATCAGAGATGGACCTGGGTTCTGTATGGCTGGTAAAAATAAATGCAGGAAATACTATTATTGGATATTATTGGATATAGCTTACATTGTTAACTTGGGTTTACTTTTTTCACAGGTCAAAGTACTATGATAAACCCTAATTAAGGACATTCCAAGTAAGCTAGCATTCTTGCTTTACCAAAGGGTGTTTTTAAATCTCTTTAAATTAGTTACTAACCAGAGCTGCAGAAGAAGATCAGTTTTGAATGGTGACCAGGCAAGGTGTGTAGATGAGAAAGGGCAGGAATGGAATTGTAATAAGGTGTGGCCTGGAGGAGAGGGAAGAGGCATATGTCTTCACTTTCCCCTCAGAATTATGCAGAGCTGCTAGATCCATTAGTGGCCAGCCTTACGCTTTATCACAGCAGAAGAGAACTCCACCCAGGGGCATAGCTATAATAAGGGTAGCAGGCGCGAGTGCCCACACTCACATAGAATGCATATGCACACAGGAGTGGAGTGCCCCAGAAGGGCACCCATTCCACCTTCTGCACCAGGGTCCATTCCTATATAGCTACGCCTGTGGTTTCACCCCAGCAATACTTACAACAGTGTTACTCAGCTACTATTCAAGGTGGACTACATTTTTTAAAGGGCATTCTTTTTTGGGCCACATGATAGATTTGCATAAATCTACATAAATGAACTATGCCAGTCTGTGGGTCTTGAGGAGGAGCTGGTGGGAGGTGGACTAGGCATGAACAGGCAAAGAAAGAGGGAGAGCAAAGGGGACTGGGTGAAGGGGACTGGAGAAGGCTAGTGAAGGCAGGACTGGAGGGATGGGGAGTGAAAAGGAGCAAGGAGAACAGGTTGGGGGAACAAACTAGAGGAGCTGAGTCAGGGCCGGCCTTAGCCTAAGCCCAGAGCGGGGAAGAAATGTGGGCCCCCATATTTTCCGGCGGGTCTAGGGGCGATCCCCAGCTCAGGGGATGCTCCCGAGCTGGGTGCAGTGTGCTACCCAGGCCTGGGCTCGGGGATGGGTGGAGGGGCACTCCCCTCCGCCCATCCCAGAGCCTGGGTGTCCATTCGGATTCTGAATTGGATCACTTACCTGATCTGCTGCCGTTCCTGCCGCCGCCGCTACTACTTCTGTTGCCGCTGCCAGCTCCAGCATGTGCCGCCGCCGGGCTCGGAGCTGCAGGTGTGGCGGGCACCACGGCAGCAGATTAAATCTGACACCATGCTGCCTGCCACCAACGGACATTCCGCCACCCCCCCGCCTCTGCTGCCTGTCACAGTCTTGGGCAGGGGAAATGAGGAAGAGAGAGGCAGAGGCCCCACCTCTCCCTCATTCCCCCTGGTCGAAACAGCCAGCCAGGCAGCGGAGGGGGTCAGCGGCATGAAAAAGAGGTGGGGACTGCTCTGCCTGCTTCCCCCTCACTTCCAGCGGAAGTGAAGGCTGAAGCAGAGACCCCGCTTTTCTTACTCTGTGGGTGCCCCCACTGCCTGTCAGTCTCTTGGCCTGGGTAAATGAGGGAGAGGCAGGACCTCTGCCTCTCTCTCCCTCATTTCCGCTGGCTGAGACTGTGACAGGCAGAGAAGGGGGGGCATGGAGTGTGGGAAAGGTGGGGCCTCTGCCTCTCCCTCACTCCTGCTGGTCCCCTCCGCTGACTGTCAGTCGGAGTCAGCCAGGGCCCCTGCACTTGGGAGCTGGGGACCAGGGCCCCTCCAAGACCGGGGCCCTGGGCAGCGACTCCAAGCCGCCCTGCGGTAGGGTCGACCCTGAGCTGAGTGGGTGTATTACACACACACACACACTTTGGTCCCTCCTACGATGCCCAAACAAAAAATGTAATGCCTTGTATTCACTTTGGGGTGGGATCTGAACCCATTTCCCACTTCTCCTTCTTGACCATGGGGAGCTAAGAGAGGAATAGTCATGCCATTTCCAAGGCCCTTGACTGAGCTTGAGCCACAGTCATTGAGGCTCAGTTCTGGAGAAGGAAGAGGGGAGGAGGTGTAGCAGATTTTATTGCCTATGGGGGAAATTACAAGTGTATAATTCTGCTCGACTCACTTCTGGTCAGATCTCTCCTGGAGTATTGTGCCCAATTTTTTTGCATCTCATTTTAAGAACAACATTAACAATTTAGAGTGGTTTCCGGAAAGCAAATCCAATGCTGAAAGTTTGAAGAAACTAGGTATGTTTCAGATAGCAAAGAGAAGATTAAGGGGAGTCATGGTAGCCACAAAGGAGATTTCAAGGAACTCGCATGACAGAGGGCTGCAACTAATCGGCTGAAGTTACAGAAAGGTAGATTTTGGTTAAATATCAGGAAATACTTCCTAACAGTAAGAGCTCTTCAGCAATGGAGCAACTTGCCTAGAGAGGTGATAGGCAGGTGGTTGCTGGAGATTGTCAAAAAAAGGTTAGACAACCAACTGTTGAGGATATTGTAGATGCAGTCATCATCCTGCCTCCAAGCAGGACATTGGACTATATGAACCTCAAGTTCTCTTCCAACCATATGATTTTACGATTGTCTTGCACACCTGATTGGCAACCATGTACATTGTCACTCTCTGTACCTCCTGGAACACAAGACATGCCAAGAGTGTCTAAGTAGTTTGATTTAAGGATTTTATGGCACAAAGGCGACTGGATCATATTGAACCCAACACTAGAGTATCAAAGAAGATCATGGCCATGATCTCTAGCATTGTTTAGACACGTGGAAGGGGGCTGGGGGCTAGTAGAGGTGAAATGGGTTTATTATTCATGGGTGGTATTCACTTTTTGGGTAGTTCTTTGAGTACCTGAATGATATTCATGACTGAAACAGATACCCCCCTCCCCCAATATCTTGGTTTTGGAAGTTTTTTGGTGTTCTGTTATGACTTGTTTAGTTTTTTTGGTTCCGTTGTTTTCATTTTCCAGCCATTGCAGCCTTTCACTTATGCCTTATTTTATTTTATTTTTTTGTATCTGTGCCTGTGAATGATATTGCTGAAACAACACAAACAAAATACCAAAGTGACTGAATCAAAAAAACCAACCCTGGAAAAACCCATCCATAATAACCAAAATGTATACCCAAACAGAGCATAAATTTCGCAAACCATCATTTCCCCATTGTATAACATATGTTTGATGGGTTTACTATTTTGTCAGCTACTCCTTTCAGCTCAAGAAAGTCTGCATCAGGGGTATGCCGCACAACACACTATGGGTGTTTTCAGGCGTGACGAGATCACAGTGAACCACGCTGAATACCTACATGTGGTCACTGTGCCCTGCATGTCTGTTCGGCGGCCGCCAGATGTTCGCCACACTGAATACCCACATGGGGTCAATTTCAACCATGCTTCCCAGGCTACCGGCACGAAAATCGGCTGAAGCGTGGTGAAAGTAATTCCAGGCGGGCATAAAAAAAAAGTAACGTCTGGTCGGCTATCACGGCCTGGAATCCCCGGTGGGATTCCGGGCCGTGGTGAACTGGGCCAGATGCTGCAGTGGCATTGGCCTCACTGCCCGCCCATCTCCCTGGAGGGCAGGTGGCAAGGGAGCGTGGAGGGGGCAGGGCCGTGCGTCCGCATGTTGCACCACGCAGCCCTGCCCCCTCCCTGATTCCCCACCAGGATCCCCGGCACGTCTGTTTGCCGTGCCTGGGTGATCCTGGCGGGGAATCTCTGGGTTGTTTTTGGGATGGGGTGAAGCTGCCCCGTCACATCTGAAAACACCCATTATAGTAGGGAAGTGTAAACAGAATGGGGTTCAGATGTTCGGTCATTTGGTTCAAAAACCGAGTTCGAGTTCTGTTGTGGAACCAAGTTTGGGTTTGGTAATTTTGTTTGGTGGAGTTCGGTCCCGCTGCGAGGCTTGGGGTGCTCCAGGGACCCCCAGGGGTGCCTGTGGAACCATGGTAGGCCATCAGAGACCCAGCAACAGCAGCAGAGACCGGAAAAGCTTTGCGTTTGGCACCCTGGGTTGCTCGGGCATTGCAGGCTGGCAGGCCTCCAGTTCTGCTAGTTCTGTGCTGGCTGGGTTCTCCATTTCTAGTCACCATCACAGCAGGCAGTGGCTGGCCATGTGAATCACCACCGGGCAAGGCTACTTGACCAATTTTCAGAAGAATTGGTTGAGATCTGACGAGTAAGATGCCAGTCTGCAATGCCTGGCCCCATATGGGTGCCATGCCAGCCACCGAGCCCTGGCCAGGTCTCTTCCCTGCCTGTAACGTAGGCCACAGAACCCTGAGGGTGGGTCCTGGGGCTGGAGTGGCTGTTACTTGATGTGGTGGAATGACATCTCCCCGTGAGTGGAATGACTGCCCCAGAATCCTGACAGTGCGTCCTGGGACTAGAGTGGCTGGCTTCTAGATGAAGTGGATGGACAGCCCCCTGTGCCTGTAGTGTAGGCCCCAGAACCCTGATGGTGGGTCCTGGGGTTGGAGTGGCTGGCTGTTTCTTGATGTGGTGGAATGATGGCTCCGTGTGAGTGGAATGACAGCCCCAGAACCCTGACGGTGGGTCTTGGGGCTGGAGTGGCTGATTGTTTCTTGATGTGGTGGAATGATGGTTTTGCACAAGTGGAATGACAGCCCCAGAACCCTGAGGGTGGGTCCTGGGACAGGAGTGGCAGCTTCTGGATGAACTGGAATGACAGCTCCCACGTGGAGTGTCCTTATTCGTTTACAGCATGGCCCAGGGACAGCTGGCCCTGCTCCTGTTGGACACAGACAGCTGTTTGGACTTAGAGGAGGTATCCAGCATCATCACTGAGGCAGGTGAGGAACTAGCCAAGAGGAGCTTGCTTGCAGGCTGGCTGGCATGGGTGGAGCAGCAGCAGAGGCCTGGCCAGGGCTTGGTGGCTGACAGCACCCCCCACTCAGCCGGGTGTTGTAGGCTTGGCTCGTACTCAACAGAACTCAAGAAGCTCTAATGCCAGTTGGTCAAGCCTTGCCCGGTGGTGAATCACGTGGACACCCAGTAGCAGACATTGGATTGCCCGGTCTTAGAACCCATGGCACAGCAGAGGCGGCATTGGCAGCAGCAGCAGCAGACATTGGATTGCCAGGGCACAGTATCCATGGCACAGCAGACAGCAGCAGTAGGATTTGCCTGTGCGCAGCACCCATGGATGGTAGGAGCCAGGATGGTAGGATTTGCCAGGGAAGAGCTTCCATACAACAGCAGACAGCAGCAGGATTGCTTGGACACATTTGGATTGGCCAGGACAGAGCACCCACGGACCAGCAAACAGCAGCAGCAGAATTACCAGGCCAGTGGGGCACATCACACAGGGTTGTCAGGGGAGGCAGACAGGCACCTTGGCATGAGAGGCAGGCAGGCTGGGGCAGGGCTTCAGTTTTGCCCACAGGGCAGGCAGACAGGCAGTGTGGCATGTGCAGAAGGCAGGCAGACTGAGGCAGGCTTTGAGCTTTGCCCACAGGGCGGGCAGACAGGCAGTGTGGCATGTGCAGAAGGCAGGCAGACTGAGGCAGGCTTTGAGCTTTGCCCACAGGGCGGGCAGACATGTGCACAAGGCAGGCAGACTGAGGCAGGCAGATTGAGCTTTGAGATTTGCAACCTAGCAGGGCATTCAGATAGGCTGGCAAAGACTGTGCAATGTCATTTTCGTTATTGTTGATATTGATACCGTACCAGTTTCAAAGATTTTATTTTTGTTATCGGTATCGATATCGTTTGGTCCTGTGATCGTGCCAAAAACTGGAAATGGTATTTCGATTGTGTGTGTTCTCATGGTGTCTGTCTAGGTTGTGTGAAAAGTGTTGTGAGCTTGGGTGTGTGTGTTGTGGCTGTGTGGTTTGGTTTGGTTGAGGTTGGTTTGATTGGTTGAGTTGGTTTGGTTGGTTGGTTGGTTGGTTTGGTTGAGATGGAGGATAAAAAAAGAAAAATGAAGATGAGGAAGGTGAAGGTGGAGGAGGAGGAGGAGGAGGAGGAGGAGGAGGAGACCCAGCCTGGACCATCTGAGGTGGTGGAGGTCAGTTCCTTGCCAGAGGAGGAAGAGGGCACAGGAGGTGCCACTGTTGTCAGGTTTGTAAAATTTATTTTTGTTTATTGTTCCATATAACTTTGAGGACAAGAAGAATACTATCCTTTAGAGTGAGCTCACTGGCGTGCGGGTGGGTGTGTGGTGGGCAGTCAGGCACAAACAGTGGGCATCAGCGGGTGGCAGCGGATGGGAAGGATTTGCATGTGTCTTATTTCTGTGTCTGTCACAGAGAAAGAGGGTGGGGTGGGCTCTTCCAGTAGTCAGGCACGAGCCGAAGCACCCACCCAGACACGTGCCAGCCAGGGTCTCTACTTGCCATCCCTAGCACTCCAAGAAGGCCAGGATTTGCATGTGTCTTATTTATGGGTCTGCCACAGAGAGAGGGGGGGGGCTCTTTCAGCAACAGCAGCAGCAGCAGCAGCCAGAGTTTCAACTTGCAGACACTACAGCGCCACAGGTGGTGGTGGTGTACGTGGGAGAAAGGGAAAGAGGTGAGTAGGCAGCACTGCAGCAGCAGCACCATCCATCCACTTGGTGTGGGAGAATGGGTATTGCTCTTGGAAGGACTAGAGGCATCATCATAAATGGATGATATTATTTAGGTGTTGTTTATGTGTTCCTGTTTCAGAGAGGGTGATGATGATGCCACCGCTGGTGCCAGGCCCAGAGCCCATCACAGCAGAGGTCACAGCGGCAGGAGCCACTTGAAACCAGGCCGATGAGGTCCACGGTCTGGTGGTACTTCTACAGACCGAAAGGTGGATTTGCTGAATGCAAGGTAAGGCACGGGGGCTGGAAAAACAGGGAATGATTGCCCTATGACCTGTTAGGAAGTCCCCAGCAGGGAGAAAGATTGGCCAGCCACCCACTTGTGGAGACAGAATGCAGGCAGGGCTTGATAGACCATTGGTCTGACACAGTATGGCACTTCTTATGTCCCTATCTTTTTATGTTCTTTAGATCTGTGACAAAAAAATAAAAAGGGTCACAGGGGACCACATCGGGGCTCATTGCCCACTTGGAGAATGTCCACCATCTTGAGGTGGCGCGTGGTCCTTCTCGGCCTGGAAGGCGCAGCAGCAGCAGGGACTCCAGGGAGGAACAGCCCGCTAAGCAAGGGGGAAAGGCCTGGCAGAAGTGCTGCCACCACAGCCCTTCCCCCTCCATTTCTGCTGAGGCATCTCCAGCCCCCTGGAGGAGACCCACGAGACAAGGGTCTTTCAGGCACAGCTGGAGAGGTCCACAAACAAATATATTGATGGGCTAAGGGTCCAAGCCTGCACCATGAAGGACCGGCTAGTTCAAGGGAGTGAAGTAAGGGAGTGCAAGGTGGAGGTGTACGCGGAGTACCTCCGCACTGAGAAGGAAGCTCTTGAACTGTACCGCCAGTCGGTCACCAAATGGAAGGCGTCCTTGGCGGGGGTACTGGACGTTGCCCGGCAACATGGCTTTGTGGTGGAGGAGGATGTGCTGCTCACACCTTGGTCCCGTGCACCCCTTTCTCCTTTCCCCCATGTTCCGGGGGACAGGCCCACAGACCCCTAATTTATTTTCCTTTCTTTGTATATATATATTAATGTTTGTTTTTTGTTCTATAAAGTTGTAATGTATGTTGTTTAAAAAGTTTTTATAAAAGTTATATTTGTTACCAGCTTTGTTTGACCAGCCCAATCTTTTGTCCCTCTGTGCTGCTTCTGGCAGGTGGCAGAATCTCATTGTATATACAGCTTGTCAGATCCCTACCTGACAGCAGCAGCACATGTAGCGTATTAGCCCCAAGATGTGCCAGCAGGGTCTCAACTTGCAGACAGCTCTCCAGGAGGGGCAGGGCTTGTGTCTGTGTGGGTGTGCCAGAGAGAGAGGCTGTGGCAGTCTGGCAGAGGCATAAGTGGGCATCGGCAGGTGCACTGCCTGCTCTCACAGAGAGATTGCCACATGGGGGGAAGCTTTGGGAAGCCGAGTTGGGATATATAATACTTGATTACATTTGTTGGTTGGTCCCTTTGAAGCCCTCGAGTGGAGAGGTGTGTTCAGCTCGTAGAAAGATCATCCCGGGGGTGGGGTGGGGACTTGCAGACAGTGCCCCAAGTAGAGCAGCCAGCCAGGGATATCATATTTCCTGTGAGGGGGTGCCAGAGAGAAAGAGAGAGAGGCTCTTTGGCAGTGGGCAGCAGGCAGCAGGTGCTGGTGGTCAGAGGGGTTCTTTCAACTGCGGCAGTGAGCATCAGTGGGTGGCTGCGGAGGAGTAGGCTGGCGGGCGCAGGCTGGCAGGTGGATGCTGAACAGCAGCAGCACCCAGATGATGGTTTTTGGGACTGGAGTGACTGCTTCTGGATGCAGTGGAAT
Source organism: Sphenodon punctatus (assembly GCA_003113815.1). Classification (NCBI taxonomy): domain Eukaryota; kingdom Metazoa; phylum Chordata; class Lepidosauria; order Sphenodontia; family Sphenodontidae; genus Sphenodon; species Sphenodon punctatus. Next base: position 277,909 of record QEPC01014615.1, on the reverse strand, counting down.
GGAATGACAGCTCCCCATGATTGGAACGATGGTCCCAGAATCTTGATGATGGTTCCTGGGGCTGGCATGACTGCTTCAGGTATGGTGGAATGACAGCCCATGGGAGTTGAATGATGTCCCTAGAATTAGTGCTTGGTTAGGCACATTTCATTCAATCATTGCAATAGGTGGTACAGGTGGTACAGGGAGGCACACAGGCAGGGGCACATAATTATTAGATTGGATATTATTTCCATCTCATTCTGGTAGGTTTGCTGCTGGACGTGGGCATTGTGCATGAACGCAGATCAGTTCTCCTGCCGGTTCTGGCAGGTGGCAGCTTGAGCCAGATGCACCTCTTACTCCCCCCACCCATCTCTCTTGTTCTAGCAGCAGGGAGCCTATTTCTCCCTTTCTCTCTGGACATGTAATGCAGGTGTGATGACATGGGTGGGAGCGTGCCTGTCTCTCTCCTTCTAGCAGCGGGGAGACTTTCTCTCTCTCCATGAGCACTGGCAGCAGGTTGCTACCTTGTAAATAAAGGTTCTTAGTGCCGGCTCAGATCATTCTCACCAAGTCACCCTGTGTTCCATCCCCACATGGACTTGTCTCATATCCGTAGAAAGGGTTGGGTGGAACTGTCACTCTAAAAGGGGAGAGTGCTGTTTAGCCTAGAGGGGAGCTCAAGGCCATCAGAGTTGGTTGCTGCCTTAAACACTACAGGGTGGCTTAGTTTTATGGAAGAAGGAGACCCTGACCAATATCCCAGACCATTGATTATTTAACCCAAGCCCACACAACATACGGCCCACATATAGATAGGCCCGCCTATCCGCTGCTTCCGGATGCAGTGGACTTACGGCCCAATAACCCAGAAGTCTGATTGTTCTTGGGACTGGAGTGACTGCTCCTTGATGCAGTGGAATGACAGCCCACGGGAGTTGAATGATGTCCCTAGAATTAGTGCTTGGTTGGGTACACTTCATTCAATCATGTGATAGGTGGTAGTCGGTACAGGAATGCACACAGACAGGCACATACAATACATTGTGTGTTGTTTCCATCTCATTCTGGTAGGTTGGCTGCTAGATGTGGGCACTGAGCATGAGCACAGATGAGAGCTCTCGCTGGTTCTGGCAGGTGGCAGCTTGAGCTGGATACACCTCTCCCTCTCCACACCCATCTCTCTCGTTCTAGCGGGGAGCCTCTTTCTCTCTTCCTTTCTCTCTCTCTGGCCATATACTGTAGGTGACAGCATGGGTGGGATTGTGTCTGTCTCTCCTTCTAGCAGTGGGGAGATTCTCTCTCTCTCTCTCTCTCTCTCTCTCTCTTCATGAGCAGCAGGTTGCTAACTTGTAAAGAAAAGGTGGAATGACAGTGCCCCATAAGCAGAATGATGACCCCAGAACCCTGAGGGTGGGTATTGGGGTTGGACTATCAGCTTCTAGATGACGTGGATGGACAGCCCTCCCTGCCTGTAACGTAAGCCCCAGAACCCTGACGGTGGGACATGGGGCTGGAGTGGCTGGCTGTTTCTTGATGCAGGGGAATGACAGCTCCCCATGAGCAGACTGATGGCCCCAGAACCCTAATGGTGGGTCCTGGGACTGAAGTGACAGCTTCTGGATAATGTGAATGGACAGCCCTCCCTGCCTGTAATGTAGGCCCCAGAACCCTGATGGTGGGTTCTGGGGCTGGAGTGACTATTACTTGATGCAGTGGAATGACGGCTCTCTGTGAGCGGAATGATGGCCCCACAACCCTGAGGGTGGGTCCTGGGACTAGAGTGGCAGCTTCTAGATGACATGGATGGACAGTCCTCCCTGTCTAGAATTTAGGCCCCAGAACCCTATGGGTGGGTCCTGGGTCTGGAGTGGCATTGGTGGAGAAGTGGCAGAGGCCCAGCCAAGGCTTGGTGGCTGGCACCCCTGCTTGGCCGGACGTTGCAGGATGGCAGGCATCGGTGGAGCAGTGGCAGACAACTTGAAGTCTTTAAAGCCCTAATGGATAATGGAAGATACATCACGTACCTGGAAGAAGAGCTGGCTGAGTTTGTCCTGCAGTGGATGGATATTGGTTTATCTTCCAAGTTCCTTCTGGTTCTAGTCAACTTGGTGAAGTTCAACAGGTGCTACCTGGATTATTGTGTTGCAGAAATGGCCCATATGATCTGTAGAGATGTGCAAACAGTCGGTCCTAAGAAATAGGCGAGCACTGTTCCGAAGGGACGGGCGATCGCCAATGGCCTCCATTGCCCTCAGTTGATCAAAAGGGAGTCCGGTTCAGATCCCCAAATCTGGAGCGGCGGAGACGCTGGAGTCACGGCCAGGAATGGTCTCAGCATGAAGAGTGTGTGAGCCAGGATCTCCCATTTCACTCCATTGTAATGTTCAACCAGCCCCCACCCGCTGGTGCACTTATCCGAGCTATGGCCATCTACAAGGTTGGGGACCAAATGGCTTACATGTAGTACCACCAGCAGCAGCAGACATTGGATTGCCAGGGCACAGAACCCAGCCATGGCGCAGCAGAAGTGGACATTGGATTGCCAGGGTACAGAACCCATGGCACAGACAGCAGAGGCAGCATTGGTAGCATTGGCAGCAGCAGACATTGGATTGCCCAGGCACAGAACCCATGGCACAGATAGCAGAGGCGGTATTGGCAGCAGCAGCGGACATTGGATTGCCCAGGCCCAGAGCCCGTGGCACAGACAGCAGAGGCGGTATTGGCAGCAGCAGAGGACATTGGATTGCCTGGACACAGAACCCATGGCACAGACAGCAGAGGCAGCATTGGCAGCAGCAGCAGACATTGGATTGACCAGGCACAGAACCTGTGGCACAGCAGAGACAGCAGCAGCAGGATTTGCCTGTGTGCAGCACCCAGAGCCAGGATGGTAGTATTTGCCAGGGAAGAGCTCCCATATAGCAGCAGATGGCAGCAGCAGAATTGCGTGGGCACATTTGGATTGGCCAGGGCAGAGCACCCATGGACCAGCAGACAGCAGCAGCGGAATTACCAGGCCAGTGGGGCAAATCACCCAAGGTTGCCAGGACAGGCAGACAGGCACTGTGGCATGAGAGGAAGGCAGACTGGGGCAGGGTTTCAGCTTTGCCCACAGGGCAGGCAGACAGGCAGTTTGACATGAGCAGAAGGCAGACTGAGGCAGACTTTGATCTAGGCCACCTGGGCGTGCGGGCAGGCAGACAGGCAGCATGGAATGAGAGACAGGCAGACTGAGGCAGAGTTCGAGCTTTGCAACCTGGGCAGGCAGACAGGCAGTGAGGCATGAGCAGAAGGCAGGCAGACTGAGGCAGACTTTGATCTAGGCCACCTGGGCGGGTGGGAAGGCAGCGTGGCATGAGCAGAAGGCAGGCAGACTGAGGCAGGGTTTGAGCTTTCCAACCTGGGCAGGCAGACAGGCATCATAGCATGAGAGGCAGGCAGACTAAGGCAGGGTTCGAGATTTTCAACCTAGGCGGGCAGGCAGACAGGCAGCGTGGCATGAGAGGCAGTAGGGAAGGCAGGCTGGGACCTTGGCAGGGCACTCAGATAGACTGGCGAAAACTGTGCAATGAGAGAGAGAGAGAGAGAGAGAGAGAGAGAGAGAGAGAGAGTCACATATGTGAGCTGATATCGTCTAGCTAGAGGCCGGCTGGCAGGCTTACAGTTTCCCAATGCCACCCTGTGTCATGAGGTCAGTCAGATAAGCTGGCTGAGGCCATCTAGTATTAGAGAAAGAGCGAGAGAGAGCGGCAGGGTGGGCGCCGGGCATTGGGAGGGAGGGACAGCACCTCAGCACAGCAGCAGTAGCCCATATTGATGAGGAGCCCTGTCCCAAGACTGTCCCTGGCATGGGATGGCATGTGCCACTGCACAATCAATCCATGTCCAGGGGCAGCTCGTGGAATCCCAGCAGCAGAAGGTTCACCTTCAGGAACAACAACTCCACCAACTTGGCCCCCAGTCTCAGGCGGTGCAGGGAGCAAATGTCCCCCACCATGGAAAACATCCCCTCGCTGGGGACACTGGTTGGTGGGCAGGACAACAGACCCTTGGCCACTGTGGACAGGGATGACTACATGTTGGTCTTGTCGGCCCAGTATCAATGATAGGTTCCACTGCTGCCTTCCTCGGCCTCCCCAGCTTAGGGTACAGAAATCCAAGTATCCCATTCTCTGATATACCTTTACACCTCATGCTTCATCTTACACAACAGGGTCTACCAGCTCCTCCCGGATTCTATGCTCAGGTTTATCCAAGTAGCTTGCCCCTTAAAGTCTCTGACCTGCCCTGGGCAGAATATGCATATTGCAAGTACAGTATAAGCCTGCTTATCTGAATTGCTTACAGGACACCCAAATGGTCTGGATGCATGAGAAGATCAGGACTTAGCATGGCACTGAGGATCCCCTGGGTAAGGAAGAGAGAAGTCAGGGCAGCTCTGTTGGGGTCCACAGTGGGGAGATTAGGGGAGCAGCTCCACAGGTTCTGATGCTGCATTTTGCGGAGGAAGATGGGGATGTTGATAAGGTGGGTCTGTGAGCTTCCTTTTCTGTCTCCTGCCCCAGGAGCCCTGCAGTCACCTCCCCATTTAGTTCCACCCCCAGTTGCTGCTGCCTATTCCCCAGAGGGAATGTGTAAGCCAGGACATTTGTTAGCAGAACCCCCAGTGTGTTAACCCACTACATGAGGATACACTGTGAGTCAGAAAAATAGTATGTATTTGTTCATTATTGTAGTCTTTTGTCTTTTGTGTCTTTATTATCCCCACTGGGTTGCTGTGAGGGAAAAGGAAAATCTGCCCAATTGCTTTACAGTCTTGCCTGGGGGTGGGGGTGGGGGGATTCCTTCCTGGCCCTAAAAATACAGTTGGTTGGCCTGACAGCAAATCTTCAAACCTATTCCTGATTCCTGTTTCATCTAAAGAAAAAGGAGGATGGGACACCTTTCAGAATCCATGATTTATGCTGTCCTCAAGAATGCTAAGCTAAAACAAAAGAAGCCAATCAGCTCCCTCATGTCCTTTGAACTGGATCAGAGATTGTGTTCTGTCCTTTTCAGCTCCTCACCAACTCAGGAGTAATTTTCACCTGTGTTCTGCACAGGGGAAGAGAATAGGGAAGGAACGGGTGGGTATTCCAGACACACCCTGTCTTCAAAAAGGACCACAATAGGTGGTCATCCTCCTGCCAGTCAAATCAAGCTTCCTCCCTCCTTAATCAGGAAAGTGTTTAATCCAGTTTGCTTTATTTAGTAGGTGGAACAGGTTATAACTAACTACATGTGAGGCCCAGTGAATATGGAAATCCTTAAAATTTTACATTTACTATTCTTATAGTCAGTATGAACTGGGAGAATACCACAAATACTAGTCTTAGTTTAACTATTTTGAGTAAACTTTTCAAAAATAAGTGTCTAAGTTCATTTTCAAAAGAAATCAAAATATCAACAAATTTCATTAGGAATCAGACTCATTATACTACTTAAGGCTGCAATCCTCACCCATTATTCCAAAGGAGTCTCACTGAAGTCATTGGCGCTACTTTGAAGGAAGTGGTTTAACACTGAGGATTGCAAACTAAGTCAATTGACCCTCTAAGTTTCTTAGGCATGTTAGAATATTGTGGGCACAACCTTCCATCCAATGAAGACAATGGAAAGCCTGAAAGGAGCAAGAGCAGCAAATGCTGTTTCTGTTGGAAACATGCCATTCATCATGCAACAAGAAAACATACCGCCTTTTCGCTGTTTTACGTTAGTTCCCATTTGGGAATCACAATTGTTCAGTAATTCAGACAC
>QEPC01014615.1:231812-270386 GCA_003113815.1 Sphenodon punctatus | reverse complement strand
AAATGAAACTTAAAACAATCTAAAAATCCTACTCAACGCCTGCTGTTCAGGAACAGTGACTAGTTCAGAAGGTGTTGGAAAGGGGGTGGCAGATAATTAGTTTTGTTTCTTGCAAGCCTCTCTCCACCCCTGGTGCCTGGAAGTCTGCTCCTCAGTGACTACACCTCCCTGTCATGTTTGACCTTCCAGTGAACCTTTTTTTTGCCACCCGAACTCATCCAAACGCGATCCAAACTTACCGAACTGTTTGGCCATTTCGTCGTTCGGTGTTTGGATTGTTCGGTTTGTTTGCGTTCGTGTTCGGTCATCCAAACAGTTTGAGTTCGGGCCAAACTCCGAACTGCCGAACTGTGTTCGCCCATCCCTAATAAAAAGCCTCAATGCAATAAGATGGGTAACGTTGGAGGCCTCTGCATATTTAAGGGCTACAGCAAGTGAACTAGCCAGAGACAGCAGAAGCTGGAATTGTCCTAACAAATGGTGTGTGTGTGTGTCACTTGGTATAGGCTGAAGCTAAATAGAAGTTTTCCCCTTCAAGTGATTAAGTCACTGCAGCAACAGAACAATATGGGGTGTGTGTGGGTATGTGTGTCTTTTACTGTATTTAGGTTGCCCCAAGAGAACAGTATAGAAAAGCATTGAAAGACTTTTACATACTGTCATATACCTTTGCTCATTGGAAGAAGAAGAAGAAGAAGAAGAAATTTAAGTGCATTGCTGCAGCTAGAGGTCTAAAACTGATTAAAAGCCTGATCCATTTCAATTCATGTTGAATAGTTTATGCTGTAAAGAGTGTGGCACACAGCAGTCCTGGTAAGAAACTGGATTACCAGTTAAGATATTATTTCTTTCCTTAATCCTATAAAATGAAACATGGTGGAAGGGGTCAATATCCCTGATAAAAGAGAAAAGTCACTGATAAGAAGGAGAAAAATTAATATATGTCCATGTGACTCTACTTGTGTTTCTTAAGGCCTGACTTTCAGAAATAAGGCCTTTTTGTTGACCAGAAAGGGTTTCCTCAAATGTAACAACAAATCGGTGGAAATCCATCACATTGAAATCCCTGATGTCCTCATTATCCCATAGCTGTTTGTGTTATTGTGTCTGTTCTAGTGGCTACCTGAGAATCTTCCACCTGCTGTTGCCTGGGTGATATCATGTCTTGATGGGTTCTCCTATTACCACAGACTGAAGGTGGGATTGTGTGCTTATCTATGCGTAACAGTGGCTATGTGCAACAGGCTGCTATGGGCTATCCATGAACATCTAGTCATGTTCAGAACTTGGTTGAAAGTGTATTTGCATAAACAGAGTAAAATGGATGAATGTGTGCAAACCAAAAACCAAGTGGCTAGAATTATGTCTGGCAACACAATAGTCATGTCCTGTTTTCACTCAAAAATCAATAATTTTAGTGGTTATAATGCAAACTAGGCAGATTCAACTTATAAGTGGCCGTGTTGATTCTAGGTGCTATTAAAAATAACTTGGCTTGGTATAAGTATGGTAACTGATTCAAAATGTAGTGTCAATGGAGTATTTTATTAGTAGTATTAGTATTTGCTTTTTAGAATGGTTAAGAATAGCTGAAATTAATATTTGTGCAAATGAATAAATCCCCCAAATTTGCACTGTCCAAACTGAAAATGATGAAATGGATAATAACTACTTTTTGTTTACATTTTGCATTTTGCTGGATGCCTGCTTAAGATATTTTGTTCCAGTTATTTTATTCTGGTTATCTTGGTATTTTGATATTTCAGTTACTTCATTTTGGAACTATGGCCCTTTTTACATGGATGGGGGTGGGTGGGTGTTTCTATAGGTCCTTTTCACACAGACATTCTAACACCGATAAAATGGATGTTACATTTTATTATACATGTTTCAGGGCACCCATAGCGCACACCTGTAGCCCTGCAACACGTGTAGTACAATGTAACACCCATTTTATCAGTGTTAGAGTGTCTGTGAAAAGGGTCTTACATGGGCCTTTTTTACACTGATGGCGCAGCAGCGCCGATGGGTGGAGATGGGTGTCGACGGGTGGGTGAGCACACCCAGTGAATACCCGACGGCGCAGAGTAGGGAGACATTTACACGTACAGTGCCACAGGGGGTGGTGAGAAGGAAAGGGGAGAGGCCAACAAACACCCAGCGGCCAAACACCCATCCCGGGAAACACCCGGCAAACACCCGTGCAAGTACACGAATGGCCGGGACCGGCGGGGAATCCCCACCCGGCACAGCGACGGCACAACATGGCCAACTGAGGGAAAATGAAGCCGCGTAATGTGGCCCCGCCCCCCCAGCTGCCAGGACCCGTGTGGGTGGGGCGGGAGGTAGATGGGATGACAGCCTCTACAATGCAATGGAGCCGGCTCCACACAGCCCCGGGACACAGAGCCCAGACAGCCCAGTGCCAGGCCTCCCCTCCCCAACACCCACAGCAAAGCTGCACACACACAGCAGGCAGCAGAAGCACACAGGGATGGACCCACGGGGGGGCAAGGAGGGGGGAAGGCACCCGCACAACAGAGGCAACACCCCCACACACCCCACAGAGGCACCTGCACAAGGGAGAGTTCAGAGCAAAGTACAACATGGACACACCAGGAAAGGAACACAAAAGCCTTTATTCGAATGGGAAACCAGCAACAGGGGGCAACAACCACAGGGCAGGGAGGGGGTGGGGCAACAGAAGGGGGGAACAGCACCAGCAGAGGCAGGCCTGGGACAGAACCCCAGTCAATAGGGCCAGCGACCCCACGCCTGGCACCAGGGCTCGGCCTACGCGCAGTCCAGCCGGTGCAGCCACTCTCGGACATGCAGCAGGAGCTACAACAACACCCCCTGCTCCCAGGTCCGCTCTGCGATCATGGCCTGCACTGTATGGGACAGAGGGAGAGGAGACAGCCATCAGAGGCGGCCCTGGGCACCCAGGTACAGAACCCCCCACGGAGGGACACAGGGACAGGGCCCAGCAAACAGGCAGAACACTCATGGATGCCATTGAACAGTTGCCCCACCGCCCGCATGTCCCACGCCTCCTGCTCCAGCTGCTGCACCATTGCGCTGAGGCACAAGATTGCCAGCAGCATGACAACAGTAGCTGCACAAGAGAAGGGACAGGGCAATGGGGAATGCCCACACCAACAGGCCCTGGGAGGGCCGGGGGCAGCGACACCACCAGGGGCACACCCCACACGCTGACAGCCACCCCCGCGAGGAGCACCCCGGCCCCTGCATGAAGGGGGATCAGTCAAGCCACAGGCCAGGTCCACAGCAACCCCTTCTCACGCTCAGCTGCCCAGTGCCCGTGGTGCCACCGACCATTCATTGCCACCACTACAGATGGCCCGAACCAACAGGGGGTGACAGCAGAGGGGAGAGGAGGGGAGGGGCAGGGCCACACCAATTCACAGGTGAGGCCAGGGGGTGCCTGGTTGACTGCCCACCGCCAATACCACCCCAGGAGCCACCCCAGGCAACAGCACCCAGCAGGGAAGCAGCTAGGGGAACACACACCTCACAGCTGGCGCTCACCCCACAGGTCTGGAGCCCACCAATATACCCCAGGCACACCCCCTGCATACAACCACATGGATGGAGGCAGGAGGACCACAAAAGGGGAAGGGGCACCAAGTCACCACAGCAGCAACAGAGGCAACGCAGGACAGAACATCATATAACAGAATCTTATTGGAGCTGGGGGTAATCAGGTCCCCAAGCACAGAGAGGCAGAGCAGGGGGGTGCAGGTGCACCCACGGCTGGACACGAGAGGCACAACAGGAGGGTGCAAGAGCGCCCGCGCAGGGCGGGCAAGGGCACCTTGGCACTCCTAGCGGCAAGCGGCAGCGGTCACACTGAGGGGGCAATGGGGTCCAGGGACTCCAGGTGGCAGCCAGCAGTGATGCAGACAGCAGTGCACAGCCAGACCGGAGGCATGGGGGGTGGGGGTGGGATGGCTATGCACCGTCCCAGGCACCAGGGTGGCAGCGAGCAGGTGGCGGAGAGGGGCTGCTCATGGATGGTCCGGTGAGTGCTCCCAGGGTGGCGACACTGGTGCTAGACCCTTCCAGGTGAACAGGCTCCTTCAGAAGCCTTGGGAGCACATATGAGCATCCACCAGGTAGCGCGGAAGGAGCGGATTCGCACCTGCGGCCACAGCCCATACAGCTGGAAGGTCCCTCACTGATCGAAGGGCGGAGAGCTCCACAGTGGAGGGGGCCCCAGTCCGGAGCGGCCCACCAACAGCAGGGGTCAGCAAGCCCAGGTCCCACAGGAGGGTCTCCAAGTCTGAGGGTGCATGTGGGATGCCGCGTGAATGCAGGAGGCTGCCGGTGTACAGGGCAGCAACAGGGGGGGCCCCTGACAGCAAGGCAAGGCCATAACCAGGTAGCTCCATCAGTAGGTGAGCTGCCGTTACCTCCGCAGTGGTCCACGGCACCACAATGGTGGGTGGTTGCCCCCAAGTAGACTGGCACATGGGGCTGAAGGCAAGCTTGAGGGATGCCAGGGCCCCGACCTGGTGACAAATCATCCACATGTACCATGACAGGAGGCGGAAACCATCCCCCGCCAACAGGGGGTTGCCCACCAACAGCTGCATGTCGGGGCTCAGCCAGAGTGCCGCCAACAGCATGTCCGCACAGGGAGACCACCCCTCCCTGACATCCCTCGCTAAGGGTCCTGCAGAATGACCGGCCATGGCAGCAGTGGGGCCCGCTCTGGTAAAGCAACAGTCAGGAGATGGAGGGCTGCCGCAACTGGGACAAGCACACACTGAGCGGATGCACTCACCCACAGATGGCCTTGCATGCCAGAGATAGGTAGGCCCACTGTGGACAGGGCACTGCAACCCACTCACAAGACAGCAGGGATGCTGCACAGCTGCTGAGATATGAAAGGGGGCCAAGCCAGGTACTGTATCCACAGTGCACAGTGCTTCAGCTTGCAAAGGCGGACCCAGACTCGGGGGACACCAGTGTGGTTGCAGAGGCAGGGGTACCCAGGGGTGTGCATGGTCCCATCCCCCCGGCGGGCATGTGGCCAGCCTGCTCACGGGGATGCTCAGCCAGACCCAGCACCCGCTTGCCACCCCAGCACACCCCCTGTGCATCACTAACTGCTGCCCTGCCCCCACCGGCCTACACAGTATGGAGGAACTATAGCACGGGACCATGCAGCACACAGAGAATGGCGATCCCGGGCTGGGTGCACACAGAGGAGCTCCTGTGATACCAGGGGAGAGTGGGCTGTGGGCACAGGCCGAACAGTGGAGCACACCGTGCTCACGGCACGTGCCAGCGGAGTGTGGCAGGGGGTAGGAAGCAGCAGACCCATGCTGCTGGGGACAAGGACCCACAGCCCAGGGCCGAGCTACTGCACATCCTGGGCACAGACTTCCTGCTGCTGCGCATGCTGCTCTGGCAGATTACCCTGGTCCGCCTGCAGAGTCGGCGCTCAGTCCTCCTGGGGGCACAGCGGTGGAGGGCAGAAAACCTCCGGAGGGCAGCGCTTGTGCGATGAGCGAGGCGGGCATCTGTCTGATGCTGCACCCTACTGGTCTCCGTGGTGTCCCTGCACCGGTGCTCAGGGTCGGGCCAGTGCCCCCGTACCAACGTGCCCTGGGAGGGGTGTCCCGCGCAGCTTTGAGGGGAACAGGGATGCCATCTGCCACTGCATTACTCCGGGCAGCCGAACGCTGGCCAGCGCTGGACCCACACCCATATCTGTAGGCCTGGGACCCCCTGCAAAACAGCTGGGCCCTACCTGTTACCTGCATCCAGCCCTCAATTTCATGTGTGGCCTACTGAGTCCAGGTACCGTGTCCTGTGGGTTGCCCGGCAGCAAGCGCCCTCCCCTCGCTGTCGACCATGGGTTGCGCTGGCCCCACACAGACCTGCCGGCCAACACAAGCTGGTTCACGTGAGCAGGTCCAGTGCACATCTGTTCCTGTCACCTCAACTGCATGAGGCATCGATGGTCTAGCCTCCAGCCCTGTCAGCTGGGCAGGGAGTGCACAGAACCCCGAAACTGCCGGTGCCACCCTGCATGCCGCACAACCCCCCCTTTGTCCCCGGACAGAGGAAGCACCAGCAAGGTATAGGTACAACACCTTTATTGGAGGGGACATGTACAACGGAAGGGGATGGGGGTCAACGTCTGGGTGGGGCACCCTCTCCTCCTCTTGGCCACACCACCGGGGCTCGCTGGTCGGTGTGACATGGCTGCAGCTGACCGCAGTACTCTCTGGGTGGACGGTCCAGCCTCTCTCTCATCCACTGGCTGCTCCACACCAGCCTCCACTGTCAGTCCCTGCTTGGAGGTGTAAGAATGGGGTAAGGGATCCCTGTGTGCACTCACCTCTGTCCCTTGTTGGTGCACGGGCACTTGGGTGCCCCATAGATGTCTGGGGAGCCCCCTACTTCCCACACGAGCATGTCATGTGCCGTAGGGTGCTCCATGAAGGTGACCCCTGGGACAGCCCACCCATGGTATCACAGCACCTGCCCAGTCAAGTACTGCAGCAATGAGCAGGTACACATGCCTCTGGCAATGGCCGTTGCTCCCCATCCTGTGTACTGCATGTGCTCGGCATGGGTTCAACAATGTGTTCCCTACTGGGGTCCAGCTTCATGCTGTTCCCCAGATTCCCATTGGACCACCCACCCCGGTGTAGCACCCCACAACGCCCAGGGGCCCGGGGAGCTGTGGCCTTACTTCTGGGGGTGGGGCAGCCACCATGGGTGGTTGCTCATCCTGGGGTGCATGGTATTGGGGTGGGGGCATCGCCGCCTGGTGGAGGGGTCAGGGTGGCAGTGGAGGCGGGACCACGGGGGGTGAAGGCTTGATGGGTGGCCCCGCAAGTGGGTCTGGTTGCCCCATGTGGGGCAGGGGGACCCTGTGGACCAGGCCGGGGTAGGGTTGCTGCTGGGGGAACCACAGGTGGCTGAGGTGTGGGGGGGGGGCACTGGGACCAGTGGGAAGTTGCCATGGTGTTGGTCAGCTGCCGACCCTCCTTCCGTGGCATGATGTGGTCTGTCCTGATGGGGGTCACGCCACAGGGCCTCCATGGCCTCCCCCATGAGGTCCATGAGCTGTGCTGCCTGACCCTCCATCCTACCACAGGTGCACCGCTGCTCGCGTTGGAGGGCGGAAGCCTGGCACCTGTCCCAGAGGTGCTCGGTGTGGGACCGGGCCAACATGACAGCCAGGATCTCCTGGTCCCTTTTCCCCTCCCCTCTGATGAACTCCCTGGTGAGCGCGAGCTCCTGGGTGTGCACCTCAGCTAACCCTTGTGATTCCGCCAACAGCTCTCTGCCGAGATCCTCCCTCCGGTGCTGGTTCCTGGCCCAAATCTCCCGGTTCCACTCCATGCTGCTGGAAGCTGCTCCCCTTGCACGTGCGGGCACCTTGTCTGTGAACTGGAGTTTGGACTCAATGTTAGGGCATCCGGCCTGTATGCCCCGCTGCCCGCCAGCGCCAGACCCCGGGGTGCCTGGTGGGGCAGCCCCCATAGTGCGGTGGCTCCCCTCTGCCCCCCCTGTGGGGTCCCCCTGCATCGCCCCATTGTGGTATGCCTCCCAGTTGCCGATCACCACGGGAGGGGCCCTTGATGGTCAGATGTGCCGTGGGAGCCGCTGTGGGCCCTCCAGCCCCACTTGCCTGCCCCCTTCCACCCAGCCCCTGGTGGGCCCTGCCAGTTGATGGTTGCAGCCCCGGGTGCCTGTCCCCCCATACCACCACACCCCACTGCACCCGGCCCCCAGTGGCCCCTTGGCCCGTGTGGCCCACCCTGGAGGTTTGCCCATCTGGTGGTGAGGGAGCTGCCTGCCCCCCCTCCTCCTCCTCCTCCTCATGCACCTCCAGGCTGCCTTGTGCTGCAATGGGATGGGTTACCGTGAGTGTTTGCCAGCCTCCAGCCCAGGCCGCGGTACCTCCGTCCGGGCCATTCCCCAACCGACCCACCCTCTCGGCCCTGCTGGGGCGCACATACCTGGATCCAGTTCCTCTGCTTCCTGGGGGCCATCCAGGGTCTCGGATGGCTGTGCGCATGCCCCCTGTCCCTGTGGATGGTTGGCTTGTGAGTGTTGGGGGTGCATGCAGTATGCTCAGATTCCTGGGGTGCCTCCTCCCCCTGTGGGATGGGGCTGTCCCCTTCTGCTTCCTGGCTGGCCTCGCCAGGGGCACCTGCCCCCTCCTGCTCTGTGGGGTCTGTCAGGGGGGCTGTGTGGTAGTCCTGTGCTTGCCCCTGGCAAAGGCGCTGCCATGTGTGCGTGAGGCCATGATGTCCCCGTCCATGCAGAGGAACTTGTCCAGCTCCTCCTAGAACTCCGCTGTGTGCATGGCCCAGCCGGACTTGAGATTATTGTCCCTGATATATTTATATCTGGGCCTCAAGTCCTTCGCCCAGGGCCAGCCCCAGGCATGTGCCACATGCACGGCTGCACATGGCCCCGCTGCCAGCTGGGGCCCCGCACTTGCCTGGCTGGGCAGCAGGCTGCAGCCAGCTTCTCCCTCAGAAAGTGATTCTTCCTCCCCTCCCTGGATCCAGACCCCATCCCTCACCTGCCTCTGCCTTCTAGTAGTGCTGCAGTGCAGCAGCGGGGACACTGGATCGGGCTGGGAGATAAGGCTGTTTGCAAACAGCTCCTCCCCAAGTGCTGATCAGAAGGTTGCTACTTTGTAAAGAAGGTTCTTCGAGATGGCTCCCAACATTCTCACAACTGGGTTGTGCACGCTCACCCTGTTCAAATAATAGACCACATGATGGCCTTGAGCTCCTCTGGTATAAAAAAACCCCTCCCCCTCTGAATGACAGTTCCTTTCAACCCTTTTTAGAAATATAAGAAAAGAATTCCATGTGGGGCTGGAAGGGTGGGTGTTGTCAGAATGTTCGGAGCCATCTCAAAGAACCTTTTTTGCAAGGTAGCAACCTTCTGTTCTTCTTTGAGTGGCTCCTCACATGATATTTTGACATGGCTCCACTGGGTGGGGAGTCTGTGGGCGCGCCAGTGCATGGATGGGGCATGCACACAGCTGCACACACATCCCCACTCACCCACCACTCATCCACACCCACATAGTAACCACCATTTCCCCCAGTTGCTCTGTGCATGGGGATGAGCAGGGGCATGAGTGGGGATGCGTGTTAGGCGAGCGTGCATGCACCCCCACTCACCATGGGCACGTGCACGACGTCATTCACATGGGGTTCCCCCAACCATGAACACACAGAAATCTGCGTGTTTATGGCTGGGAGGAGAGACCCGTGTAAAAAGGGCCACATTCTTACAACTGTCTTACTTATACTATCTTAGGTAGGAATTTAGGATGTAAAGCAATATCTATTCTGTCTTGGAAAATTTATCTGCAAATATGGTTCTGAGATTATTATGGCTGCTATTTCACTAACTCTTCTTAATGAAGTTATTGCTAACAGGAATACTGTCTTTAAACCCGCACCCCATAACCAGTTCATTTGCACCCCCATATAATCAATTCACGCTGCCCCGTGGACACAAATTAAATGGTTATGGGTGGGGGCAGCAGGAATAGATTATATGGGGGCAGGGGCAGAAATGAACTGGTTATGGGGGCACAACTGAACTGGTTATATGTCTCTTTTCATGGCATAATGCGCTTAATAAGCTAGCTGCATTAAGTGTCTTGTGTGTGTGATAGCAGCACCTCTGGACTGATCACACCACATGCGTGTTCAAGGCACAGGCGGCACTGGCAGCAAGAAGCAACAGGCCCTGAAGGCCAGACTGGCTAATCTCACCCCCTGGCCCCTCCTCCAGTAAGGCAGTGGATGCAGTCAGTCTCTCTGTGCCTGTGTCACTGCCCGCTTGGCTGCTCCTGCAGTGGAACCACTCCTGGGGAGTGGTGGTAGACACTCGACTGGGGAAGGGGGGAAGCATTAGGAGGCCATGCTTCTCCATGGTTTCTCGGAGAGGTGGGGAATGGGAATCCTACCTGTCCAGAGGGAGTAAGTTTTATGTAAATATATACATTTGCATAACTAGGTCGTGCCTAATTATGCAAATTAGGCCCCACACCAAGACTTCACACATGGCCTCACAAACCCTGGGGTCGGCCCTGCCTTCACCTGCTGAATGCATTGGGTTACATCCCTATTGTAACCCTGCCACTGCATCTCCTGGGCAATGGCTGCATCTCCTGGATGATGGCTTCATAGACCTGTCTGGTCTTGTAGCTTTGCACCAGGTTGTGCTGGACCCTTTCAGACCCCCACATGCGTATGAAGTCCCTGACCTCCTGGCGGGACCAGGGCTCCCCCTTTTGGGACCTACTTGTGGGGGGTCAACCAGCTTGGTGACATGGGGCCCGCCCTGTGGATGTGGTCACCGTGGTTGTGGTCATGTCCTGTTGAGGGTAGTGTGATAGGGGTTACTATGGCTCCTGCTGCCTCCCCACCCACTCATGGGGACTTCCCTCCTCCCCCCCGGGGTCCCTTTTGCTCACCTGACTGTCTGGGAGGCCTTCCTTGGCCGTCGTCTCAGTGGTGCGGTGCTCCATTGTCTGGGAGCTGTCCTGCGGGGGACCAGGTTATGCTGCTGCCCCCTGCCCTGTGTCCCCGGGTCTGGTGGTTGGGTCCAGGTCACGGCCCTCCCCTCCCGGGGGAGGGACTTGTGCCCTCACGCTCACCTCGCTCTCACTGCTGCTCCTTAGGCCATGCTCTTGGGAGGTGCTGGGCTGGGGATCTTCCACCGGGGGACCTGTCAGTGTGGACCCTCTGCCCTGTGCTGGGACACATGTGCTGTGTTACATCCTGGCACATTTCCCCCCCCCTCCAGGGCACCCTTGTGCCTTCCACCTGGGGCGCATCCCCCCTGCACCGCCTTCCCGGGGTCCCCCCCAGGTGCCCCATGGTCCCTGGGCTCACCTGGCCCCTTCCCCCACGTGAGGTGGTGTTGGCTCCCGTTGCCTTCTTGTAGGCCTTCCTGGTCACCATCGTGGGAGCCCGCGCGCATGTGCCATGGTTCCTCCCTCCTTTATGGGATCTTGGCCGGATGTCGTGGGCGTGTCTGCGTGGTGGTGCATGTGTGCCCCATGGCGCTGGCACAGTGGGGCTCCGCCTGTCCATTCCGCATGGGTGTGGGTGTTTTGGCTTTTACATGGATGCTCAGGTGTTGAACACCCATCTCCACCCACCTCCACCCACGGAGATTGGTGGCTCCCTCGTGGCTGCTCCGTGGGTGTCGGCGGGTGTCGTCAGGTGGGTCAGGCATGCGCGCCCCACCCACTCGTGGACATTTACACTGATGCTCTCCCACCCATCCTATTGGTGTTTCCAGGTGTTTGTGGGTAGGTGGTGTCCTTATAAAAGTGACCATGAACACACACCCACTTCCACCCACCTCCACCCACGGAGTGGGTGGAGGCGGGTGGGTGATGAGTGGAGGTGGGTGTTGCATGGGAGCGTGCACGTACCCCCACCCATCCCACTCAGTGTTCACATGGACAAACACTGAGTGAAAACCCATCATCCCACCCACTGCTGGCCATTTACAAGAATCCCCCCCCACACACCCGCCCAATCACCAAGCAGCGGGGTGGGGTGGGGGAGTGTCCATGTAAAAATGGCCAGTTAGTGCTATTGTGCATGTTCATCAGCTAAAATGAAGTAATTGAACAAAAATAAGTGAAATAAGCAAATAGAGGAAGTAACTAAAACAGAACTCCTGAATAAGTGGATATGTAAATGTCCATCTTTTTTGAGAATATTACTCAGGTAGCTATCTGAAAATGTGAATAATATCCATTAATACAGAATCCACTATTCTGTTCAGCTCTAGTGAAGAATAGGCAAATTGCAGTGACTGCTGTTTCCACTTGAAATAAGTACTGGGCAAGTGCTGGAAATTGCTGTAAAAGTGCCATAAAAGTGCTGTGAAACTGACGTAAAAGTCTCGAAAAGTGACCAAAATAATGAAAATGATGAAAAATGCAGAAAAGTGACAAACATTATGAAAAATGCTGGAAAGTGACAACATTTATGGGAAATGATGAAAAGTCACAGGTACTGAAATTGACAATGGTGGAAGCGTGGAATCACCAGAGGTGGGCGAAGTACCAATGATCTGTCACAACTGCTCCAGAACGGTCAAATATTCTCTGAGGAATGGAAACACTTGCTCTTGTCTCAGCCCTTGTGAAGATCAAGGTTTGGTAATTTTAGGGTGGACAATTATGTGCCTCAGATAAACAATTTGGAAGTTTCTTCTTTAACAAAATTTATTTGTATGTAAACCTATTCTGAATTTCTGATAGATTATTCGAAGACAAAATCTGAGGCCTCCGAACTTCAGTTACTCCTGTTACAGACCAGATATGATGGAAGGCAGACACCATTTGTGCTTCCTCATGTTGTTCTGCTGCTCATCCTCAGTTTGAGATAAAGGAGTTATTTTATCTAGCCCAGATTTTCCCAAAGTGTGGGTTGGGACCTAAAGTGGGATCATGCCATGCACAGATAGAGTCAAGATCTGGAAGATATTTAATATACTTTGCATGTTTTTGTTGCTGTCTGGGAGTTTCTGAATTATCGTTACATCTCAAAATGGGGTCACAGGTGAAAGATCTGTGAAACACTTGTATAGCCATCTGGGACAGGTTTCTCAAAATGTCTGCCACTGAATGCTCCCATTGAGAACTCTCTTTTAAAACGAAACATGGGGAAAATTGTCCGTCTGTTTAAAACCTCTAACAATACCACTGGTATTCTACTGCTTTTAATTAACAAAAAGCACTTAAAACCATTCAAATTAATTGGACAGTACTTCTGTTTCAACTGTTAATAAACCTTATAAGGAAAATGAGGTCCTTCTTATAACAAAAATCCCACAGAAAATGTTTACTGAACCTTTGTTTTAGGGTTAAAAATCCTTGAAACAAATCAGCTCAAATTACACCTTCCCGCTGAAATAGCAGCAATTAGGATAGACGTCCTCCTCTAACTCTGAGCCAGGCAGCTTGGGTGACAAATATGTCAAATTAATACATCACCAGGTATGAAAGCACAGTTAGAATTTGACTGAGGTACTTCCAGCCCGAGAAAGGGAACGATTTATCAATGCAAACTTAATAACATCTATTTGAATCTAACTAAAAATCAATATTTCATTACCAAATTGTTAGTGAGAATGAAGAAAAATTGCGGAAGTCGGGCAGTTTGGTGGAAGAGAAGCATCAGGAGTTCAATGTGAAGACGGAATGATTCATGAGGCCAAGCCAGTGGAAGGGTGAAGGAGGACGAATGCAGAAAACTTGGAGGGCCCTCTCTCTTGTGACCTTGGCATTGAAAGGGGAAAAAAAAATACAAGAAAATGAAAGTGACTGTCAACTCCCAACAGGGATGGATCACACCATAAATCAAGCATAGCCCTGAGAGAGAATCGGGGCTTAGGGTGGGGGTTAGCGTTGAGAGGGAAACTGGTGGTTAATTTAACTCTTTGAACCTTCGTTGCCTTTTATTTGTACTTCAGGTGAGTTCATAAAACGTACGTGAATCTCCCTCCTTTGAAACAGTTTACATACAAGTATGTCAGGTGCAGACAAATGGTGAAACATTGCTTTCCATTGGCTGAGATTTAAAGTACAGTACCAATAAGCATTTCCTTCAGCCTCGAAAAAGAGAAAAACGAGAGAATGAGGCTTGCCTGACACATAACTAAATCAGTATGCGAGGTGATAAAGTCTTTGAGACGCAATAAGGCCCTTGGATTCGATTATGTGGTTGCTGAGGCGTTGCAGGTCAGTCCTGAGTTGGGGTCTGCTTTTTTGGCTAGGTATTTCTCGCAGGTTAATACAACAATGAAGATACCCAGCAATTGGGGGACATCAATCATTGTCCCAATATTCAAGAAGGGAAATCCGAGAGATGCTACCGTCCCATTAGCCTCCTCCCTATTATTGGGAACGTGTATGCAAAGTTGCTCCTAAGTCACCTTGAAGCATGGGCTCAAAAAAATATTTAATTTTGCAGGAACAATTTGCTTTTTGGAAAAATTCCTCTACTATTGATAATTGTTTTATCATTACGCATGTAATAACCAAATATGTTAAAATTAGGAAGGGCTCGCTCTTCCTTGCCTTTATTGACTTTCAAAAGGCTTTTGACTCTGTCTCGAGGCCAAAGCTTTGGCATAAATTGCATCAGCTAGGAATAGACGATGACCTACTTGCTCTGCTTATCTATCTACATACAGATAATCATGCAAGAATCAAATTAGGGGCGGGCGGCCCTTTGTCAAGACCAATACGAATCCAGAAAAGTGTCAGGCAGGGCTGTATTCTTGCTCCACTGCTTTTCATACTGTACCTCATTGATAGATTTGCTTCTCCCTTGTATTGTCCACCTAAGATTAAAGATGTACCCTTATCTGCATTGATGTATGCTGATGACATCGTTTTGATGTCACAGACAATAAAGTGTCTCTGCAATTTATTAGAACTTTTATTAGACTATTGTGCAGAAAATGAGCTGAAGGTCAATTTGGAAAAATCACAGATTATGGTTATGGGGAGAAAAATCACAGATTATGGTTATGGGGAGAAGGAGGGCTCTGAAGCCTAGATAGAGCATTAAGGGTGAGTCTTTTTCACAAGTAAACTCATATGTGTATTTGGGAATTGCCCTGTCTGATAGCACCTTATGGACTCGCCATCACAAGCTAATCAGACTGAAAGCTAGGGTGGCCGCAAATGGAATTCTAAGGCTTGCTGCGCGATCGGAAGGGATAGGGATCTCAATTATTTTGGATGTATTCAAAGCGAAAGTACAATCTCTGTTGGCCTTTGGCTCGGAAATTACCCTGGGATCTGAACCACAAATCCTGGAAGTGGTACAAAATATCTTTTTAAGAAAGGTGTTAAGAGTGCCACAGTATGTCCCAGCTGCAGTGGTTAGGGCAGAGAGAGGCATGTTAGCTATTGGCTGTCTAAGCAGACAAGCAGCACTTAGATATTGGCTCAAATTAAGTAACCAGATTGAACCTTCCTTGCCTGTTCTCTGCCTGAGAGAGGAATTAGAATATGACGGGGTATCAACTTATCCGTGGCTTTCCCAGATAGTATTATATCTGGAGCATGCAGGATTCTCATTTTCCTGCTTTTGGGGGATGGATGTAATTGTGCAAAAAAATCTGCTAAAGCTAAGATTGAGTGATATCTCTAGACAAGATGACCTGTCCGTATTGGCTTCCTGGAGGGCTGCCCCCTGGCTAGGTTCTTTTAAAAAGCTTCATAAGTTTGAGATATACCTTGATGCCCTAAATGATTCTAAGCTGCGCAGAACATTTATACACTTGCGTTTACAGCTGTTTTCTTCAGCCATCATGCATGGGCATTATAATAAAATACCTTACCGAGAGCGGCTTTGCCCCTGTATGAATTATGAAGTAGAAGATTTACCGTATTTCCCTTTTTAAATGTTCCTGATTTGAGAGCCTGAGACAGTCCTGGCTTGGCCCATTGTGGGTAGGAAGGGAGTATCTACCGACAGGCTATAAAATAGACATGTTATTATCAACAAATGATGTGAATGTCATGAAGGCAGTTGCCTTATTCTCCCTTTTAGCAGATGGGCAGCGGGATAAAATGCAGATCTGAGTCATAATTGGGCAATGCATAATTACTGTTTGTTAAATTTTGTATTTTGCTAATCTTGCTTTGCCTGGTGCAAGGCAACAAATGTTGTTCAAATGTTGGAATGTTTTAATTTTGTTTATTTGGCCATGGCGTAAGCTAGTGCCACTTAATAAACTAACTACAACTAAATCAGTTAGTAGGGAGGTCAAATCCATGATAGGGATTTTTCTTTTTTTTCTTTTTTGGCAATTTGCAGGGAAAAAAGCAAAAGGTAGATTTAAGGACATTAGTATTTCAGTGACTGAAATAATGTATTGATCAGAAGAGAAAGCCAGAATCATTTGTTTGACCCTAAACTACATATGAAACATAAAGGTGTTTTTAAAAAAACCTTTATCATGCTTCATTTTTAATTTTTTTTTAAAAAAAACTGTTGTCTGACAATATTATGCAGGGTAAGAAACCTCACTAAGGGTAATTTAAGATGTGATGGGCCTTTTGGCCCGCCATGCTGAACCCTGGACCAGGTTCCGTCTCGGTCCGTGATACGACTCGCCATCCTTTAGACGTGCCGACCTGATTGCAGAGGGGAATTGGGGAGGGTGGGGCTGCGTGGCGCGACATGCAGCCACTCAGCCCTGCCCACCCGCGCTCCACCGGCCGCCTGCTCTCAGGGAGATGGGAGGATGCAGTGGTCAATCAGGCCGCTGCGCCTGATTCCATATTGTGATCTGGATCACGGTCAGGAATGGGGCGAGGTAACAGATGTTACTTTTGCCCCATTCTTGATCATGGTTCAGCTAACCATGGGTAATTTCAGACGTTACGCGATCATGGTCAACCACGGACAATCCCCTGTGGTAGCGGATGATCACGTAACATGTGTTTGCTCGCCACCAGATGTTCACCATGGTGAACCACTGGCAGTGAGCAAATTAATTACACTTTCGAGGATGGTCCTGGCACCATCTCTGAAAGCATGGTTAATTGACCCATGGCCCAGAATCGGTGGCCGGTAACGTCTGTTAACGCGGCCGTTTCTGGGCCGTGGTCCAGACCCCGGGACGGAATCGGGCGCAGCGGCTGGATTGGCCACTGTGCCCATCTCCCGTAGGGCAGGTGGCCTGGGGAGCGTGGGGGAGTGGGGCTGTGCGGCCGCATGTTGCACCACGCAACCCCGCCCCCTCTCCAGATTCCCCGTCAGAATCAGCCAGCTCGTCTGCTGACGGGCCGTTTTGATTCCCGTGGGGAACCAAAAGGTGATTCCGTGATGGGGCCAATAGGCACCCCGTCATGTCTGAAATCACCCCATGATTCTGGAGGTGAGGCTGGCCTGAGGAAACGCCAGGGCCAGGGACACCCAGGGACAACGCAATTGCTGGCATTCCACTCTCTCCTCTCTTGCCAGCTATCAGCTGAGAGGAGTGTGCTAGCACTGGCTCTGATCTAAACAGGGTTCACGGTCAGGGGCGGTTTCTTCCCTGGCTGTGACCCCCTCTTTCCATGCCTGCTGCTCTCCTTTCCTGGCAGTGCTGGGATCAAAGGCAGCATGCGGCCTCTTCAATCCCCTCGGTTCCTTTCCTGAATGAAGAGGGGATCACTGGATCCATATGGCTCCTCTAGAGGGGCTGTTTGCTGGCTTTGATCCCCACTCTTCTCCTTTCCTATCAGGAAAGTCAGTAACAGCCAGTGTGGTGTGATGGATAAGGTGCTGGACTTGCCCATGGAAGAGCAGCATTCGACCCCTACCCTAGTCAGTGAACACTGAGTGGCCTAGGGCGCTGGCAGTTGAAACCTCTCAGCCTCAGTTGCCCATCTGTACATTGGGAATATGTGTATGTCTGTCTTTCCCTGTGTGTTCCCCTCATCCATGTCCAACTTAGATTGTAAACCTGTCTCTAAAAATCTGTGACTGTAAAGCGTTGTGTATGCCTAGTAGCTGTCAGGTTCCAGGTCTCGAACCCCTGGGCTTTCGAATGCTGCCTCGGCTGCTGTCACCACCCCTCAGGCCTGATCTCAGCCTTGTTCCTGCCTCCCTATGTCTCCTCCTGTGTCTCCCACTTCTTGCTGTGCCACACCCTTCCACAGCTGTGTCCCTTTGCCCCAGTCCTGTCTCTCAACTTCCTGATCGGTTATCAAAGAATACTTAAGACTGCTGGTGACCACAGGGAATTGGGTGCTCTCTTCCTAATTCTGTGGTTGCCTTAATTCCTTCCCTGTGTGTGTTTTATTCCCACGGCCGGCCTTAGTATATACGGGGCCCAGGGCGAGGAACAAAGGTGGGGCTCTTTTCTTCCGCCGGCGGCAAAGCCACCGGCAGGCCTAGAGGTGCTCCCCAGGTCAGGGGGTGCTTCCATGCCTGGTCTGGGGGTGGCGCACTACCCGGGCCTGGGCTTGGGGATGGGTGGAGGGGCACTCCCCTACACCCCTGTCTCTTATACACATCTAGATGTGTATAAGAGACAGGGTTCTGCCTGTCCCACATTCCCCATGTCCGAGACTGACAGGCAGTGGAGGGGGGGCCATCCACGGAGTGAGGGAGAGGCGGGGCCTCTGCTTCTTCCCTCACTTCCACCAGAAGTGAGGGAGAAGCGGGCAGAGGTCCCGCCTCTACCTCACACCGCTGGCCCCCTCCGCTGCCTGGCTGTTTCAGCCAAGGCCTCTGCCTGTCACAGTCTCGGCCAGGGGAAATGGAGAGAGAGGCAGAAGCCCCACCTCTCCCTCATTCCCCCTGGCTGAGAGACTGACAGGCGGAGGGGGGGGCACCCACAGAGTGAGGGAGAGGCGGGGCCTCTGCTTCTCCCTCACGTCTGCCGGATGTGAGGGAGAAACAGAGACCCACCTCTCCCTCACGGCGCTGGCCCCCTCCACTGCTTGGCTGTTTTGGCCAGGGGAAATGACGGAGAGGCAGAGGCCCTGCCTCTCCCACATTTCTCCTGGCCGAGACTGACAGGCAGGGAGGGCATGGAGGGGGGGAGAGGCGGGGCCTCTGCCTCTCTCTCACTCCTGCTGGCATCCTCCACTTCCTGTCAGTCGGAGTCTGCCATGGGCCCTCGCTCGGGGGTCCCAGCTCCTGGCTGCTGTCATGCTGGGAGCTGGGGACCCTGAGTGTGGAGGACCCCCCAGGTGCGGGGCCCAGGGCGGCCACCCCGAGTTGCCCCACAGTAGGGTCGGCCTTGTTTATTCCATTGTGATATAACCCTTCTCTTGTGTGTAGCCTTGTTCTGTGCTTGTGTGCTGTGTGTGTTCTATGTATTCCCACCTTGGTCCCACCTTGTGCTTTCCCCCCTTCTGGCCTTAATCGTGTTCCCTAGCTCTGATCCCTTGTATCCCTTAGTTCCCAGGCTTCCTGTTCCCCTTGTAATTCCCTAGCCCTTCTGAGTCCCTTGCTTAATGTTTGGTTTCCCACTTCTTAGATCCTCAGTTCCCTGTAAGTCCCTCATAGGTTCGGTGTTTCCTTGCTCCCTGGTCTCTTGTTTCCTAATCCTCCAGCTCTAGTTCCCCACTCTGATCTTTGTTCTTATTCCCTGGTTCCCTACTTCCTGACTCCCCTCTGCTCTGGTTCCCTGATCCCTCGTTTAAAAGTGGTGTCAGTACCCTTGGTATCGGAGAATGGCGGAGAGGTTTTCCCCACCTTCTTGCTACCCTGCTCCAGCCCCCCAGGTTGCCCTTTTTTTCTGTTCCTTCAGTCTCCCTGGGCCCTGACCCCCATGCCCATGTCAGTAGCACCATAGAAATTATTATAAATAGCAGTAGTAGGAAAGGAGAGCATCAGGCATGTGAAGGTGGGGAGGGGGGTCATGGCCAGGAAAGAAGCCTGCCGTAACCCCCCACCGTTCCCATCAGAGCCAGTGCTAGTGTGCACCTTTTAGCTGACAGCTGGCTGGGGGAAGGGAAGGGAAGATTGCATGCCCGAGAGCCTCTGGGGACATCTGTGCTCCTTTCTCCCAGCCGCCTGTCAGCTGAAAGGGATGCACTCGCCACACCTTTATGGTGCTGACAGGTCCAGGGCTGCGTGGGACCCTAACAAATGAGACCTGGCCCATGATTGCCTGTTGCCCTAGTTTGGGTCGGGTTAACCGGCATTGCATGGCTCCCCCCCCCCCAAATGATGCCATGCAGCGCTGCCTCAGAGCAGGGCAAACATCTGGTGGCCACCACTCAGACAGGCAGGTAAACCCAGGGCAGAGAGGGGCCAATGGGGGGGGGGCAGCGTCTCATCTGTTAACACCCACTGTGTTATTAGAGGGTTGCTTAAGTTTTTGTTGGTTTGTGTTTTATTTGTTAGTTTGTGTTGTTTCCCCATCTGTAAAATGGGAATGTGTGTGTGTCTGTCTCTCCATGTCTTCCCCTCATCCTTGTCTATAAGCCCACTGGGCAGGGAACTGTCTGAAAATCTGTGATTGTAAAATTCTGCGTACACCTAGTAGTGCTATAGGAATGATAAATAGTAGTAGTAGTAGTGTTTGAGTAGTAGTAGAGAGAGGTTTCAGGAAGGGAGGCTGATGCTGTATTGCCAGAATCAGAATCACAAATGCACAGAATCATGGCTTGGATCCAGAAAATAGATAATCAGTGGCCAAATACTTATGGATCTCTGTCTACTTTTCAGTTCAGTAGTACCAACATTTTCTCTCTAAGTAAAAGATTCAGCTCAGGTTCTTGCATGAAAGTGTTCAGGCTTAATCAAGGTCATAAGAGCATTAGAGGGGAAAAAAAGAACAGGAAAAGGCCATCAGGACCAATGTTTCTGTTCCTTCCCCACCCCCTCTGGTTTTAGCTTTGGAACTTGGCTCTAATTGCCATTTATTTTTTATTGCTCTCACTATGTTTCACATATAACGTTTCTATAAATGGGGAGTGAGGAAAAGTGAAGGAATGCCCGGAAATGGAGTGCAATTGGAGTATGTGAGATGTGGCTTTTGTCTTCTTTATCACTGTTTTCTTGCAGTACTTACAGAAGAGATGAATTTATTGTTGAGAGTGCAGCAAAAGTGTGGTCCCCTTGTATTTTATGGAAGGTTTGATCTAAATTCCAGATGGCCACCATGTGATCAGCCCTGCCACAGGCAAATGGGATATTTCTTTGTGTCTAGATCTGATATCTTTGCCAAATCCATACCTATCTAATCTCTGCCCATAAGCCTGCATCCATTCATTGTTAGGCATCATTTTTATGAAGTGTGTTCCATGCTTGTGCATAGACAATCGAGGATAATTGCAACCATTCACCATGTAAATGCTATTTAGAACGAGAGCTCTTTCCTGCATGCAAATAATGGCTATCCAATGTCTTCTTTCTGTTTATAGATATAGAAGAGACACAAGAGCTCTCTTTGAAGAATGAAGGCTTTCCAATGTGCGGAAGATGGGGTTTCGATATATTGATGGTGTACTCCTTTAAGAAGTAAACGCTTTGATTTTGTGTGTGAGCAACTGTGAAACATTCCTCATGAAAATCCATTGAGCAAAAGCCTTACAGAGTTCCTGCAAGGCTTGAGTGTATAGGAATCAGGGGCTGCCTCTGCCATATCACATTCCCCCCACCCTCATGGAGGAAAATTTCATATTATACCAAAATTCGACATTCTGAAGTATAACTGTAGAGGCAACAAAATGAAAACCCCTCTTAATCATGATATGATTAAAGGATTTCAAAAAGCTGCCTGGTAGTCACATTTACATTTCCTGATAATTTCCTAATTTTCTTTCCAATCACCTCTCATCTTAATAATATGAACTGTAAAAATCCTTCCATTTCTTCAGCGTCTTAAAGGGAAAAAAATGGATGGGGAAAAAAATGAAGCAGGCTCCTATATTTTATCATTCTGTTCATAAAGCTGTACAGCAGAATAGCTGCAGCACAGAAAAGAAACAGACACACTAATGTCTGAGGTACTCTGTGCCGTAAACTCCCATAATAGAAACAGATGGTAAAAAACGCCTTGCAAGTAAAGAAACTACTGTACATGCAGCTCTACCCTAACATATGAAGAGATTCAGGCCTGACACATAAAGGAAAGCATTTGGAGGGGTGCCAGCCCTGCTCTATAATTTAGCAGTTTGAGATAAGAGAGAACCCACAATTTAGAATATGGAATTTCTCAGATTAAGAACCTTGCAGAATGGTTGAAAGCACTGCTCATTTGGGGGTTCTTTAATGACAGAAATCGACAATTAGGGGTGGGGGAGTCTTTCACCTCCCAAACTCTAGATAAACAAGTGCACTAGAGACAAGTTCCAAAAACGGATGCCTGTAAACATTGAAAGAGCCTCTCCAGTATTCTTGAAAGTAGTTAAATCTAATATGTAGAGCGAAAACGGGTAGTGGGTTTATTATTTTCAGGTATTAGTCATTTTTTGCGGGGGGGGGGGGAAGGCATCCCTCTGAGTACCGAAATAATATCTGGTACTGAGTATTCACATGTCCATTTTGTTGTTGTTTGCTGTTGTTGTTCTGTCTTTTTTTTTCTGTTTTTTTCTTTTCAGTTTGGCTATTCTGGTTGTTCAGCCATTTGGTTATTTCATTTCACGTAATTGCACATACACAATAGCGCTAATATTGCTGAAATGATGTAACCAGAATACCAAAACAACTAAACAACTGATATAATCCAACCAATCGAATGAAAATGGAATAACCGAAACAGAGACCTGATGGTGTGTAAATGGACATTGGTTATTTCCTGGGCCACCATTTGTTGGTTTGGGTAAGAGCAGGGTATAGTCAACACATTTACTTGTATTGTTAGGCACTCATTTCAATAAGTAACATTAGCTAAGTAGGGCTATGTGACAAATGTCACACCTACGTGTGAACATGACAAAACTGTTTTATTCATGCCTGTAACATAGTTAAAGAAATGTCACTTACTTCACCTGGCATTGTTTCACTAGTTTTGCCATGAGTGAAGGGAAATATAATGTGTGCATTGCACTGGAGGGGGAGATGAAGGTCAGAAGTGAAATATAGCTTTCTGCAGCACTTGGTCTCAGTCTGAATGTTACCTACATTATCATCAGGGCTCACTGTCATCATGGGGAGACCTTGTCAAAGGAGGGAGGTCACCTAGAAGCTGGAAGAAAAATGGGGGGGGGGGTACTCAATACAGTCGGCTACAAAGAAAGGAGAGAGCCTTGTACACGTGTGCTTCCCCAAATTCTGTTGTGTGTATGATTGAGAACTGTAAATCAGAACTTGAAATTCCATCGCCGCTTTAGGTGCTGATCTCTGAAACGGTTTTTAATTTGCTTATCCGCCAAGGGCATAGCTATAATAGTCCTTGCAGGTCTGGGTGGGCCCATGCTCCCTACTGCAATGGCATCTCTTAGATGTTCTAGGGGAATGGCTGGCAGGTAGCTGTGCAGTGTCTCCTGATCTTCTGCATCCAGATTTGGGCAATTGAACCTGGTTCTTGTTTCAGAGGTGGTATGGCGTGAAGGCCTGCTTCTGCAGCCTCGCTTTCTCATTCTTTTGAATTATTATTTTTTGCATGCTTTATTATGTAGAAGTGGAGCCAAACACTCCCCATATTCTAACCCCCTAAACTTGGTAGTGTATTCAAAACTTAGGTCTGCATTCAAACCCTTTAGTTAAATTCCCTTCCCAGTTATTGAAGAGTCCCTCTCCAAAGGCAAATTAGTACCCAGAGTGAAGTACTAAATGTTTCTAGCACTCTATTGTTTGCTTACTAGCTTGCCAGTGACTAAATCTAATATTTGCACTTACATAGATAGCATGGTTCATCTAAGGATCTGAAGGAGCTTTACAAACATTAATAAATTTGTGTTGGATATATTACAAAGGACAAAAAAGAAAAAGAAGAAACAAACATTTCCTCAGTCCCTCCATTCCCTACTTTATAAGCCAATTAAACACAATGTCCTCAGTGAATAGAAATGGACAAACTAAAACTGATATGAGTACCCACAAAAACGGTTATACTCAAAGAATTTTCAGTACCCGACTACTTGACAACGTCAGGTACTAATTGGTACCCGATTGCAACCCGATTCAGGAACTCGATGTTCAAAAATTTCAACTTCCATTACCAGAATATTGACTTCTTCTAACAATTCTTTTACTTCTGTACTGATACCAACAAGGGAGCGCGTGTAATAGACTATATTTGTATACCTTACTCCCTCTTCCCAAGGGTTAATGATATGCAAGTTATTCAGAGACCGGAAGGGAGCCATTTCCCCTTGGGGCTGGCAATAAGGCCTAATGGACGTATCTCTGAGGAAGTTGAAAGGTTGGTCCCCTCAGAGAGAGTCCCTAAAACTAAGTGGACACCAGAGGTAAATATTGCAATAGCACAATTACTCTTTTCCTCAGATGGGCTAGTAGCTAGGTCAACCCTGTTGAATATTGAAGACTGCATAACTTTCTCTGCGCATTTGAGGAATATGATTTCCCAAATGAGTCCACTCTTTGCCAAACCTGAAGTCGGCACTGGGATTGCAAGGAGGTACCAACAGAAAATTTGGTATGATGCCGACTACAGGAGGGCGAAGGTGTTCTTGATTAAGATGAGAAGAAAATGGTGCAGGCACAGGCTGGCTATAGACTGGGCTAACTTTATTGCCTGCCGGGGGGAATATTTTAAACTCCTAAGAGAGAAGAGGAGATTAAAAGCTATTCAAACCTGGGCCTAACTATTAACAGTGGCATCTTTAAACGATTCTTCAATGTTCTGTAAGCTAGTTAATGCTAGTTAAGCTAGTGTAACCCAAAAGTTGCTATGAGGGAGTTTTGTATAGAAGAGGAGTCCTGGGTAGCTTACTACACAGAAGTATTTCAAAGAAAAGAAACCCCACAAAGTGGTGTAGTTCATTATCTACAAGAAACTAGGATAGATGATAGTGACTATGTTTTTGTCCTATTAGTTATGGAAGAGGACGTACTACTAGCAATTAGCAAGCTCCGCATGGGCAAAGCTCCAGGTATGGATGGTATGTCACCAGAGCTCTTTAAAAGCTTTGCAGCCTGGTGGGCCCCCATACTGGCAAAATTTTTTACTCTAATCAATAGATCAGGGCTTATCTCACAAGACTGGAAGAAAGCAATCATTGTCCCCATATTTAAAATGGGTGATCCTAAAGATCCGGCCTGTTATAGGCCGATTAGCTTACTCCCTATTATGGGCAAATTGTATTCAAGAACTCTTTTGGCAGCTTTAGAGCAGTGGGTCGGAATAGGCCATAGGCTGAATGACGAACAGGCGAGGTTTGGTAAAAATAAATCTACAACACATAACAGTTTTATTCTTAGCCATCTTATAGATAAGTACACTAATATAAAACAAGGCAAATTGTACTTAGCATATATAGATTTCGCAAAAGCGTTCGATTCCATTAGTAGGGACCTACTGTGGTGTAAGCTCCAGAAATTGGGTATACCAGCTGAATTATTAGGCCTGATAATGAAACTCCACAAATGAACAGAGACGGCAGTTAAGCTAGATATCCGAGGACGATGCACTAGATCGTTTCCTCTGCAACAAGGAGTGAGACAAGGTTGTTTGCTCGCTCTGATATTATTTAAACTGTACATAGACGATCTAGTGCCGATTATTTCCAAAGCTAACAGTACACCCCCGCATGTGAAAGAAAGGCCACTGTCGATCCTCTTGTTTGCGGACGACATTGTCCTTCTCTCCCAATCTAAGCAGGGGCTACAACAAGCCCTGACAGCGCTTTATAACTACTGCCAGAGGAACACCTTGACTATTAACCCAAAAAAGTCTAAGGTGATGAGCTATGGCACCTGAAGAGTAAAATATAAATGGAGAGTGGGTAGTCAGGAACTGGCCCATACTACACAATATACTTAATTGGGCGTGGTTTTCTCCTCTTCAAAATCATGGAAAGCAAATAATGAGGCTCAAGTTGTGAAAGCTACCCAGATGTTAGAAAGGATACTTAAAATTGCTTATGTCACCCCAATGACATCAGTAAAGCATTTATTGGAAGTGTATAAGTTAAAAGTTATTCCACGCTTGACATACGGAGCAGAGATAACTGGTCTGGGATACAGGAATATTTTGGAGTTGCCCCAAAATCACTTTCTCCGAGCTCTCTTGAGAGCTCCAAGAGCAACCCCACTAGCCATGTTAAGGGTAGAAACAGGAGTAACGACAGTTCATGCACAGTTAATTATTCGAATTCTATCCTTCTGGCTGAAGTTGGCTGCAGAGAATTCTGTGCAGCTCCTGAAAGATTGTTATAGGTAACAAAAAGAACATTCTGGAATGCTGCAGTATGGTTGACTAAGATATGTCAAAAAGCTTGCACTAGAAATGGCACTACTGTTAGGAGAGGATAATTTACCATCTACCACAATCTCGAAGCAGGAGCTGAAGTTTAGAATAAGAGACTGGGCCTATCAAAAAGACCTTGAAGTACTCAGTACAAATAAAATATCCCAACTGTACCCAAAGATCAAAACCACAGTGGAACTGGAAGGATATCTAGACCAATTCCAAGATCCAAGGCTTAGAAGAGTTTTTACCCTTTTTCGGTTCAATCTGTTGGAGATGGCAGAGGTGAGGGGTAGAAGGGAGCATATTCCCAGACATGAAAGGGTTTGTAGAAACTGCCCTTCATTAGTTGAGTCACTTGTTCATATGACCTTAGAATGCCTGTGCTATGCTAATCTCTGGGAAATTTGGATTGACCCCATTTTTGATAACCTCACCCTAGAAGGTGCTAAGAAAACGGACATACTACTGACACAGATATAGCACAGGTAAAATCAGTAGCTATGTTTCTCCTTCTGGTTGAAAAAGAGATGAGGATTGCCTTCATGGACAGGCCTTCCCCGGACAGTTTGCATTAACTCCCGATGACCTGAGCTCTCCTACCTTGTATTGAGGATAGATCCACTATCCTCCTCTTTTCGGCATTGTTCCTTGGTCTTTGTTTTTTAAATTGTTATAGCAAATTTGCTGATCAATAAATATTACTAGTACTACTGATATTTTGACTTCTGACACCTGTTTATTGATTTTCTATCCTGGAAGTTGACTGCAATTCTGGAAAACCAACATACAGTCCCGAGTTTTTTTATTTTTTTTATTTTCATCCTGATTTGTTTGGTTTTCTGACCTGATACACTGATCAGTAATGGGAAAATAGAAAAATTCGTAACGAAACGTAAGTTTCCAACTTGATCAGTATCTGGGTAACCTGTTGAGGACACAACATGGTATCTGAAAATGTGGGTACCCATTTCAGCTGTAGTACAAACCTTCCTGATTTTGAGGTAGGAAATATTTGTCCTTTAGAAAATTAATTTCAGAGCTCAGATAAGAACAACCCTTCTGTATGAGAACCCAATTGCATGGGGTATTGTGACTGTCCTCTACCTATCATAATGTAAGCTCAGTCCATTTGTCCATCTGTCTGCCTATGAAAAATAGAGCTGGTTTGATATTTTTATGAAAACCAGTCTTTAATCTTTTTAAAAATTAGTTTTCACATCAGCCCAACTTCTTATACTATTTTGATTTATAACATTTTTACTACCTTTGAAATTGGAGAATATCAAAGTTTGAAGTTCTGGTATATTACAGTTGCTTAAAAAAAGATGATGTTGACACTACAAAAAACATTTTCAAGATACTGGAAAATGTTATCATTTAGCATCAACATTTTCAGAGCTTTCTGTGCAGTTCTGACACTTTCAACATTTTGATTTTTCTCAAAAGTGTTTTACTGGCTTTCAACTAGCTCTATTTAGGAATCAATTATATGCCCATAATCATGGTATCTATGTGGATAATCCAAGTTCCTCACATTTAGTGTGACATGAGGTGCACAACCAAGGTGTGCAATACCCATACCAAACACACCACATGGCACACAAATGGACTTTGGATTGGCCCCTATGTGTCTAGATGCACAAAACACTCATCATGTGACCCCCTATCACATAAACTATTCCATACAGTAATGAATTCTTAGATTTTTTTGTTTTTAACCTATGCAAGATGTTGGTTCTTATTTCTCTGAATGTTCTGTGACCCAAACAAGTTTTTCACATGACACACACATTTCTGACTGTGGGTATTTTTAGACGTTACGAGATCACGTTCAACCACAGTCAATACCCTGTGGTGGGGAATGGTCCCGTAACGTCTCTTGAGGAACCGGAAGTTCCCCCCCAGATGTTTACCATGGTCAATCGTGGCGGGGAATCACATTCACCATGCGATTGGCTGAACCGGCGGAGCCGGCACCGATCGCGTGGTGAATGCGATTTCCTGCCAGGATGAAGGTGCCTGTCTCGTCTGGATGGCAACCACAGCCCAGAATCCCCGGAGGGATCCCGGGCCGTGGTCAATTCGGGTGGGCGCTGCGGCCGCATTGGCCGCGGCAAGTGAGCGTGGGGGGGCGGGGCCATGCGGCCGCACGTTGTGCCACGCGGTCCCACCCCCTCCCCGATTCCCCGCCGGGATCAAGCGCCACGTCTGTTGGATGTGACGGGCTGATTCCAGTGGGGATTCAGAAGGGTGATTCCGGGACGGGGCGAATACCGCCCCGTCTCATCTGAAATCACCCTGTGAGTCCCTAACCAATCAGGTGTGCATGGTTTGAATTTTTTTTTTAAAATGAGGCTCAAGAACTCTAGGTTAATTTTTGACACCTCCCTCTCCTTTATGCCTCAGATCCAAACTGTTGCCAAATCCTGCCCTTTTTCCCGGTATAATATTGCTAAAATACAGCCCTGCCTTACTGTTGCCACTGCAAAACCTCTAGTCATCTCTCACCTTGACTACTGTAACTTCCTCCTTACTAGTCTGTCCTGCTCTGATCTCTCCTCCTCTCATCTCCATTCAACACTCTGCTGCCAAAGTCATCCACCTTGCTCGTCGCTTTGACCACATTCAGCCCCTCCTCACCACCCTACACTGGCTCCCTGTACAGTAAGGTATTCACCACAAGCTCCTGGTCTTCACCTTCAAGGCTCTTCATGGCCTTGCTCCCCCATATCTCTCCACTCCTGATCCCACCACACTCCTGCCTGACACCTTCACTCTTCCTCTGTCCCCACCCTCACCTGCTCGCGACTCCCCTTCTCTCTTGCTGCCCCCATGCCTGGAACGCCCTCCCTGGATACATTCATTCTACTCCCTCCCTTCCAACTTTAAAATCCCTCCTGAAACTTTCCTCTTCTGTCAGGCTTTCCCTAGTCATGAGACAAAAAGCTTGTTATGAGTGAAATTGCATCCTGCCCTCACTGAGAATCTGTTCCTTGTAACTACATTAAGCACATGCACCTGCATTTTCTCAGCCTCATAAATGTCTCCTTGTTTCTCCTGATGTTCACCTCCCCCTCATCTCCCTCCTCCTCGTCTCTCTTAGATTGTAAGTCCTTTGGGGTATGGACTTATTTACAACTACTGATTGTACAGTGCCAGGTACACCACTGTTGCTATACTACTACTACTATTAATAATTTATAATTCATGATTGATTAAAGTTACTGTTTGTTTTCTAGGCTTCTGATATTCCTGGTTTCCCAAAATGTGAGGACAACCAGTGGCAAATAAATAAATAAATAAATAAATAAATATCAGTTCTTCTTGCACTGCTTAGGGGCTTTCTAATTGTCACCTCAGTTGAGTTGAAACAGAGAAAATTACAAGAAAGAGAATGAGGTAATGTAAATATTTTAAATCTTTTTTTCTAGAATCCCTTCCTTCCTTCCTTCCTGCCTTCCTACCTGCCTTCCTTCCAAATTGTCATGTGGAATATACCACATTTCTTTGAAAGCCAAAAAAGGTGAAACAATACTAGAAATAGTGTAGCTCAGTGGGATCATGTTTTAAGATTTTTTTCATGCAATGAAATGTAGAATATGAAGCTGTCCCATCTCTTGCACTCCTAATTTTCCTCTTATGGAACTGTTACACTTCAAGTTCTAGGCTTTTTCTAAGTGAAGATCAGAGTGCAAAAAAAATTATTTCTGCCAGAAGACGTTTTCTTGCTTTTGCCTTTGCTCAGAAAAAGCTGAGCAGCAGCCAGGGCGTGGAGGAGCAGCTGGGTGGTGACTCAGCCTGAGGTGTATGCAGGTAGCCCATTGGGTCTACCTTGCATCTGGGGTGAGTTGGGCACTCCAGTTTCATCAGGTTGCCCATTTTTTGCGGTTGCAGCTCTACTCTGGACATACTACACTCCTTTCCACCTTCTGTGCACTCCAGGATGTCCCTTGTAGTAGGAAACTAAGTGAGAGACAGTTTTAGAGCATGCTCCATGCCTAGGGTATTTCTCACTAGATGCATATGGTGGCTTTGTGGCTCCTTTGGACCCCAGCTCAACAATGCTTCAATCATGAATCAGGCACATCATGTGTGCATTGTGGATGAGGTTAAGAATCATCCCATTAATTCCACTTGTTACATGATCTGACTGCTTTCTTGGTCTCTGGAATAATCATAGGGTAGCAAATTGCAATTTGACTTTAAGAATAGAGCTGGAATAAATATCCAAAGCAAATATCTTGATGAATTTAGGATATCTGAGTTTGTTTTAACAAAGCACATATGAAATAGTCCACTTCCAGCTTTTGAAATTTCAAATCTTTGTTTTGGTATTTTTGTATTCAGTATTTCAACATTCTGTACTTCATTCTCTTTGGTGGTATTATTTAGACAGGGTTTAAAATTTTGTTTAATATGAACATGATTGTATTATTTTGGACCAATCACATTCACTTTCAAAAATTCAAAATACCCACCGAATAGTGCTGACAACATGAACCAAATACTGAATACCAAAGAAACTCGGATACCGATAGGAAGAAAACAAAGGCACAAAGATGTGGATTTCATGGTGGTAATAATGAAGACAAATTTGGATATTCATTTGTGGAAACAAATGTGTCATATATGTTTCAGCCCTACTTTAAAGTGAGTATTATCAGCCTTAGCTAAGAGTGTGATTCAGACATATTTCTTAACTGGTATCTTGATTGCAGAATGGAAGGGTGTGCTGATTTCTAGGCCTACCTCCAAATATGTGAGAGATAAATATAAAAATGCAGGGGAAGTACACAGATTGGTGGAACCAGTATACAAAAACAGAGCCAACCTTACACCTTTTGCCACCCTAGGCAAAATATCTAAATAGTTCTCCCATCCCCACAAGTCTCCATACACACTTAAAGTGAGATTGTTTTAATGCAAGCAGGGAAGAACTGCTAATAGGTGCTGCCAGTGGCGTGGAAGGGGGTGCAGTTGCATCCACTCCCACCCTCCTCAGTGCCTGCCAAACTCTGCTGGTTCTAAGCATCATGACACCTGGAAAAGGGGGGAGATCATATGTGAGAGAGAAATACATAGTATGCAGAAGTTCACAGATCTT
This sequence comes from Sphenodon punctatus, assembly GCA_003113815.1. NCBI lineage: Eukaryota > Metazoa > Chordata > Lepidosauria > Sphenodontia > Sphenodontidae > Sphenodon > Sphenodon punctatus. The sequence goes on along the minus strand of QEPC01014615.1, from coordinate 239,392 downwards.
CAGGAACTTTCCTGCCCTTTCTGAATGCAATTCTGCTGGTGTCCTTGGAAGTGATTCTGATCCTGGTTCCAGTAATCAGCTGTTCAATGGAGGAGCAGCGGTGCTCTCCACTACCCTGTACACAAGCTCCCAGTGGTGAATTTAGGAGGGTGGCAAAATGAACTCATAGCACTTCCTCTCAAGTTTTGCACAGTTGTTGGGATAAAGGAGCATTCCTAATTCATTTTGCTACACTCTTAAATCTGTGGGTTCTGGACTTCTGTCTACTCCACCTACCTCTAAAGTAGTGCTGAAACTCAGTATTTGAAATTACTTGGTTTTTATTGAGTATCTCGGTATTCGACTAGATTTTACCGAGTACTAAGTAATCGAGGAATAGGCCTGATACTCAGTACTTGGCATTCGGTACTTGGTCCAGTACTCGGACCAATATACAAGGCTTTTCCTGCCCCTATATATGGTGACTCGGTACTTGGAAAATACTCAGTACTTGTTTTTATTTTACTCAGTGCTGAGTAGCGACTACTCGTCTGAGTTTCCGAGGACTGGTCGAACACTCGGATCAGTCCTCGGAAACTTGGAAATACAAATTAAAAATTTACTATTTGTTTCACTCCTGCTCTAAAGCTTTCCCATACACAGCATTAAGCATGAAATGTGTTTTCTATTTCTACTTTACTACTTTGTTTCTCATTTATGAAAAACTTACACAGAAAAAGTGTTAATTTTTCAGTCTATTTGTTTTATTGTACATTGCCTCTACTGATGTGTTTTGGTCATTTTTAACTGCATTGTGAAGTCTTCATAACCTCAGAAATATAACACCGCATTACATGATTACAGCTAATTATTTTAGAAATACAAATTAAATGCAAGTTTTCTTAACGTTATTGCCTATCTGACTGAAAAGATCTAAGCAAAACCTGAATCATAAACCTTTCCAGAACATAATATTTTATGCAGTCCAAAATGTGACACATGGGGTCTTTAATAATTCACTGCTTGTTAACATTAAACAACTGTTAACATGCTCAAATAATTAGTTATGCTTGTTTGACATGTTTGCATCTTTAATAATTGATGCATTTATCTTGATTACTAACAGTATTATGGTCGTAATATGCATCTTTTTTCTATCTTAAAATTTTAACAAAAACTGACTTTTTGCCAAAAATGATTATCCTCTAAGTTTTAATTACTTCTTGTAATTAAATTGCAAGCTGCAATATTTTATTAAAAATATCTTTCACAAAAATATTTAATGGAAAAGCGGTGATTTGTTGTTTATGCATCACAGTTAGTAAATATTTCATAAGTTTCATATTACCCTTTCAGAGTGGATATAAAAACCATAGCATTCTTAATATAAAAGTCAGTTTAAAAGCTGCTAGGGTAGTCTTCGTTTCTCTCCACAAAGGTTTGCTAAAGACAATGAGCAAAGTAAGATAAAACAAATATTAAAAAATCTGATTATAAATATAAATATAGGATGCACAAAGTAATAGAAACTCAAGAACTGAGACCCCCTGAGGGTTTAGCGGGGCCACCGGCTTACTTTATTTGACTTGAAATGAAGATGTCTTAAACTATTTCACTCTTCAGTATTCAGCCCAGTCAACCTCTCTTGCATGTTGCTAATAACAATGGTGGTAGAACTTTGTCAGTAATCAAATATTTATTAATTAAAATCCTTGATAGAAACAGGATGAGGCTTAATTTAACAGTGTCAACCAATTTACAAGAAGGCCATGTTTTCAAGAATGAGCTGTATGCCACCTGAACAGCATTAAGAACCTATTTTGGATGAAATTCACCTCCTGCAGTTATTATTATTATTATTAACAAACATTTCTGTAATGCTGGATGCTAGTTCCAATTTTGCCTTTGTCTGAGAGTTGTGGAATGCCTAATTTTAACATTCCTATCCATTGCCTTTAAAAGACAACGTTTGTGAGGTTTGTAATGGATATTTGGGAATAACAGCTGACAGTCTATTCTTAATGTTCAAGTACGGAATTAAATACATCATGGTTTGCTCGGTGAAAGAGGCTAAAAAAGGCCAACTTCATTTTGCAATTCCATCATGGAGACACAGAAATGGGTCTGTATTGACCACTATATTATAAAACAAATGTTGGTGATGGACCCGCTCTTCTGCAACACCACTAGGGATTGGTTTGGGAGGACTAAATGAATAAACTCCCACATGGGGTCCCAGATTCTAAAGGATCAGTTATCTGAGTTTTAATTCTGTGTTAATTAGAACACCAAATGGCTATTGCAATTCTCTTGGCTAGAGGTGCATGAGGATAGATAAGAGACAATTCATTGTTTATGGGGTATGAATCATTGTCTAGTGGAGGGGATGGCATACCAGATGTCGCCAGGTGTTTCACAAATGTCAAAAGAGATAGTAATGGGGACTATAACTGGGACCAGGAGTACCTTCATATATTGCTGAACTCAATGCTAGACAATGCAGTATGGAGGAGCAGGTTGAGAACAGCTAGAGACAGTGACTGGGTTCTGATGTGTCTGGATGCTGGAACCAAGACTATTGCTTACTTTCTAATACATTTTTGTCTTTTCTCTTTTTATATAAAATTTTACACATTTTAATGAGGAACTCCAATGAGATGATACACAACAACTAAAGCCAAACTGAACCTTGAGAATAATTGATTTCTGAGCTTGTTATTCCAACTCCCCAAGTCTCTTAAATTAATACAGTCCAAGAGAACAAAGACATGGGATGAACACAAGATCAAGTGGAGAGCAGCCAATACGGAAAGAAGTATGCTGTAGACATTTTGGTATGTATTCAATTGTAGGAACATCTAGTGACCACTTAAAAGTAACACTTAACCCAGTAACCAGTGACACTTAAAGCTTACTGCTTACTATAAGAACTGTTGGGCAATGGAATAAGTTGTTCGGGAAGGTTGTGGAGTCTCCCTCCTTGGAAGTTTTCAAAACCCAATTGGACAAACATCGGTCTGTGAGGGTGTAGACAGAGGATATCCTGCCATGGGACAGGGGGTTGAACTACATGACCCTTGAGGTCTCTTTGGACCCTGCAATTCTGTTATTTTAAAACATGGAGAAACACACAGGGAGGAGAAGATACCAAAAGGTAGGGTCAGAAATGAGAACCTCTGCCCTGCAAAAGATGATAAACTTGCTGGAACAAGCAAAGCCATTGAATCTGAACAATTGGAAATGAACTAATTGGGTATCAAATGGTATCTGACTGTTCTTCATTCAATTGCCCGTTTTCATCTTTTTGTAGTGTCCTTTCATTTTGACCAGTCCATACCTTTTGGTTTGGTTTGTTCATTTCAGTTGTTCATTTGTCTGGTTCTGGTTTTTATACCACACGTTCTCATTGATACTGGTGGAACAAAACCAAAACCAAATGAAAACACCTGAAATAACAAAAGTTGAGAGTACTTGCTTTCTCAAACATCGGGATGAATATTGTTCAGGTCAACTACAACCTACCCAAAATTGCAAAAAACCCAAACCCATCCTCAAAACCCATTTATTCAGTTACCTATTTCAGCTCTAGTAAGGACTGCCATATTGGGTCTGACCAATGGCCCATATACCCCATATACTCCAACAGTGAACAGCACCAGATGTTTTGGAAGTATACAAAAAAATAGTAATGCACACAATGATTCATTCCTTGATTTTCATTCCCTGCTTCAAAGGAGAAGAATTATACTTAACCAACTTGGCTAATAGCCATTGATGAGCCTATCTTTCATGAAATTTTCTAATTCTTTTTTTAATTCATTTATACTATTGCCCTTCACAACATGCCATAGCAAAGAGTTCCAACAGTACATTGCATGAACAAAAAATAAAATAAAAATGCTTTCCTTCATTTTAAATGCAGTGCTGATAAATTTGATCAGGGGGTCCCTCCGTTTTTGTGCTCTGCTAACATGTACTGCTAACTATCCGCAGGTGAAAACACACTTACACAAGCATGAAAATGAGATTGTACAAACTGTGTTGACTGTAGGCATCCTAAAGTGCATTTTCAGATTTATGACATACCTGTAATTAGATATTTTCTTACTAGTTGTTTTTAGACATGTTTAAGCAGCTGAAAATCCTTAGCTAAAAGACCATGAAAAAGAAACCTCTCATTTTGCCTCTCTATTACCTTAATGTCCTCCCAATTCATTTCGATGAGAGTGTGGGGATATTAGATCTGAGAAGCAGTTAGTTAAATATCTGTGCACCTCTGAATGCTTCAGTTGCTGCTTATTTCAAGTGCTGTCCCAGTCAGCCTCACTTATTTGTTTCAGAGCTTGAGCCCATGCTGCACGGCTCAGACAAGCATCCAGAATTGCCCAAATTTCAGGTGCATTTGGTTCCATTGCTACTTTTTATTACAGGCCCTTTAAAAAATAAAACTGTAACAAAACAGCTTTTGAAGCCTCTCACTATTGTAGAGTTTAACATTGTAGTTCTTCGGAAAAGCCCTCCCTATTATGATTTCAGAGTTAAATAAGAATTTCCACCTCACAGGCCTATTAATCAATTTTTTCCCTTATGTGGATGTACCTTCAGATTTCAGTGATTGATTTATGCTGCCAGATGGATGAATTAGTTTCATGCTACCTTTTAGTCCAGCATAATAACAACATCTATGCAGGGTGTGGAGGGCTGTCGGCTTGAACTTTCCCTTGAAATGTGCCATAGATTTACGGGGGATTCATCTTCTTTCATAACTGTGTATGGTAACGGCCATATCTAAATTCTCTGGATAGGGCACATGCTGCAACTCCTTCATCTATAAGAAACAGCCTTGTTCAGTGGATGGGAGTCAGGGAGAAGTTGTTTTCATAGCAAAACACAGAACTGACTGACACAGTTTGAATATGCAGCTGTTCTCCTGATGTCCCACATTTCGGTTCTAAATTCCACTGCATGTGATGCTGCCACGCACTCTGGTAGGTGACTAATCACTAACAGAAGCTTGTAATAAAGGCGTGATACACACGGGTTCTGGCAGTGGAATGGTCTTTACTTTCTGGTTCCAGTTACATGGCACGGGGCAGCTTTATTAAAAGGTCATTTCTAGGGCTGAGATAAATTCTTGGAACAAATACCAAAGTTGTCGAATTCTGAATATTCCAGTGGTGACAAATTTCCCAGTCTCAAGAGACACTTACCAATATTTTTACAAGGGTGAGAGCCACGACACACGCACACATACACACACACACATGAACATACACACATGCACACCAACCTTTCATACTTTGTGATTGGCTGGTGGAACTGGTACTCTATGGCCAAGGCTTCTGTGGCATGGGGAATGGCTCCTGATCCTTGAACCCCCACCAATGAAGAGGGGTTAAGAGACCCCACAGCTCCCCACCTCATATACCACTTGTGTAGAGAAGTTGCAATGAGCATCCACCGTGGCCTACTATGACCCACCTGTGTGTGTCTGTTTGCGGGCCACTAGATAAGGGCCCTCTGCTGCCCTGGTCCTGGTAGGTGACTGGCCCAGATGCGGTCCCCCGGATGATTCCGGTACACAGCCCAGGCCACCAAGGCAGGCCAGTGCAGGCTGTAGCAGGCCAGCATGTCTGTTCCTGCTGCCATCCCCCGTCTAAGATTGAGGGGTACTACACTTTTGTTCTCTTCCCCCACTATGGGTGTGGCTGGGGAGAGCTTTCCAGTCAGCCTAGTCAGGTGAACATCTGTTCTGTGCCACGACCTGACCTGGGTGGGTGCGGGCAGCACACAGTTCACTGGCTATGTATCTGGCACACCGGCTGCATATTTGTTTTCATCTTTTGTTTCTGTCTGTCTGATCTCAGAATGTGCAATCAGAACATGCTACTGTTTGCCACAGAATATTTCCATTCTGAGCTAACTTGTTCCTACAACACTCTGGGTTCTGACATTTGTAAGTCTTTGCTCACTCCAGGAGTATCTTGAATGGCTCATATTAATTCAAGGTGTCCCTTTATGCACTTTCCCACCACTTTTTTTCTTTTTAAAAAAAACTCCTTATAATGACATTACATTTAGTCAGAATTATTTAAAATCCTAAATTAGCATGCTGCACTCTGGCTCTTACAAAGCCATTACATTTTATACTGAAAGAGTTTAGTTAATTTTAAATTATTAAAGTCCATTGGCTTCATGAGGTGAGCATCTTTAAGCAAATGTCTTCGGTGCAGGTGTATGCTAACAGGGAGAAGTACAAAAGGGATTAGGATCAGTTTGCCTATGTTGCCTGCATTTATATAACGCATGGCTATTATTCTAGGTTTCACCTGCTGTCCTGCGGTAGCTGAAGCTAAATAACAGATGAACATGCTAACAGCTATATAAATAACAACCTGTCCCATGTCTGTCCCAAGGCACAGTGATGATGTTGCCTCTCAAACTAAAGACAGTGAAACCGACAGAAGTAATTATGAGTATTTTTCTGAAGGAACGTGCTTTGATTTTATTTTAAAAATCAGGCTACTGTTAAAAGCAGAGCCTGTAAATCCACGTAAGACAATAACTCTGAATGTCAAGAATTCACTTTTCCTTAAATTTAAGTATAGTGAGCAAGCTTAGTTTAATATATTGTGCTGAAGCAGAATTATTTCACTTTGGATGCTTGCTTCCTGTCACCTGCTGTTGGCTTCACTGGGACCGATCCCATGGCCACAGATCCCGTGCACAACACCGTCCACATGTGCTCCGCACGGCACAGTGTGCCCGCAATGTAGGTGCATGATGTTCCCACGCGGGCCGGCGCAGGATCTGCGGGGCATGGAATCGACCCCACTGTCTGGATAAGACCACTGACTTTACTATGAATTGAGGGTTCCAGTAGAGGTTGTTCATTCAGGCTTCTGAATGGAGAACATTTTCAGGCAGCGGTAGCTGGCTGAAACTTAAATGCACAACTACTCTCCATTATAAACAGGGGACTGCTAAAGCCCCGATTTTGAGGAAACCACTTGAGCTACATTGCTGAAAATTTATCCATGGAAATAGGCTGTGAGGACCATCATATACACAAAGTTTGAAGCAGATCCATCAAGAAAATAAAATGTTATGACTGTTTAAATGTTAATTGGTTGTGGTCAAAATGCACAGCGTCCTCACGATTTTGAATAATCAATATCTCCTCCCCCTGGATGAGTTGAGCCCCCAGACTTCACAGGCTTGCAGCATGAGATCAATAACAGCTGATTCTGAAATATGACAGTACTTGGTGTGGCCAAAACTGAGTTATTATTGAATAAAAAATCAGTTCTGCAGGATCACGCATGCGCACTTGAGCTCCTCTCTCCTGTCAGAGAGCCGGGGAAGGTCTGCATCGGCGTCTGCCTGTAAGCTCAGTTGGCTGCTACTGCTGCTGTTGCTGGGCACCCTGGCTACGGTGTGGTCACCCCTACCATCTTGCCCCCCCGGTGTTTGAGCCAGCTCGCTACACACCACAGTCTCCCCGATCTGCCCCCCCAACCCCCACCCCTAGCCTCGCCCTGCCCCACACCCTGAGTCTCGCCCTGCCCCAACCCCTGTATCTAGCCCTACCCTGCCCCCCC
>QEPC01014615.1:178273-219355 GCA_003113815.1 Sphenodon punctatus | reverse complement strand
TTTTCCTTTGAAATTCTGCAATATTTCCCTTCAAAATGCACTGCAAAACCTTTCTGTACAGCGTACTTGACACTTATAAAATTATGATCCAATTCTGGGACATATAGAGCTTCTTCAATGGTAACTTTCATTTTCTCACCTCCCCCCAGATGGGATAGAAGTTCAGCTCATCCTTTTCCATGAGAATAAACTTTATCTCCATTAGCCAGTCTTATAGGAGTTCTATAACTCCTATCCAGATCAATAAATCTGCCTTTCTCCTTTATTAGATTTTTAGTTGCTCCAGAATCAACAAAGAAATCATGTGAAGCAGTCTCATATTCTATTCCTTCCACATTTTTAAGTTGATATGCTTTTTCCTCATTCAGTTTGAAAGCCCTATCATGGCTCCCTTTGTTCTTTGCAGAGAAGCTGGAAAATTCTTGCTTGGTGCATTGATATGCGAGATGCATGGTTTCCCCACAATTGAAGCAATGCTTAACTCTTGCAGATCCTTTTGAATTTGTAAAAGGCTTCTTGTTCTCAGCTGCCTTGCAGGCAAGCTGTGGGGAAAGGTTTGGCTGTTCATTAGTTTGAACCATATTAAATTCCTCAAGTTTCTGAATAACAACATCCAAATATAGGTTATCCTGCATTTCTATTATCTGACAGACTGTTCGAAAAGTTGGTGGTAAAGAGTTCAGCAGAAATGCCACTATCAATTCATCTGGTAAATTCAGCTTTTGATTTTCCAGTCTCCTGACTAGTTNCGTCCTGTCTGTTCCAGGGGGTGGGGGGGAGTGGCCTATCTCACCTGTTGGGGGTGGAGCAGGAGGTCAGCTGGTGTGGGGGGATGGGCTCCCAGCCCTGCATCTGCCCTGCTCCTGTACTATGCTGTGCACAGGCAGTCGTGGCGGCCAATGACAGCTGCTATGGCATCCAGAACCTGCAGGGACTCTGGACCAGGTCCAGTAAAGTGGGCTTTCATATGAGAATACGCACTTTACTCCAGGTCAGAGGGTCGGATTCCAACCGTGGGGGAGGCTAGCACGGGCTGTGACTCAGAAATGTTCCCAAATCACAACATGTGTTAGCCGCCAGCATGGCTGGGTTCTATCCTGTGGTAACATCTGACTTCTGGGAACAGATGTGATGGTGGCCTGTGGGTTAAACCGGGTCAAAGTGTGGTAAAGTGGGCTGCCATTACGTCTGAAAACACCCCATGGTAACAAGGTTTAATAAGAAAGGATGTTTTTAGGTGGACCCTTGCGGCAGCCAGGATCTGCTCCCTTCCGGGGAGGCCACCCCCAGGTCTGTTCTGGCTGCGGCAGGTTTACACAGAGACAGCCACCGCAGCCCGTCATCTACCTGCAAGCCCCCTCCCCTGCACCATAGAGCTGTGGGAGGATCAACAGCGGTTCTAGGCTGCCGTCTGCATATCTGTGGTGGTTACCGGGGCAACCTGCAGCCAGGAGCAGAGCTGCAGCGCCCACCCACCTTTTAGATGGTGCACTGCTTTGGGTTCAAGTGGCCCGCTCCAATCAGGGTGCTCTGGAAGATCCGCTCCTGCTCTGCCTCACCCCAGCGTGGCCTGCCTTTACATGGACCAGCCACCTGGGAATGCGGTGGAGCAGGAGCAGAGCAAGTGTCCATCTAAAGACACCCAATTTGTTCATAATCAGCAAATGTTAAAGTATGTCCCAGTGTAATTGATAATCATTTATATTGCACTTGCAGTCTTCAAAGTCCTTTTCAGACCTTATTTAGTTCATTTGCACACTAACCTTGAGATGTAGATCATTAATATTCAGAGGCAGGACACAGAGCCTGAGAGACAGGGGGTATTTTTACACACACATTTCTCCTCAATATTTGCTGTTACATCCTGAACTTTCTGTGTGTGTAAATCACTCACCCAGATCTTAAACATCCGGAACTTTGAACTTCTACATAGAACTTCTCCCAGGACTTCTGTGTGTAAAAAGTTCTCCTGGTAAACTGCTTTGCTCCAGGCAGCTGTGGTCACTTGGTTTCCATGGCAACCTGTCATGTCTACAGCTGTGGCTATTTTAGGCTGCCTCAGGGCAGTGTTTGTGTGAAGAATGCATCCAGGAACTGCCTCAGGGCAGTGTGTGTTTGTGTGTGAAAAATGCATCTGGAACTTATTTGTGGGCTTGTAAACCCAGAAGATTGAAAAAACCGGAATTTGAACATATGTGTAAAAATGCCCAGTGACTTGCCCAAGGCCATCCAGTGAATTCACAGCTAAGGCAGAATTTGAACCTTGGTCTCCCTGTTCCAAATCCAGTGCCTTATCCACAAGGCTACATTGGCTCTTTGAGCTGCAATTTCTGATGTCCAGAAATGTATTTCAAAACTTATGATGAGAGAATGGGAGACAGGTGGAAGGGGAAGCTGCCAGGATATACTGAAACCCTGAATTTAACTCAGTGGGCCTGAGCAAGATCCATCCTCCTCACTTTAATCACTGTGGTCATGTGAAGTGAACACACGTGAGACTAAATCAAGTTAGGAAGTAATTGCCCTTCAAAAGGCACCCATGAGGACAGGCCCTGAGAGGAGACAGGGACAGTGTGGATTAAGGGAAGAGTGTCAGAGTCTGGGCTAGTGCCAGACATGTATTTTGTTCTTCCTCAGTCCAGCAGAGTCTCTCCAGGAAAGGTAAGACAGCCTCAGTGGACATGGTCTACACTGATAGGTTCCCATTGGTAAGGAAGGAGCAGTCAAGGGGTCTTTATAGCACTGCCAGGGACAGGGGTTAGAGGTATGGAGGCAGAGAGCTTGCAATGTTGCATAGAGCTGTAGGGCCTCTTGTGGATTATGTTTGTTTTTCGGCTTTGCCCAGTCATGTGGAGATACACGTTGACACATTTTCCCTGCCAGGGGCAGACAACAGGAAACCTAGACTCTAGACAGAATCTCTAACAATTGGTTGCCTCAAACATTGGCACAAGACTCTTTCAAACTAACCCCCTCCCCCCCAACACTATATGGTTCCTCCAGAGAGTTTCACAGAGGGGAGATGCTGTCCAGTTAGAACCACAAAGAAGGGCGGGGGTGGGAGGTGGGAAACTTGGAGAAAGAATTGTCGTGAAATCGTTTACGTGTTATTCCATCCAGCTTCCCAGAGATGACTGAGAGTGAGAAGCACTGGCATAAAGTATGGGCCCATAGAGTGCCAAATTTACCAACAAAAACACCTCCGGTTTAAGTGAATAGTTAAGGCTTGCAAATATTTTCAAATCCAAAAAATCTTCTATCCAAGACATTTTCAAATCCAAAAACCTCTAACCAAACAACAAAAAAACTTGACACAAAGCAAATTAAAAACAAAAAACCTACTATTCAAGAACATTTCCAATCAAAAAACCTCCAACCAACCAAAAAACGTGAGACACAAAGCAATTTAAAAACAAAAAACCTCCTGTTCATGAGAAATACAAGCCCCCAAACCTACTACCCAACAAAAAACTACACACAAAAATGAAAAAACCCAAATCTCCAGCAAAGCAGATTTTAAAAATCCTATCAAAAAGCATGGAAATTGGAGATTAAGGCTCACAAGACAACTTACACGCCATGTACACTACTGTGAGCTTTTTACACCACATTAAAAAATACGCATAAATCCTTTCAGTACTGGCCTTAACTAGTGCGCCATGTAAATTAAAATGCCAAAGAACCACCAAAAAGGAGAAAAAGAGGATGGCGATATTTCTCAGGTATGAAAATTTATTTCAACATGTTCTTGTTTCTGCAATATCTGATGGATGTTTCAGTACTCTTTTAATATAATACCACATTTATATACATGTTTGGGATTACCTCTCATTCCATAGCTGAATGATGCACACACAGGCAGAGAAGGATTTTTATTTTATTTATTTATTTATTTATTTATTTATTTATTTATTTATTTGGCTTTTGCCATACACCATACACAATATAAACAAGGCAAAAACAAAACAATACATTTTACTTCAAACAGAGGATACAAGATTTTCCAAGCTTATTGCCCTGCCTATAAAATCCTGAGCCAGTCAAGCTTACAACAAAGGATTCATCCCATGGGTAGGAAAAAAAGACTTGCCCTTCTCAGGGCTTACATAACAAATGGAAATAACAGATGAGAAGAATGCCTTGCCCTTCTTGAGGCTAACATATGGCAAGTACCTCACCCTTCTCAGGGTTTACATACTAATATTTAATCCCTGTTGAGGAAGTGTCTCTTCCTTCACAGGGCTTACATACTACAAATGCTTGGTCCATGCGAAAGAGCTGCCTCACCCTTCTTGGGGTTTGCGTACAGCTAGCGCTTGACCCCTGAATGGTAAAAGCCTTACCCTTTGTAGGCTAACATAAAATCACTACTAAATCCCAGGTTGGGAGTTAGCCCCTTCACCAGGTTAATAGATGGCGAATAGTTAGCCCCTAAATGAAAGCTGCTTGAATGCTCACGAGGCTGGGATGAGAGAAATACTTTGCCCCTAGATCTTCACTTACTTTCATTTACAAATGTTTAGTATAGGATGTTTAATTCTGATTGCTGCCACCCTTTGTGCAACAGGGATGTAGCTAGGGTGGAATGGGCCCCTGGCCAAGAAGTGAAGATAGGCCCCCCTCTTAGTGTTCCACTGGTGGGCCTAGGGGAGCCACCCGGCTCGGCGGGCCTAGGGGCGCCGCTATCAAACACACAAGACATCCAAAATGCAGCCAGCCTATTAAGCGCATTATGCCATGAAAAAAGACATACAACATATATACCATGAAAAGAGACATATATACAACCAGTTCAGTTGTGCCCCCTTAATCAATGCATGCTGCGCCCACCCCATAACCAGTTGCCCCATATCATTTATTTATTTATTTATTTATGAATCAATTCACACTGCCCCCCCCCTAACTATTTCATTGTGCCCCTGGGGCAGCGTGAATTCATTATATGGGGAGCCCAAATGAACTGGTTATGGGGTGGGGGTTTAAAGACAGTATTCCTGTTAGCAATAACTGTTAGAAATGCAAGGACTGTGAGATCATTGCATCCATTTGCCCAATGCAGAGTTTACAGAGGAGTGTGAGTAGCTAATCATCAATAAGCAGGCAGGAAGCATACTTAAGCTTAAGTAGCTTTATTAGGAAATACATGTAGGATAGGAAAGGCCTACATCTATGCTAAGTCCTAAGACTAGGTGTGTTCAAGAGGGAGGAAGGAAGCTCTCTGAGACACAAAGAGATGAGAAATCTCCTGGGGGAGGAGATTGACCAATCAGGTCCTGACAGGAGTAGGACAGATAGGATGGGGGAAGGGTTCCCTGATCTGTCTGTCTACTCCTGGTGTTTCTAGCAAACAAACAGGATGAGGTGCTTAGGGGGGATGCAACCAAAGGAATGTATTTCCAACACCCCTTCTCATCGTCCCGTGCACCGAATCATTTATGTGCACTGCTGACAATTCCCAATGCTTCTCGTAGCCTCTGGAAATTGTCTCTGGGTAGCGGTTTGGTCAGCACATCCGCTATCATTTCCTCTGTAGGACAATAAATCAGTTCAACAAGTCCTTTTTCTTGCGCTTCTCTCACATAGTGACGCTTGGTGTTGATGTGCTTCGACCTTGGCTTTATCTTTTCCATTTTCGTAAGCTGAATGCAGCTTTGATTGTCCTCATACATCTCAGTTGGCTTTGGTTCGTCTATTCCAAAGTCCTTTAGTAGTCTGTGTAGCCATACTACCTCTTGACATGCTTGAGTGGCTGAAATAAATTCTGCTTCTGTGGATGAAAGGGCAATTAATGACTGCTTCTGGCTAGTCCAACTGATTGCTCCGCCTCCATACAGAAATACATTTCCACTCACAGATTTGCAGTCAGTCTTGTCTCCGGCCCAGTCCGCATCCATATATCCCATCAATCTGGGGTTCTCGCTTGCTGGTAGTTTTAAGTTTAAATGCATTGTGCCCTTCAGGTACTGTGCTATTCTCTTGACTGCTATCCAGTCCCTTTGGGTTGGTGCACTTACTTTTCTGCTTAGTATTCCTACAGCAGCGGCAATGTCTGGCCTTGTGACGGTGGCTACATACAACATTTTGCCAATTGCAGTTCTGTACTGGTTGTCCTGTGGTAGGGGCTCGTCGTTGCCTTCCTGGCTTAGGAAATTTGTTTCCATAGGTGTCCCCACTTCATTAGCCTCTGTCATGCCTAGGCATTCTAAAATGTCCTTTATCTTTTGTTTTTGATTGAGAAGGAAACTTCCATCTTTTTCTCGTTCTATTTGTATTCCAAGATAGTAAGTGATACCTCCCAAGTCTTTCACCTCTATTTCTTTGTTCAGATTCCTGACGATTTCATCACAATCTCGTTTGTTTTCATGGCATACAATCAGATCATCCACATAAGTTAGAATGTATGTCCTCCTTTTATTTCTGAACCTTGAGTATAGGCAGGGGTCAGCTTCTCCCTGTATGAACCCCTCCTTAAGGAGCAATTGATTCAATTTTTCGTTCCAGGCTTTCGCTGCTTGCTTTAAACCATAGATACTCTTTTGAAGTTTGCACACAAGTTCCTCCTTCCCAGGTTCTTTAAATCCCGGCGGCTGCTGCATGTAGATATCCTCTTTGATATCACCATGTAGGAATGCAGTCTTCACGTCTAAGTGCTGCACTTCCATTTTTCTTGCAGCTGCTATGCTGAGGAGTGTTCTTATTGTGGTGTGCCTTACTACTGGAGCAAAGGTTTCGTCGTAGTCTTCGCCGTATTTTTGGGAATATCCCTTGGCCACTAATCTCGCTTTGTGGCGCGTGATTTCCCCTTCTGCATTATGCTTGGTCTTGAAGACCCATTTGCATCCAATGGCCTTTTTGTTTTCAGGTAGCTTTGTGAGTGTCCATGTTTTATTTTCATTAAGAGACTCAATTTCTTCCTTGGCAGCATCTCTCCATTTGCGCGCCTCACTGGTTTGCATTTTTTGAATGTCTTGCCATGTTGAGGGCTCCTGTGGTTCCTCCACTTTTGCCGCATAGGAGAATCTCGCTGCTGGCACTCCTTTGTTGTGTCTTTCAGAACGTCTCACTTCTGGTTCTGGTTCTGCTTCGGCTTCAGTTTCAGTATCAGCATCAGTGTTATCTTCTGGTTCCAGTTCTGGTTCTGCTTCAGTTTCAGCATCAGCATCAGTGTTGGTGTCAGTGCCCCCTTCTGGTTCAGGTTGATTGAACATGGTCAAATCAAATGAAACTTCAGCTTCCTCTTTTATCTGCAGTTCTGCAGTCTTTTTCTGTCTTGATGAACTTGGCCTCATTAGGTCTGGCATTTGATCAGTGCTTCCCTTTTCATTTTCATCAAAATAGACCACACTGCTTATCTTCACATTTCCAGTGTCAGTGTCCATTACTCTGTATCCCTTGCATCCTTGTGCATAGCCAACAAGTATCCCTTCTTCACATCTGGTGTTAAGTTTGGTCCTTTTGGCCTTTGGGATATAAGCATAGGCTTTAGAGCCAAACACTCTAATGTGCCCCACACTGGGCTTGTTCCCATGCCATAGTTCATAAGGTGTTGCTTTTGCACCTTTGGTTGGGAGCCTGTTCTGCAGGTATGTGGCAGTCATTACTGCTTCCCCCCAGTATTTGTTTGGCAGATTCGCATCCAAAAGCATACATCTCGCCATCTCTATGAGAGAGCGATTTTTTCTTTCTGCTACTCCATTTTGTTCTGGTGTATGCGGGATGGTTGTCTGGTGTTCAATTCCTTTTTGCTTCAAAAATTCTTTCATCTGTTTTGAAACATATTCACCTCCATTATCTGACCTTAGGATCTGAGGTGATCTTCCAAACTTATTGCTGGCTCTTGCAACATATTCCTTAAATTTCTCCAGCACCTGACTTTTCTCTTTAATCAAGTAAGTGAACGTGAACTTGGAAAAATCATCTATGAAAGTCAATGCATACTGGTTTCCTGCAATTGTTTTTGTCTTCATAGGACCACAGATATCACTATGAATGAGCTGTAGGGGGTGCTGTGTGGCTTCCTCCTTGCTCTGATGAAAGGAGGGCCTAGTTCCCTTTCCTTTTACACAGCAAACACATCTCTCATCTTTAGTTGCACATGAGTTCATTTTAAAATGTTTAACTAGGTCTGGAAGTGCATGCAACACATCTGCATTTCTATGGCCCATCCTTCTGTGCCATTTGCTTTCACAGTTCTTATGTCTGCAATCTTTTGCAGCATTTGCATACTGATCCTGTTGCAAGCAATCTACCTTGAATAGGCCATTTGAATCCAGCATTCCTCGCATAAAAAGCTCCTTTTCCTTTGAAATTCTGCAATATTTCCCTTCAAAATGCACTGCAAAACCTTTCTGTACAGCATACTTGACACTTATAAAATTATGATCCAATTCTGGGACATATAGAGCTTCTTCAATGGTAACTTTCATTTCCTCACCGTTTCCCAGATGACATATGAGTTTAGCCCTGCCTCTTCCTTGACAATAAACTTTCTCTCCATTAGCCAATCTTATAGGAGTTCTATAAGTCCTATCCAGATCAATAAATCTGTCTTTGTCCTTTATAAGATTTTTAGTTGCTCCAGAATCAACAAAGAAATCATGTGAAGCAGTCTCACATTCTATTCCTTCCACATTTTTAAGTTGAGATGCTTTTTCCTCAACCAGGCTGAAAGCCCTATCATGGCTCCCTTTGTTCTTTGCAGAGGAGCTGGGAACTTGCTTAACTGGTTTCTCTGCAGTATCTTGCTTCCTGCATTGATATGCAAGATGGGTGATTTCCCCACAATTGAAGCAACACTTAACTCTCGCAGATTTTGCAAAAACCTCTTTATTTCCAGCTGCCTTGCAAGCAAACTCTGAAGGGATGTTTGGCTGTTCATTAGTTTGAGCCATATTAAATTCCTCAAGTTTCTGAATAACGACTTCCAAAGATTGGTTATCCTGCATTTCTATTATCTGACATACTGTTTGAAAAGTTGGTGGTAAAGAGTTCAGCAGAAATGCCACTATCAATTCATCTGGTAAATTCAGCTTTTGATTTTCCAGTCTCCTGACTAGTTCAAGCAGGCCATTAACATGAGCTGAAAAATCTTCACTCTCATCCATTCTCATATTACAAAGTCTTTTAAGCATTTGTATCTTTGATATATTTGACTTCCCTTGATACAGTCTCTGTAAAATTTCCCACATATCTTTTGCAGTTAACTTGTCACGTATGTGCACATGTAAACGCTGACTCACCGACATTGAGATGATTGCCATAGCTTTGTCATTTTTCTCATCCCAGAGTTCTTGTGCTGCCCCTGCATCTGTAGGTCTGTTGGACTCCAGCATTTTCCTTAGGCCTTGTCCTCCCAGTGCCATCCTTGCATTATGACTCCAAGCTTCATAGTTTGTTGCTCCAGTGAGCCTCTCTGGAATGGAGACCTTCAGCATAGAATCCATGGTCACAGAGACTAAAATCTTTCTTTTCTTTTCTGCCTTTAAGATTAATGCTAGCACTCAATTTTACTCACTCTGCGCTGCCTTTTGGGTGTCTGGGCCCATAACCCTGTTGGAAATGCAAGGACTGTGAGATCATTGCATCCATTTGCCCAATGCAGAGTTTACAGAGGAGTGTGAGTAGCTAATCATCAATAAGCAGGCAGGAAGCATACTTAAGCTTAAGTAGCTTTATTAGGAAATACATGTAGGATAGGAAAGGCCTACATCTATACTAAGTCCTAAGACTAGGTGTGTTCAGGAGGGAAGAAGGAAGCTCTCTGAGACACAAAGAGATGAGAAACCTCCTGGGGGAGGAGATTGACCAATCAGGTCCTGGCAGGAGTAGGACAGATAGGATGGGGGAAGGGTTCCCTGATCTGTCTGTCTACTCCTGGTGTTTCTAGCAAACAAACAGGATGAGGTGCTTAGGGGGGGATGCAACCAAAGGAATATATTTCCAACAATAACTTCATTAAGAAGAGTTAGTGAAATAGCAGATATAATAATCTCAGAATCATATTTGCAGATTTTCCAAGAAATAATAGATATTGCTTTACATCCTACATTCCTACCTAAGATAGTATAAGTAAGACAGTTGTGAGAATGTGGCCCTTTTTACACGGGCCTCTCCCACCCAAACACAGATTTCTGCGTGTCCATGGGTAAGGGGAGCCCCATGTGAACAATGTGGTGCATGCACCTGTGGTGAATGAATGTGTGTGTACGCACCCACCTAACATGCATCCCCACTTATCCCCCACTCATCCCCATGCACGGAGCAACTGGGGAAAATGGCGGTTGCTCCATGGGTGTGGATGAGTGGGGGGTGAGTGGGGATACATGTGCGGCCGTGTGCATGCCACACACCGGTGCGCCCATGGACCCGCCCAGCGGAGCCGTGTAAAAAGGGCATGTGAGGAGCCACTTAAAGAAGAACAGAAGGCTTGGAAGGAACTGTAATTCTGAGTGGGAGAGTTCTTTTTATACTAGAGGAGTTCGAGACCATCACGTGGTCTATTATTTGACTATGGTGAGAATGCACAACCCAGTTGTGAGAATGTTGGGTACCACCTCGAAGAACCTTCTTTACAAGGCAACAACCTTTTGCTCACTCACGTGGGGAGGAGTTGTTTGTAAACAAACAGCTTTATCTCCCAGTCTGATCGGTGTCCACCTGCTTCTAATGCAGTGCTACTAGCAGGCAGAGGCAGGTGAGGGATGGGGACCCCCTATGATGTGGGGGTGCCCTGCACCCGCATCTCCTCCAGCCCAGCCCAGCCCAGGCACAGGGCTTCCCCTGTGGGGCCAGACAGTGGCCCCTGGTGCCTAGAGACCCCTGGCTTTATGCCGGGTTCACTCAATGGACGATATGCCCCTGACTCCAAATGCTACCAGTCTGTGAATCACCTCATTATCGGTTTGTTGATAGAGCCATATTAACTTCTCCTTCTTTGACATATACTTTACACATAGAAGAACAGGAAATAGAAGCAATTATCTCAGTTCCCCCCAAAAGAGGCATTTTATGGTGTAATGAATAGAATCCTCAATCATACCAAGGTCACATGGGCAGACTCTTGCTATGATTGGAATGCCCAGTCATCACCCCATCATCATAGCTGTTAATGGTTGCTCTAAATGCAGCCTGACCAGCTGAATATGCTGAATTGGCTTTAAATTTAACTTTAGATATTCTGCCATGCCTTCAGGGCCCCAGTGGACATACAACGGTGCAACTCTGCTTACCCGAGTTTCAGAAAAATCATTCTGCCTGTCATGGAGATGCTGGAAAAACCAAACTTTTGTCTGTCAGCCATAATAAAAAGCTTGTTATCTGACCAAACATAGTAGCCAAAACCAGCAGTGTTCTGTGTATTAATCGCAAATTTCAGCCATGGGGTACGTAGAGAGGGGGACCTCATCATGTCTTAAAGGTAACATATCTTAAGAAAGTGTAATGGACTAAGTGACAAAATCTTGAACCAATAATTCAACAATTTCTTCTGAACTCCAAGGAAAACTGGTTTTAGTGAAAATTCCTGCCTTAAGTAAATATGTAGGAAATGGTTAGGTAGTCTGAGCAAAGACCTGCAGAACAGGTGTTATTTCTAGATTTTATTGGATGCATAACCCTACACCTCAGCCCTGTAAGTAATTAGGGGGATAAACTTAGCCTTAAAAGCCTTCAGAGCTGCTGATATTGAATGGACACCACAAGCATCATGGAATCTTCTAATGCCCAATAGGGTCTGTATTGCTTTAGTTTTGTCTTTGGCAATTTGCAAATTCCAGGCATCACTGGCAGAAAACAATACCCCCAAATACAAAAATGTTGGGACTACCTCAATCTTGTGCTCCTCTATATACCATGAGAAGTCCCTCACTCGACGACCCCACTTCATTATTTTTGTTTCAGTGTAATTAATATTTAGAGCATTTATAGAACAGAGTGTAGAGAAATAACTCATAGCTCTTTGTAAGCCAGTTTGAGTCCTGTACAGGAGAATAGCATCATCCGCATAACAAAATATGTTAACGAGATGCAAGGATCTTGGGTGGATGATAATGTATGTTATGCAAGCCAACAATAATCTCATTAATATAAATATTAAAGAGAATTGGTGCTAACAAGCAACCCTGGTGGACCCCTCTGCTGAAGGATTTTTATCCCTTCTTGATCACATACATATTTTTGCATTGTGGCCAGTTTGTTATTTAAGAACAACAGCACTGCTCACATGGTGTACTAGTTAAGGTGAGTGCTGAAAGGATTTATGCATATTTTTATGTGGCGTAAAAAGATCACAGTAGTGTACATGGTGTGGTAATTGTCTTGTGAGCCTTAATCTCCAATTTCCATGCTTTTTGATTTTTGATTGGATTTTTAAAATTTGCTTTGTGTCAAGTTTTTTGTTTGGTTAAAGGTTTTGGGATTTTAAAATGTCTTAGATAGGAGGTTTTTTGTTTTGAAAATATTTGCAAGCCTTAACTAGTCACTTAAACCGGAGGTTTTTTGTTAGTAAATGTCCTTGGTTTTTGCTTAGTAAATGTTTTCATGCAGTTTTTTTGTTTGTTTCTTTTTGGATTATTCAGCTTGTCACTTTTCGTGTTCCTTGGGTTTTTCCTTGGTTCTTGCTGATTGTTTTTTGAGGAGTGTACAAAAAACTCAGACACTTTGGTTTACTTGCTTGATTATTATTTTTTTTAAAAAAATGAGAGAAGGCAAAAAGACCCCTAATATTAAAAAAAAACACCCCCAAAAAAGGGGCAGAAGTGATTTAGTAGGTAAAATCCCTTCCAGGAGTCCATTTCTGGCAATAGGATATTCGGCATTCAAAGAATAATGTGTATCCCTGATTGGTGCAGCCTTTCTGTCTCTCTCTTGTGTGTGTGTGTGTGTTCACTTAGTTTAATTACTCCTGTTTTATGGGGGAAACATAGTTATCATGAATATTAGGCACACAAAAACATATTCATACTCAGATATGTTACCTTCCTAAACATTCATTAATTGGCTGCTGAACTGAGGAACTGGTAAAGGGGGAGAGCATGGGGCTTTTATTGCATGCCAGTGACCCCATCCAACCATCTGAGTGTAACACAAACTCTGGAGTGTCCAAGATAATGTAATAATATTTAGCAGTGTCCAGTGGCTGCACTGGTCCCAAAGGAAGCAGGGAGCCTTGGAGCTCTCAGTTCAACTCAAGAACGGTGCCTGGATCAGAGGAGAGAAAGGGTGGGAAAGTCCTGGCTCTGCCATCGCTCTGCCATCGCCCTCTGCTGAGTTAAGCATCAGCAGCAGGACAGATCCCCTTTGAAGGATAAAGGAGGGCTTTCCCCAAGAAGCTGCCCTGGGGAAGTCACCCAACACTCGCTTGTATCCTGCCAGCTGTGGCCCAGGGAAGTACTTCCAAGTGGACGGTGAAAGCATCTGGCTGCCACCTTCCTGGCAATGCAAGTGCTTCCCTGGTCTCCAGCTGGCAGGATACAGGCAGGTGTTAGGTGATTTCCCCAGGGCAGCTGCTTGGAGAAAGCCCTCCTCTCCCCCCTGAGGGTGATTTGCCTTGATGCTGTTCTGCTCATCCCCTTTCTTATCACATTGAGCTTTCTTTTAACCCTGGGGGTGCACCCTTTGGTTAGACACCCAAGTTTACACTAGAATTTAGACTAGAGTATAAAATCCAAATTAAGTTGCATGTAGTTGTAAGCTCCCCTAATTCTGCTGCCCCTGGTAGGTGTTAGGGGCTCGAGTGGGGGGAGGATTTTACTGGGGAAGAGCAGCTAGATCTGGTCACTGTTTGCTGCTGTAACTTGGACAGAAATGGTCTATTACACTCCTCAGGGCAGTCTGTTTCTCTTGTTTATTTCCCTTCCCAGCTGCCTCAGCCCCTCAGAATTTGTTACAATCCTCTCTAGGTTATCTGTTGAGTCTGGGCGGAGTGATAGCTCTCCATTTTTATGCTCTGGAGGCATATTAAAACTGAGGTAGCTCAAAAGTGAAATAAATAAGACCAGCAGGCTGCTGCTGGGGAGTGAAATAGGCCACAAGGTACAGCAGAGAACAGTGTCCTGATCCAGCCCGCCACCTCAGCAAAATCCTCGCCCCGCCTGAGCCCCCAACACATTCCAGGGCCCCATGCAAGCTGAGTCTAAAGATTAAACCCCACCAGATACTTTCTTCAACATGAGCAGAACTTTAAATCACCCCACCCACTTTCCTGCCCCAGCAGAGGTGAAATTAACACGGCAGCTAGGAGACTTGTATAGGCTGCCTTCTTGGCAATTAGGGATGGGCAAACAGAACTGAGTTCGGAAATTCGGTTCAGTTTGGTTTGGTTTGGTTCGGAAATTCGGTTCGGTTTGGAAGTTCGGTTCGATTGACCGAACTATTTGAGTTCAGTCCGACCTCTGAACTTCTGAACAGAGTTCGAAAATTCAAACCCCATTGAACTAAATGGAATATTATCTTTTAGGGATGGGCGAACAGAACTGAGTTTGGAAATTCGGTTCAGTTCGAAAATCGAGTTCGGTTCGGAAGTTCGGTTCGGTCGACCGAACTGGTTGAGTCCGTTCCGAACGCCGAACTCCCAAACTGCGTTTTCCCATCCCTATTGGCAATGCAAGTGCATCCCTGGCCCCCAGCTGACAGGATACAAGTGGGTGTAGGGTGACTTCCCCAGGGCAGCTGCTTGGTGAAAGCTCCCCTCTCCCTCCCCCCCGTTGATGGTGATCTAACCTACTGCTGCTCTGCTCATCCACTTTCTTATCACTTTGAGCTCCTTTTTAACTCTTGGAGTGCACTCTTCAGTTAAGGACTCAAGTTTAGACTTGAATTTAGACTACACAAGGTTGTAAGCACCCCCATTGCCATTGCCCCTGGTAGGAGTTGGGGGCTCAGGGAGGATTTTGCTGGGGGGGATGAATCAGAACACTGTTCCCTGCTGTATGCTGGGGTTTACTTCACTCTCCAGAAGCAGCCTGCTGCTCTTCTTTATTTCACTTCCCAGTTGCCACAGCCATTCAGGATTTGTTTCAATCCTCTCTAGATTATCTGCTGAGCTGGAGCAGAATGATAGCTCCCTGTTTTTATGCTCTGGAGGCCAGTGAAAACTGGCTCTGCCATGCTCCTGCCATTCATCAGTTTCAACAGCTGCTTCTGGCCACCAGAACAAGCACTGCATGTGTGACATCAGACAACCAATCAGAAGACACTCAGTGCCAAACAACCAATCAGGAAACATTTCTACCTAACCCAGAAGAAACGTCTCTACATTCTACCCATAGAATACCCAGAGAAAAATCTCTCAATGTTCCACTCATAGACTGTAATGTATTTTTCACTAATCCTCGCCCCCGCCAAAAGTAAACTAACAAATGCTCCTAAAACAAATGAAAGTGTTTGTTTCTGGAGTGGTGCTCCAGAACATCCTGGAGCACAGGAATCAGATCAGGCTAGCCAAACCCGAGTCCCAAAGTGGAACAGCAGTCCATCTGAAGTGCGGGCCCCAAACTGCTGATCTGCTTCCAGCTGGCCATTGCCTTGGGAAAAACCATAGCACTGAGGACCACAGACTTGAATTTATTTACATGTCTCTAGACAGAACAAATTCAAGAACAGACTGGAAACCAGGTCAATATAAAAGTTGTCAAAAATTAGAAAAATGAATTTTCACTGCAGTTTAAACTGCCATAACTTCTTTGTTTTTCAACCAACTCCCACCTAACTTGCACAGTTTCAACACATTTCCCAGGGGATCCACCATGCCAAACATCACAATGATGGGGCAAAGCATGACAAAATCAAACCCCTTAGAATGGTCAGGGATTATAATGGGAAGTGCTGTTTGCCTTAGCTATAGAGGTGCTCTCGTGCCGCTATAATGTGAGGAAAACCAGCCTTTAGATGGCCTATGGTGATTCAAGGGAATAAACAAGAAATAACAAATTACGTGTAACATATGGACCCACAGATGCTGCAATGCAAGCAACACTGACTCCCGATGGGGATGTGCCCCAAGCTGCCAGCTCCAGACAAGGTAAGGGAGCAGGGGAGCAGAAAGCGTGGCTACTTCCACCCCCCCAATCAGCACTGGGTATTCTGTTTTTCAAGATTCTTGTGTTTCTGGGCAAGAATCCAGCCGATTCTCGTCTTGTCCTTGTTTGCAAGACTGAGATGGACAGCAGTCCTGCTTCTGTTCCTCTTCACACCTTGGGTGGCCCATCTGTCTAAAGGCAGCACACCAGATGTTGAAGCAGAGCAGAACAGAGCAAGCAGCCCTACCAGGGGTGCTCCAGAACATCCTGGAGCACAGCCATCAGAGCAGGCTAACCAAACCCGAGACCCAAAGTGAAACAGCAGTCCATCTGAAGTGCGGGCCCCAAACTGCTGATCTGCTTCCAGCTGGCCATTGTCTTTGGCAAAACCATAGCACTGAGGTTTCTCTAGCTCACAACTCTATGGTATTAACCCAAGAGTTAACCCAACACAGATGGGGCTGGACATGGGTTAGATACAGGGGTGGCTAGCCCTGCATGTGTCTGAAAACACTCTTTCTTTGACTTGGATGTGGGAGGGAGTGCTGGATCCAGGAAAGTTGAGGCCCTGTGAGAAATGGTGTGTGGTGGTGGTGGTGGGAGGGTTGTTTCCTAACACAGGAATATTTGATGGACACATACTGACTTGCCCATTGTACAAAGGAAAGGGTTCCCCTAATTGGTTTTTGATGTTCAATTAAAGTTAATGTAACATCCCCATCAGGAGGCAGTGTTTCTTGCATTGCAGGACCTGTGGGCCTATATGTTACATGTATGTTATTTCTAGTTTACTCCCTTGAATCACCATAGCTCATCCAAAGACTGGGTTTCCTCACATTTGACACTCTGCGGGCCCATACTATATGCCACTGCTTCTCACACTCATGTTGTTCTTTCAAGGTTACTCATGGTCCTGCAGGACCCCCAATATTTATTTATTTATTTCAAAAACTTATTACCCCACCCCTCCTGCCAGAGGTAGCTCAGGGCGGCTTACAACAATAAAGACATGGGGCCCTATGCAGTCTCACAGGGTGCTTGCACACATTACCTGAGAGCAGGGGAAACTTCTGTGAGGGCAATCATGGCTCTATTGTCACAGGAATTAGCACATGTAGGTATGTGCTTCTTGCTTTTCTCCCATAAAAACCGTTACACATGATCGGGTCCCCAGATGTAGCTCTTATAATCATGGGTATTTTCACAGGAGAAAAGTGGAATAGCGCTGTAACAGGGTGAGCGGGGCTCATTACAAGGTCCCTTGATCCAAGGGAAGGGAGTCCCAGGTGGCACGGGCTGTAGTGGCGCTAATTAAGAGCAGTGCTGCTAGCCTAGTCCCAAGAGAGTATAGCTGATAGCAGTGGAACTGATGGAAATGCCACCGCTGACAGTGCTGGTAACAGCACCAATGTGAAGATCACATGGTCTGGCGTGCAGGCCATTTAAACAACAGAGAGCTGCTCACAAGCGGCGAGTAGGTTGGTGGGAGTCAGTGGAACACCACGACTGAGATAGAGGCAAGAGAAGTCTCTGAATAGGCTCTGTGAAGGGGTAAGCAGAGGGCTCAGGCTGAGAAGGAGGGCCTGAGAGAACGCTTCTGAGAGAGGGTTGATTGTGCTGTGAGAAGGGTGAGATCAGCCTTGGATGAAACAGACAAGGTGACTCTAGCCACTTAGAGAATGGCTGAGAGTGGGAGTCCCGGGTGTAATTGACAAGGCAGCTCTGACTACATAGAGGAAAGAGAGGGTTGTAACTGACTAGCCTTGGAGCAGGACTTTGCTGCAGGCTAGTGAGTCAGGGAAGTCCCCTCTGAGGCCACTTTCACACCTGCTCCCTCCCACCCTGCGCATATTTTGGCTGAGGGAGGAAATGAGCAAGTCCGTATATACATGGGGTTTGGCAGGTCTGAAAGTACCACCACCCCCCCCCCGCAGCTTTGCCGGCAAACACATGCAGTGATACAGAGCTGGAATGCTTGTGCATTCCCTCCTGCAGTCAGGATATGCATGGGGGGGAGGGGGGCAGGTGTGAAAGTGGCCTGAGTGGGGTTTATCTGGAGCCAATGCAGGATGGTTGGAGGGCTTGAGGTTGTCCTAAGAAAGGGAGCCCAGAGGAACCCGTCCGGGTTCTTACAGAGTACTGGTGTGGGCCATTGGGGCAGCGGAAGGCTCTCCTAACTACATTGAATCACTGAGCACCTGGGATAAATATGAGCCTAAGAAGCTGGATCCTGAAAGGAGCCAGGGCGAGACCAAGAGGATGACTCCCGTTGGAGCAAACCAGGACCCCTCACAAGTGGACTCAGAGGGAAAAGAGATTCTAGAGCACCTTGTGAGTCAACTGAGAGACTTGTGCTTGGGAGGGCTTGGAGACTATCCTGGGGTTGGAGCCTCTGGACTGATGGTGACTGTAGAACTTTTGTGGCGTGCAGTCACTACCCCATTACAAGTGCGTTTCTGTGTGCACTAATTCTTGTGACACTAGAACCATGATTGCCCTCACATAAGTTTCTTTATCCTCCCCATGTACAAGCATCCTCAGTCTTCATTTGTCTGACTCTGGCTCTAGGAAATAGTTATAATTAACAGGAAGGCTTACCAATTGCACAGTGTTTCTGCCTCTACTTGTTAGTTTGGATTTGCAATAATGATTCCATATATTTGCCTTGATCTCAGAGCCGGCCCCAGGCATGCGCCAGCTGGGACCCCGCACTTGCATGGCTGAGCAGCAGGTTGCAGCCAGCTTCTCCCCCAATAAGTTCTTCTGCCTCCCCTCCATGACTCCAGTCCCCATCCCTCACCTGCCTCTGCCTCCTAGTGCTGCTCCAGCAGCGGGGACCGATCGGACTGAGAGATAAAGCTGTTTTTTTACAAACAATTCCTCCCCATGTGAGTGATCAGAAGGTTATTTACCTTGTAAAGAAGGTTCTTAGAGATGGCTTTGAACATTCTCACAACTGGGTTGTGCATGTTCACCCTATTCAAACAACAGACCACATGATAGTCTCGAGCTCCTCTAGTATAAAAAGCACTGACTCTCCCCCTCTGAACGACAGTTCCTTCCAACCCTTTCTAGGAATATAAGAAAAAGAATCCATGTGGGGCTGGAAGGGTGGGAGTTGTGAGAATGTTTGGAGCAATCTCAAAGAACCTTGTTTACAAGGTAGCAACTTTTTGTTCTTCTTCTTCAAGTGGCTCCTCACACGATATTTGTAAATGGCTCCGCTGGGTGGGGTGGGGGTCGGTGGGCACGCCGATGCATGGGTGGGGCATGCACACAACTGCACATGCATCCCCACTCACCCCCCACTCATCCATACCCACGGAGTAACCACCGTTTCCCCTGGTTGCTCCGTGCATGGGGACAAGTGGGGGGGGGTGAGTGGGGATGCGTATTAGGCGGGTGTGCACGCACCCCCACTCACCATGGGAGCGTGCACCGTGTCGTTCATATGGGGCTCCCCCAACCATGAACACACAGAAATCTGCATGTTCATGGGTGGGAGAGGCCCGTGTAAAAACTGGTCCACATTCTCACAACTGTCTTACTTATGCTATCTTAGGTAGGAATTTGGGATGTAAAGCAATATCTGTTCTATCTTGGAAAATAAATCTGCAAATATGGTTCTGAGTTTTTTATGGCTGCTATTTCACTAACTTTTCTTAATGAAGTTATTGATAACAGGAATACTGTCTTTAAACCCACACCCCATAACCAGTTCATTTTCACCCCCCATATAATCAATTCATGCTGCTCTGGGGCACAAATTAAATGGTTATGGGTGGGGGGGCAGCGTGAATTGATTATATGGGGAGTGGGGGCAGAGTGAACTGATTTGGGGCACAACTCAACTGGTTTTTTATATACATATACATATACTGTATATATGTCTCTTTTCATGGCATAATGCGCTTAATAGGCTAGCTGTATTTTGGGTGTCTGGTGTGTTTGATAGCAGCACCTCTGGACTGGTTGCACCGCATGCGTGCAGAAGGCACAGGCGGCACTGGCAGCAAGAAGCAACAGGCCCTGGAGGCCAGACTGGCTAAGCTCACCCCCTCCTCCAGTAAGGCAGTGGATGCAGTCAGTCTCTCTGTGCCTGCCTCACTGTCCGCCCGGCTGCCCCTGTAGTGGAACCACACCTGGGGAGTGGTGGTAGACGCTCGGCTGGGGAGGTGTGGGAGTTGGGGGGAGAAGCATTGGGATGCCATCCTTGTCTATGGCCACTCGGCTGAGCGCCAGGTAAGGCAGTCAAGGGGTGGCAAGTTGGGTGGCGGGGGGGAAGACCATGCTTCTCCATGGTTGCTCAGAGTGGTGGAGAATGGGAATCCTTCCTGTCCAGAGGGAGTAAATCTTATGTACATTTACACATTTGCATAATTAGGTGAGGCCTAATTATGCAAATAAGGCCCACACCAAGACTTCGCAAACCCTGGGGCCAGCCTCACAAATCCTGGGGCCAGCCCTGCTTGTTCTCTTCTGATTCAAAAAATTTCCAGCTTCAATGGACTTCTGCTCCTGCATCAGTGAGACCACACCTATTCCTAACATAACGGATCCATTTAACTGTGCAGTTAAATGATCTTCCCCAGGGATGGGTGAACAGATCGCAGTTTAGGTTCGGTCATTTGGTTTGGTCTAGTTCGGCCGTTCGGTTTGGCTGTTCGGTTCAGTTGCTGCATTCAAGTTCGGCCGTTCGGTTCGGTCGTGTTCGGTTCGCTTCGTGTGTTCGGAAAAAGTATCGCGAGAGTCCGTGATCTCCTTGGAAACAGGAAATTCAAGTGTATGCAGAGCTTGTGTGGGTGAGAGCATGTGTCATGGCTGACTGTGTGTTCGTTTTTGATTCATGTGTGTTTTCATTTTGGCTGTGTGGTGTGTGTTCATTTTGGTTTGACTGGTTGGTGAGTGTTGGTGGGTGCTGCGTGTGTTGTGTTGGCTGTGCTGGGTGTGTGTTTAAAAAAAAATGGAGAAGAAGGTGACCAGTGCCACCAACATTAAACGCTGGGCCTGGAGGAAGGCCAAGGTTGTGGAGCCGGTGGTGGAGGAAGAGGTTTCTCCTGCCACTGCTGGACCTTCGGTGGTGGAGGAGGAGCCAGAGCCAGCAGGCACAGGAGGTGCTGCTGGTTTGTAAACTTTTTTTTTTACTTTGAGGACAAGAAACTTAAGACTCTATCCGTTAGAGCGAGCTCACTGGCATGCGGGTGGGTGCGTGGGTGGTGGGCATCAGTCAGGCACAAAGAGTGGACATCAGTGGATAGCAGTGGATGTCTGCCATAGAGAGAGAGGGTACTGTATTGTGGGGGGCTCTTCCAGCACTCAGGCACGAGCATGAGCAGCACCCCCACCCAAATATGTGCCTGCAAGCCATCCCCACTCTCCAGTTGCCATCCCTACCTAGCACCCCCAAATAAGGGCAGGATTTGCACATGACAGTCAGGGTCTCTCCATTGCCATCCCTCCCTAGCAGCACCCCAGGGAGGGCAGGATTGGCACGGGCCAGCCAGGGTCACCATCTCCCGTTGCCATCCCTAGCACCCCAAGGAAGGAGGACTAGAAGCATCATCATAAATGCATGATATTACTTCGGTATTGTAATGTTTATGTGTTCCTGTTTCAGAGAGGAATTAGATGCCGGCGCTGGTGCCATGCAGCGCGGGACATCCAGGCGGAGGTCGGACTCGCCAGTGCCACCCACAGACAGTCGGCAGACAAAACGCTTATTTAGAGTAATCCTACTCTAAATAAATCCCAAACTTAAAACAGGGGAGGGGAATCAGGGATGGAATAAGAGGGAGAGGGAAAGGATTCAATGGAGGAGGGGAGGGAGGGAGGAAGATTGAACACAGGGAACACAGGGAGGGATGAAAACAAAAAATAACATCTAAATCTATCTAATCTAAGCTAAATAAATGATAATATGGAGGTAGATGGGTTGGATGGGTGAAATAGGAGGAGGATTACAATGGATTGAGGAGAACAAAACTTCTGGGAGAAGGAGCCTACTAAAACGCCTGCTGTTCAGGAACAGTGACTAGCTCAGAAGGTGTTGGGAAGGGGGGAGGCAATCCGTTTTGTTTCTTGCTGCGCCCACCTCACTGCAAGCCCCATTGGCTCCGTGCAGCCTAGCCCGTGGCCATTTGCAGACTGCGAAGCCAGTGGTTTGAGGCAAAAAGGGATGGTGATTGGGCAGGCTGGCTGCTACTCCAAGCCTCTCCACCCCTGGTGCCTGGAAGTCTGCTCCTCAGCTGACTCCCCCTCCCTGTCACGTTTTGCCTTCCAATGACATGTTTTTACCACCCGAACTCACCTGAACGTGATCAGAACTGACCGAACTGTCATTTCGACGTTTTGAATTGAATTCGGTTCGGTTCATGTTCAGGTTCAGTCGTCCGAACAGGCCGAGTTCGGAACGAATTCCGAACTTCCGAACCACGTTCGCCCATCCCTAATCTTCCCAAACAATCAATGCAAATTTCTTTTATATATGTAACTATGTAATTTCTAACTTGGTGGGAAAAGACTAGTTGATGCTGCTATGAATTTTTCTCAGTTCCAGATAATTCAACCAAACAGACAAACGACCCTGGCTCTTGAAAGTTTACTTGACATTTCCTAATTCTAGCAGATGGGTGATGCTTATGGGATATTAATAATAATGGCATTTATTTCCCAGGTATTTTCTCTTCATCATATGCATTAATTCCCACATCATCCATACCTATCAATTAATTATAAAATATATATTTATTTGCAAGAAGCATCATACTCAACAAAAAGGAGAAAAGGGAGGATTGGCTTTGTGTTTCTTGTATTTCATCAAAAATAACCACCAGACATTTCAGTTCCTTCAAGGGAAAAAAATACAACAACATGTCTCTGGTGATAACCAATATGCACAGACATACTGATAAACAAGATACATTTACAATTCTTTTATTACTACATTCTTTGACAAGATAAAGTAAACAGTATTTTGTTGAACAAACCGGCAACTGCACAAAGCTAAGCTACTGTCCACCGACACTGAAAAATTCTAGTATAAATACACTTTATTTCCAGCTGGCTTATGGATGATTAGGGTATCCCACAGTTTGACAATTTTCATATAATACTATGAAGAAT
Source organism: Sphenodon punctatus (assembly GCA_003113815.1). Lineage (NCBI taxonomy): Eukaryota > Metazoa > Chordata > Lepidosauria > Sphenodontia > Sphenodontidae > Sphenodon > Sphenodon punctatus. The sequence continues at coordinate 196,217 of QEPC01014615.1, read as the reverse complement.
TTTGTGATTTCCCTTCATCTTATTGCTACTTCCAGCTCAATACATCTTTCCTACTAAAAAAATAAAATAAAGAATAATACAAATCTATGATTCTTACTCTTCTCACCATTTACAATAAATCTTGCAAATAGTTCATGTATGCATTAACTACAGCCTTATTTTTATAACACAAACTCAACTATATTACACAAGAGAGGATACAGAACCTAAGGAAACATCATTTTGGTGAGGTTTGAGTAATTTCCATTTATAAAGATTTACCTGCATTTCTTTTACATAAACAGTAGTGAAAGACCAGGAAAAGGTTGGGTCATCTACTGGCATCTGTTTCTCTGCATAAGATGTCCCATGACAATTATACTTACTGAGCTAGCATGGTTGTATGATGAACCATAATCTAGAGTTTTCAAATTGCCTTGGCAGCTGTACACCTGTTGAAAAGCTCTGTGGCTTTTGAAGAGATTCATTGCTTGATCATCAAGGCAGAAAAAGAAGGGATTTTGAAATACACAAAAAGTAAGCTATAGCAGGTTGCAGTTCCCTCGGGTGAGGGTTGCAGGACCAAACCCCTGCCAAGTCTCTGGGGACAATCCAGTGGCCTGCGTATGAGAACCCCGGCACGCGGCGCACAACCGGAACGCATGCAGCACAGCCACACGGGATGGGTTGCATAGGCCGGGGTTGCACTTTTGCCCTGAGTAGCTGTGCGGCATGCGCGGCACTGCATGTGCATCTGAATGCGTGCATTCTGGTTGTGCGATGCGTGCCAGGGTCAGCATACGCGGACCGTTGTATAGTCCCCTAAGTCATTAGGGAATAAGCTTCTCCAACACTTTCTCTCTCTCTCCTGTGGAGGCAGGCAGTCCTCATTGGGCTTAGCTCCTTCACTTCAGTTTGAGGCAGGGTCAGGATTTTGATTGGCTGCTGTGATGTAGGTGAGGAACTAACCCTGGTCTGGCACCCTTATTTGTTCCTGCTTTCACAAGAGTGAGACGCAGGGGAGGATCTTTTCTTTAGGGAAAAAGCCAAGATTAAAAAAAAAAAAGTTTATAGCTTGAGGGGGAGGCAGACTGCCTCCAGAACCCCCTAGGGGTTCCCTTTCCTCATGTTGGCCCGAGGAGCAGGATCTCTCACTCCAGATCTACCCCCTGTTCAGGGAGGGCAGCACGGGGCTGGAGGTAGCGCCCAACGGGTGCTGGGTGCTTCCCCCATGAAAAGGAACACCGGAGAGGGGAGTTTGAAGGATCCATTCTGCCCCCTGTAAAGAAGGGGTGAGGGAAGGAGCGAAGTAGTTCCTCTTGCCCTGAGGGCCAGGATCCCACCCACAGCATCTCAGCGGTGCATGCAGGGCCATTGGCACTGCATACCATTCCTGCCTCAGCAATGACTGGCCGCCAGCTTGTCCCACTGCAGGTTCACTGCCGGGTTAGTTCCCCAGTGGCAGGGAGGCCCCGCGAGCAGGAAGGGAGGCCCTGAACCAGATCCCATTCCCCCCAGAGCAATAGAAAGAGGGGGGTGGGGAGAGAAGCAGCCACTTCTCAGGCTCCCAGCCAGCAGAGCTGCTGCTAGGCATAGCTGGTCCAGCCATCACAGCCACTCCAGCAGCTCCAGCAGCTCCCAGGTTTCATGCCACTCTAGGCACCAAAATGCCACCTCCACCCATGCGGGGTCATAGGCAAACCAAGCACAGCCCCACTCGCACAGCCCCATGGATAGGAGAAGGGTGTCTCCTGCTCCTCCCCCAGTCAGGGCTTCTACTCCCTCCAGGGATTCCCTCCAGGAACAGAATCTCCCTGCTCTCACAGAGCAGCCACAGCCCCAAGTCCCGCTCCTAGGGGTAGGGCCAGGTCCCGAGACAGGGAGTCAGCTGAAGGGCAAGTCCCCACAGTGGTTCTGATGTGGCTAGGCCAACAACTAGTGATAAAGGGGTTAGGGGGAGTATCCCACCTCCTGGAAGGAAATCGTACTCCTTCCCAGAGCCTCAACCTGTGCTGGGGGCTGTTAGGGCCACCACGTGTGAATTAGATCCATGCCAGTCCTGGCTGGTGAAAGCCAGCCAGGAGAGGCTGTGGCTGTTACTGCTTGGGGTTGTCAGCGGCTTCCTTAGGGAGGGCAGGGTGCCAGAGTGTTAAAGGGGGTAGTTTGGACCCTGCTGGAGAAGTCATCATTGGATGCTGAGTCCCTAGCCAGCTATCTCCCAATCTCTAACCTTCCCTTTTTATGGAAAGTTATTGAGCAGGAGGTGGTTCTGCAGCTTCAGGTGCATCTGGATAGTATCAGGTTTCTGGATTCCTCGCAGTCTGGCTTTTGTCCAGGGTATGGCACTGAGGCTGTGCTTATGGCCTTGGTCGATGACCTTCACTGGGCTATGGATCTGGGTCAGCAGGATCAAGAGCCTATTAGATCGTTCTGCTGCCTTTGATATGGTTTAGCATGAGGTGTTGGTGAGTCGTCTCCTGGACCATGCCGGGGTGGGAGGAACCATTTTAGATTGGTTCCATTCCTACCTGGCTGGGAGAACTCACTGAGTGGTCCTGGGGGATTGTACATCTTCCCCTAGAGACCTCGCGTGTGGAGGCCCTCAGGATTCCATCTTGTCCCCCCTCTTGTTCAACGTATATATGCAGTCCCAGGGGGAGGTCATGAGAGGGTTTGAGGGAATGCAGTGTCATCAATATGCTGATGACACCCAACTCTACCTCTCATTTTCATCAGACCCAGGACCAGCAGTCTTGGTGCTCACCTGGTGTCTGGAAGCTGTGGGGAACTAGATGAGGGTAAGCCATCTGAAGCTGAATCCCAACAAGATGGAGATGATGTTGGTGGGTAGGGGTTTGGGTGACCTGGGTGTGATGGAGTCTCCCGTCATTGACGGGGCCCATCCGCTATTAGTGTCCCAGGACTGTAGCCTGGGTGTGTTCCTCATTTCAGAGATTCGCCTGGGTCTCCAGGTGGTGGCTGTGGTGAGGAGTGCTTTCCGGCAATTACATCTTGTCCAGTGGCTGCTGCCTTATGGCACCCTCATCCATGCCTTCATTACCTCTAGGCTAGATTATTGAAACACACTCTATGTGAGACTGCCCAGGATGACGGTACAGAGACTGCAGCTGGTGCAGAATGCAGCGGCCTGCTTGCTTAGGGTAGTGGGTTGATGTGAGCACATTACACCGGTGCTCTGGGTGCTGCACTCGCTCTCTATAGTCTACCTAGCCAGATTCAAGCTGCTGGTATTGACCCCTGGGTCTCACTTATCTATGAGACTGCCTCACCCCCCAGGTCTTGAATCAACCACTACTGTCATCCAGGGTGTGGTTTTGGAGGTACCCTGAATGTGTTGGGTGGCCACCGACGATTGAGCTTTTTTGGTGGTCATCCCTAGGCTGTGGAATGCCCTCCTGATGGATATCCTAGTGTCATCTTCCTTAGCATCCTTCCACGGGGGAATATTGTAACACCTGGCTGTTCCATCAGGCTTGGTTGCTTGTGGTGAGAGGGGCGAGGTATTAAGTGTAAAAAATAAATATAAATAAATAAACCTCTCCCTAGGGGGACAGGAGGATGGGTCACAGTCAGGCCACCACTCCTCCTGCTGCAGCAGATCCTCCTCCCCGGAGCCCCTGGCAGTAGGGGCAGGGGAGGTCCCAGCCCAGGGGGTTCTCCCCCCACTTGCGGGGCTGGATGAGGAGAAAGAGGATGGAGAAATCTCAGGGAGGGAAAGCCAGGACCCCATCAAAAAAGCCAGGGCAAGGATTTTTCCAGCCAGAGCTGTTCCAATCACTGGTGACAAAAGTGGCCAGCAGGATAGGTTTCTCCCTGCCACAGCCCCCTCCTCCCTGTCAGAAGAGCACCTGGTAGAGGATGCTACCCAAATTCGACCCCAAGAGCTACCTGAGAGCACCACTCTCCCCTTTCCAACCTTAAATTGGAAACTACTCCAGGCAAAATGAACACAGCTGGGAAAGGTGACAGGCCCGCACTCATTAACGCGCCGCTTTTACTGCCTACCAGAGTCCCAATTGTCTCCCTTAAGTCTGCCCAAAATAGATGCAGGGGCTTCAGACCTCTCCATGGCCTTGGTCTTGCCCACTTACAGGGACAGAACTCCCAAGGATTCCTTGGACAGAAAGGCGAAGTCTTTTCTTCAGAGAGATTTCAATTCCTCCCCCATTGCATGCAGAGTGGCAGCAATGGTGGCAACCTTCGCAGGGGCCATGGTCCTTTGGATAAAGGCCATGAACATTTTGGCTCCATCTAAGGGATTGAAGGAAGGTTTCAAAAGGCTATCAGCTGCAATGTCCTTTGTAGCTGATGCAGCCCTGGACTTGGCGTGGTTCACAGCTTGATCAATGGCAAGCAGCGTAGCAGCCAGGAGGGTTATCTGTCTGAGACCATGGAAGGCAGACCTGAAAGCAAAAATGGTCCTCACCTCAGCCCTCTTCCAAAGGATAAAATTCTTTGGGGATCCCATGGATTGAGCAATGACTGACAAACCTCAGAAGAAAAAAGGTCTCACCGTGAATCTGACAAAGGACTTTCGTAGGAAACTTCCAGGCAGACAGAACTTTTGATCCCCCCCTCCCTTCGCAGAAGAGAGGGAAACAACAACCAGTCACACTGGCCCAGAGGGGCATGAGCAAACAACACATTCAGACATCCAGTGTCATCAGAGAAGCCAAACCTCTCCACTACCTAACTACCAACTACCCTCACCCACGAACATCCAGCTGGGGGCTGCCTGCAAGCTTTTCACAATCTGTTGTCAAGAACAACCTCAGACCATAGGATGAGGGAAAACATCCATCAAGGTTACTTGATAGAATTCGGTGAGTAGCCCAAAAATTCAGTGTGGTCAAAGATCTAGTGTCCAGAGACCCAGGGAAACACCTGAGAACCCTAAATGCAACTGAACATCTCGTAGGGATAGGAACAATAGAGCCTCTCCCTACAGTGGATTGGTTCTCAGGTGCAGAAGTAAGAAGAAGTAGTAAGTAAATTTATTAGGCATTAGCTTGCACCATAACCATTATATAAGTAAATACATACATACATAACAAATAATAAATAGATAAACATAAACAAATACAAACAAAGCATATAAATAAAACACTTAATCACTAGGACTAATATACAATCAAGAAATTCCTGGGAAACACAATATTCAGGAACACAAAGCCCTTGCCCCTCTCGGGGCTTGTGCTGTCAACACTTGACCCCTGTAGCATTCAGAACAAATTATATAAATGCCTAACCCTTCTTAAGACATGAGAGTACAACACTTGACCCTTAAAACTTAATCATAAACATGAAACTCAGAGTCCTATTATAGTGCCTTGCTCTTTTCGGGGCTTATGTTGACATCACTTGGCCCCTGTAGCACTAAAAACAAAATATATAAATACCTAGCCCTTCAAAGGGGTTATAGAGAGGAACGTCTAACCCCTAGGTCTTGAATCACAAGCATAAGACTTGAACTCAAAGTTGGGACACTGTCAAAGCAAAACATATAATTGCCTAGCCCTTCTCGGGGCCGATGTTGGCGGCACTTGACCCCTGAACTGCAGCCAATCAAAGACCCCACCCAGCAATGGCTCTAAGTAGCGTTGAAATTCATGATAACATTGGAACTTGATCCACAGAACTTATAGAACACCATATAGGATGTTATTCATATGTAGGAGTTACCAAGGTTTACTCAGGGGCTATAAGATTCCTTATTATTGCTGCTTGGTAAGAATAAGTGGCAAATTTAATAATAACCTACCTATCCTGCTGCTGACATAGCCAGATTAACTTCTCACTTCTAGAGAAAAAATGAATCCTCTACAAAAAAGGGGCCAGAAATATTTTCCTAATATGCTGGAAACAAAGGCATTCCAGGACATAATGCTCAGTATCCTCGATTGAGTTTAAACCACAAGGACAAATCCTTTTGCTTTTAATGATGCCCAAACGATGTCCCAGGTTCTCAGGTGTGTACTTGGATTTCTTCACAGTTCCAAAGAAGAACAGGGACACCAGGGCCATCTTGGATTTAAGAGGCCTAAACAAACACCTTTGTCCAAGACACATTTTGGATAGAAACGCTCAGATCCATCTTGCAGGCCCTGCATCCGGGTGACTTCCTGGTATTAATAGACCTAAAAGAAGCCTACCTCCATGTCCCAATCAGGGAAAAACATAGAAAGGTCCTGAGGTTTGCCTATGGGACCAGTCATTATCAGTACAGGGAGGGCTCTACCTTTTGGACTGGCAGTCTGGCCAAGGGTGTTCACCAAACTCCTAGTGGTCCTGGTTGTGGCCTTGTGAAGAAAAGGCATGCACGTCTTCCCCTATTTGGACAACATCCTGGTATGAGCAGACTCGAAAGACAAATGCAAATGGGCAGTGGATGAGACTGTCCCATGGATTCATTATAAACTGGGAGAAGAGCTGCCTGGAACTCAAACAAACCCTAATTCATCTAGGAGTCCTCCTGGACACTAAAAGGGACAGACTCTTCCTTTCTTCAGAAAGAGAAGAAAATGTTAGATCAGTAATTTCCAAGATCAGGTCCCAGGGGAGGTCAAACCTTTTGACCTTGGCCAGTGTACTTGGTCTCATGTATGGATACCGTTCTCTGGGCACATTTCCACCTGTGCCCCCTCCAGAACTTCTTCCTGCCCTGGTAAATGCAGATCACAACAAGACAGAAGAACTCCATCCTTACTTTCACGATTGGGCTGATGAAGTCTTTGGACTGGTGCCTGACCCCAGAACGGCTTGTTCTGGGTCTCCCTATCCAGGAGATGACAAAGATCACAGTCACTACAGATGCCAGCTTCTGGGGATGGGGAGCCTATTGCCAAGGTGCCCTTGCCCAGGGCAAATGGTGAAAAAAAGAAGCCAAACACCACATAAATTTCCTGGAGCTCAGACCAACCTGCCTGGCCCTGCAGCACTTCCACCAGCAACTGCAGGACAAGCATGTCCTAGTCATCATGGACAGCACAACTGCCATGTCCTATGTAAATCGTATGGGGGGGACAAGATCCAAACCACTGATGAAAAAGGCAATGGCACTGATGATGTGGGTGGAGAGCAACCTGCAATCCCTACAGGCATTGCATGTCAAGGGGATGCAGAACGTACAAGCCAATTGGCTCAATCAGAGATCCCTGGACCCAGGTGAATGGTCCATACACCAGGAAGTGTTTGAACAACTAGTCGAGAAATGGGGGAGACCCAAAGTTGATCTTTTCGCCTCGGCAGTCAACCACAAAGCAGACAGATATTACTCTAGACACCAGGACCCCTGGGAAGAGGATCAAGATGCATTGTCTCAACATTGGTCATGCCTCCTTCTATATGCCTTCTGGCTGCTACCTCTGCCACCCAGACTGTTGAGAAAGATCAAGATTCTATCGGCGAAGGTGATCCTCATTGCCCCAGAATGGTCAAGGAGACCATGGTTCTCCACAATCAAGGTGATACAGACAAGACCCAGCATCCGGCTTCTGCTGGGGGACGATCAACTGACGCAGGGATCCGTACGGTACCAGGGCCTGGATGGGCTAAATCTCACAGCCTGGAGGTTGTCTGGGACCAACTGAAGACCTTTGGCTATGAGGAAAAGGTGTTACAAAACTTGTTAGCTGCCAGACGCACATTCGGAACGCTATAGGCAGCCAGTGCAGAGCCCAGAGCACTGGTGTAATGTGCTTCCTACCGTCCATTCCCACCAGGAAACGAGCTGCCGCATTCTGCACCAGCTTCAGCTTCTGAGTTGTCATCATGACCCACTCATTGCAGAGCGCAGCCACTCATGCAGCCTTGTTGAGGAAGCGGGAGTAGACAACACGTTCAAGAAGTTTGGAAGCAAAAGGAAGGAGTGAGACAGGACAGAAGCTAGAAGGGCCAGAGGAGTCAAGAGTGGACTTTTGAGGATAGATGAGACAGTGGTGTGCTTGAAGGTGGAGGGGAAGGAGCCAGTAGAGAGGGAGAGGTTGATGATGTGCAGGAGGGAAGGGGCGACAGTGGAAGTGATGGAGGTCAGGAGGCAGGAGGGGATGAGTCAAGGGGGCAAGTGGAAGGGTTGGAGGAGGAGAGCAGGGAGGAGATTTCCTCAAGGGAGGAGGGAGGGAAGGAGGACAGGAGAGAAGGAGGGGGAGAAGGGTGAGAGGTGGGAGTAGGAAGAGGAGAGGAGTGGGAAGCGATGTCAAGGCGGATCTTGTCTATCTTGGAGGTGAAGAAGGAAGCAAGATCCTGAGCAGAAAGGGAAGAGGGAGTAGGAGGACATGGGGGCTTGAGGAGGGAGTCAATGGTGGAGAACAGGCGGTGAGGGTCCTGAGAACAGGAATCAATGCAGGAGGTGTAGTAATGCTGTCTAGAGAGGGAGATATCAGAAGTAAGGGAGGAGAGACAGAATTTGAAGTGAAGGAAGTCAGCATGAGAGTGAGTGGGATTTGCGCCAGAGGCTTTCAACAGCACGGGTGTGGGAGCGAAGGTGGCAGATACTGGGGGTGAGCCAAGGACAGGGGTTGTGGGAGTGGGTGGGGTGGGAGGAGCCGGGGGCAAGGACATCAAGGGTGTAGGAGAGAGAAGCATTGAAAGCAGAGACGGCAGAGTCAGGGGAGGAGGAGAAGACTGAGGGGAGAAGGGGGGGGAGAGAGGAGGCAAAATCCAGGGGGGTTAATGGCCTGCAGGTCACGGAAGTGACGTGGAGATGGGGAAGAGGAGGGGGTGGCCTTGGGAGACATTGAAAGAGGCAAGGAAGTGGTCAGAGATGGGATGAGGATCAAAGGAGAGATCAGAGACAGAACAGTTCCTAGAGAAGACGAGGTCAAATGAATGGCCGTTAGCGTGGGTGAGGGAGTTGGTCCAAAGGTAGAGGCTGAAGGATGAGGCTAGTGAGAGGAAGCGAGAGATGGAGGACTGGGAAGGGACATCAATGTAATGTTGAAGTCACCAAGGATGAGAGTGGGGGTATTGTCGGAGAGGAAGAAAGTGAGCCAGGACTTGAATTCAGAGCTTAATGACTCAAACTGAGAATGACTTACTGTCAGACCGACTTGGACCTAGATTGATGGTAGTTCTCCATTTCTCCCCCTCCCCCAGTTGTAGTCATACCTGGGTAGGGTGGGGACACATGTTTGCGGTCCCGCTATGGGACCCATTGCCTTCTACAAGAGCCTTTCTTGGAGAAGGTATATATTGGGATAGGTTTCCCTTCTCACTTTCAAGTTGTAGCTTTGGTTAAGTTTTTTCCTTGTCATAGATAGCTTGGATAGTCACTTATTCTGGGTGCCAGACCAGGGTTAGCTCCTCCCCTAGATTAAGGTGGCCAATCAAAATCCTGACCCTGCCTCAAAATGAAGTGAAGGAGATGAGCATGTGAGGACTGCCTGCCTCCCCAGGAGAGAGGAAGGAAACTTCACAAGGTAGGTGAAACCAAATTTTCCTTTCTCTTTAAGGGAATTAGTGATTTAGTGTCCTTTATTCAAATACACAATCTCAGTACATATATGCAGCTCTCCACTGTTCAGTAGTCTTTCCAGCCAGGTTTCAGCCTTCTGGCTCCCAATAATCTCTTCCAGGTTCCCAGCCAAGCAACCCCCTCTGGCTGGCTAGGCTTAGTCTACTCGTGCAGTCTCTGTAGCAGCTCTCTGGTTCTCTGGGTCAGACACAGTCCCTCTGCAACCCAGACCCTTCTTGGCTCAAGCAGAGCTCTCACAGGAGATCCTTGTCCTACAATCTTCCAGCTAACTGGCTGGTCTAGGCTTTACAGGACCACTTACTCTGAGCATGCCCATGGACTTAGCCTCTGAGGCTACCCTGGTTCCCTCTGAGCATGTTCAGGGACTTAGCCTCTCAGTAAGCACACCCAGGGGCTAAGTCTCAGAGAGAATCCTAGGACTGGCTCAGTCATGCCCAGTCCCCCAGTCCCAACTGCTTGGCTTGGAAGCACCAAGCCTAGCCTTCTGTTGCTGGCACTACACACCTTACAGGGACAGCATTCCACCTCAGCTGCACCCTGCCACACCTATGCTTTTTCTCTTGCATAATCTCCCCTCACAATATGTTAATTTGTGACGCCTGACTTTACTAATGCAAAAGGACAGCCAATCTTTGGCCTTCAAAGCGTCTCTACTTTTGCTGTTGTGTTTTTTCTTTGGGGTCAGCTCCACGATTTCCCTACCTTTGGTTATAATATGGTTGGTTTTTAGGGATGTGCAAACAGAACCGAGTTCGGAAATTCAGTTCGGTTCGAAAATAGAGTTCGGTTCGAAAGTTCAGTTCAGTCGACTGAACTATTAGAGTTTGGTTGAATCCCGAACTTCTGAACCGAGTTCGTACGTTCAAAAATGGGTTTTTTGGCCTTCTGATCTGGTTCCGATTCGACTGAACAGTTTGGTCAAATTCGAGTTTGGTTCAAAGGTTCGGTTCAGTCGACCGAACTATTTGAGTTCGGTCCGAACTCCGAACTTCCGAACCGCGTTCGCACATCCCTATTGGTTTTGTTTGTTTTTGTCCAAAACTGGGTTGTCTCAGTCATTATTAGACTTCAGAAGCACATCCAGAAAGCAGAAATGGAGCAGGATTTGGCTGAGAACAGGGCCAGAGACCCGTCAAACTGGGAATGATGCAAGGACACGAGGGGGGAATGGGTGCACGCTCTGTCAGGACTAGACGCAAGAACAAACACAGATAAGGATCAGGGTTGGGAGGGACAGAATCAGACAGGACAGGAACAGGAAACAATGTTCTCTTACCAGCTTCCCTTTCATACTGGGGTGGGACCGTGGGACGGGGAGAAAGGGAAACCAATCAGCAGGCAGGGAGGGCTCGCAAGCAACAAACAGAGACCCCTCAGCTTGTGTGAAGGTCCAGACATGGTAGTGGCTCTGTGGAGTTGGTTGCCATTACTGGGTTAGAGTTAGGGTTAGGGTTCATGACCCCTATGTTCTTCACGGGTTTTTGCCTCATGCTTACACTAGGAGTACCCAGATTTCAGGACCAGGACATCCATTCCCACATACTCCACACCTACTGCAAGAAAATGGGTGAAAACTCATAGTGGTATTTCAGATGTATCCCAGAATGTGTGTCAGCCCCTTCCCAATCTATGTACAGTAGCTCTGGTTTACTCCCCTCAGTGGGTGCTGTGGCCCCAGACTAGGCTGTGGGCAGAGTATACTCCCCATTTACTCTGGTCTTTCTTCAGCCAGAGCTGCTGCCAGTGGACCAGGAGGAGCTGATGCACTGATCCTTGACATGTAGCATTCCCTTTTCATTTAATCCTTATCACTCCTGGTCTTGCAGCAGCATCCATGGTTGGGGAGAGATTGGGATTGTTGTGAGCACTGAGCAGACAAGGAGAGTGACGCTCCCTGGGGATCAGCTGTCTTTTGGCAAGGGTGCTCCAGTCCACCTGCAACTCTCCCAGTCAACCTCAGTTATGTGGCCAATGCGAGAGTACTGTAGGTAACATGACTGTGTGCTTAACAGATCCTCACAGACTAGGCAAATGAGAGGAGTAAGTTGCTCCCCTTAAAGCAGGCATGGCCAAGAGGTAGATCATAATCTACTGGCAGATCACAAGGTGAAGCTGGCCTCTAGGAGATCTCCTCTTTACTCCTGAGACCAGTTGTTGAGGTGCCCTAGAGCTGGGAGCCAGTGGGAGCAGTCCCAGCTTGGAGCACCTAAGCCAGCAGGAGAAGACCTGGTAGATCACTCAAGGTTGGTGTTGGTTGAATTAAGTGGATCGCATGCACCATAAGCATGGTCACCCCTACCTTACAGGGATGAGGAAGTGGAATGAACTAGGCAATGAACAACTCCACTTACTGAGCACCACATGTCATCATCGATGGCTTTCTCTCAGCTGCCTCCACTGCCTCCCCTCCTACTTCTCATCCAGCAGAAACTCGGTGTGCTTTTAGTCAGACCTGGGGGTGGCCACCGTGGGTCTGCTCTGGAGCTTGCAGGTTTAAATGGAGCCCACTGCTGCCACTTCCCAGTCTGCCCACATGCACCCCCTCCCCTTTGCCATAGAGCTGCAGGTGGATCGGCAATGGCTCTAGGCTGCCGCCTGTAGCTCTGTGGCCCCAATCCACAGTCGGATGCAGAGCTGCAGTGGCCATCCATCCTTTAGATGAACTGCTCCTCTGTCCCTGGCCAGGGCTCTGGGTTCAGGTGGTCCGCTCTGCTTGTGGTGCTCCAGGATATTCTGGAGAACTGTGAGTGGAGCTGGCCTGCAGGTCTCTCCTGCTCGCTCCTACTCTGCCTCACCCTGGTCTTTCTTTAGCCAGAGCTGCTGCCAGTGGACCAGGAGGAGCTGATGCACTGATCCTTGACATGTAGCATTCCCTTGGATGGGGCACCCGGAGGTGGGGTGAAGCAGAAGTGGAGCAGATGTTTGTCTAAAGGCCTCTTTGTAGTCACCTTCAAGGCTCTTCATTGTCTTGCTCCTCCCTATCTTTCTGTCCTCATTACACCTTCTCCCATGAAACTTCTCTCTTCCTCTGCCCCCACCGTCACCTGCCCAGTTAAGCTTTCTTAACTGTTGTTGTCCCTTCTCCCATGCTTTCCCCTATGCCTAGAACTCCCTCCCCAAACACATATACTCTGCTCCCTCCCTCCCTCTACCATCAAATCTCTCTTAAAAACCTACCTCTTCCATCAGGTTTCCCCTAGCTTCTCATTTTCACAGTCTGCTTGCTCTGTCTCTCTCTACCATCCTATCATTCAGGATGACCTTCTCCCATGTAACTTCTCAACTCCATGAATGTATCTTGGTCTCTCCTTATATATATTCCCCTCTCCTTTGTTTCCCCTCTCTTGTTTATTTGAGACTGTGAGGCCTCTAGGGCAGGGACCTTCTTTAGTTAATGATTGTTCAACGTCAGCCACATTGCTGGCACTATATACTTAACAATAACAATACGAATAATATTAAGAAAAATTATGTCCAGGCAAGTTTTCCAAAGGACAAAAAACCCTCGCTTTCTGCTAATCATTCCACATGGCTTTTTGATCATACCACTTGGTTGACCAATGTGAGAAACCTAAGCCCTTCCTGACCTCCACAGGCCATACTTCAGACCACATATCAAGATCAATTCAGAATAGAAGCACAGTTTTCTTAGTGGCATCCAAAGAGATTTTAAAAATGCTATTTTAAGGACTATTGTACAACTCCTGATTAAAATTTTAAATTTTCCAATATGCATCTGGCATGGAAAGAAGCACAAGAGTTGGTGAGACTGAGACGCAGCCCCAATTCTATATTAAATTATGTATTTCTGTAGCTTTTTTGACTCTCTTTCAGGAAAAATTCCCCAAACACAATCTGCTGCTGCTGCTGCCTAAGGAGGTCAGAAAAGTCCCTGTTAGGACACGTGTATATAAACTACTGTACAACTCCTGCTTTTTTTCTCTGTCCCCATCCCCTAAGGACTTTCAGTTTTACTGTTTAAAAATGTATACTCTATTACATTCATTTATTAAAGGATGGGGTTTTTATCCAGTAGAATTTGCAGTTCTTTCCACAAAAGTAACTGAAGTGTAAATGAAGAGACTTGTCAAATCTTTTTGGTACCTACTACGCTAGCTCACTAGAGAATGGGGTTTGGGCTGACATATAATTTTAATGGGAACTGGGTTTTCAAATCCTTCCAGGGCTTTGAAAATGTCAATCTCCACACTTCCAGCACCTGTAAACATGTAGGACTCTCCCTTTCACCTTAACGGAAGCAGAGTTAGGCCAACACTGCTGGATTCTGAAATGCCTTTGTTTTTTCTAAAGAAGGAAATTTGCTGGATGCAAATTTTTATGAGGAAAGATTAACCCCTCAAAGTGTTGAACTTAAAAGCAGTTACTAGTCTCCCTATTTCTCCCTCTTTGTTAAATAACATGGTTGTGAGAAACATTGGTGTAAAATATGGGCCCACGGAGCCATAACCATGGTAAGCAGGGCCTGTGGAGGGCCCCAGGCAATTTGGGAGGTGATCCTTATATATGGAGCCCAGGGATAAGCTAGAGATAATATATGCATAACATATGGGCCTGCAACACATGGGGGTGAATGGGAGAAGCTATAAAAAAGAATTACGCTACCATTTTTCTTCCTCTAATAGGCCAGTTTGTGACTTGCAGAGTGGGGAAGGGGAAGAAATCAGGGGCCATGTGCCTGGTCAGCTGAGTTAGTGTCTGTTTGGTTAGGGAGATGGCATCAGGGGGTGAGTGTGTGTACTGGGGGACAGACAGTTGGAAGTGTCTGTCACACAAATCAGGGCAGGCCAGCCCTACCTCTTGGGTGCCCCTCTGTGCAAAAGGGGCAGGAACAGGTACAGGCCTGCATGGTACCTGCTGCACTGCAGTGCATGTGGGTGTCAGCTGGTGCTGGCTCAGCCTTCTTGCACTTTGATTGGCCGTGTGTGTCAGGTACTGGCATTTTCCAGCACAGGCAGAACCAGGCGAGGCTTGGAGTAGCCTTCAGAGGAGCAGTGGGACCAGAGCTGGAGCCCAAGCGGAGGGGTTCCTGCTCTGAGGAAGGCCGATCGCACATGGAGATTAAGTTCCACTGGAGTGTGATGAAGGGGCAGAGCGTGTGAGGCCAAGATGATGGGGCAGGCCTGGTTGGACCTGATATATCGGCCCCATGCAACAGTAGGACCTCATAGTGGACTAACAGGGAAGGAACAATGCCCCCAGGACAGGAAAGTATGTTATGTTACTTGTACTGTAACAGTGATGGACACCAAATATTCCCGTGTTAGGATGGTGCTCATGCCACCATTTTGCAGAGGGCCCGACTTCCCAGGATGCCGCACTGGCACAAAAGTTTACAATAAGTGGCACAGGTATCTTCTGTGCATATTTCATGCTGATGATCTCAAATGAATAGACAGTTAGGACTAAACAACAGTTGCAGGAAAGTTCAAATAAAAGGTCTATGGATCCAAACCATTTTAAAAAAAACACCACAATGAGGTACTGTCTGTAACATTTTTGACAGAGAGTTCGTTTTTCTTGATACCTGCACTGAGGTGTTCAGACCATTACAATTTTTTTTTAACCCAAGTAACTGATATATTAGTAAAATTTTCTTTCCATTTTCTTAGGGCTCCCCAAGGTCTATAGTTTTCTTTGCGGAAACGGTTGCCATTAAATATGCTGTATGTCAATGCAGCAGTGAGGTGGTTAATTTTGACTGAATATTATGCTATATAACCACTTGGCATTTAACTTGAAAAATGACTTTCTGCTTCACCTGTCAGCAGCCCAGTTCTCATCAAATAAGTGAGTGAGAAAAAATTTTAAATTTCAATTTCCTGATGCTATTAGACACTACTTCTTCCATACTTAAACAGTTTAGCAGTGCATGTACATGTTTTGGTATTCATGCCATGCATCACACTACATGCTATTACAATAGCTTTTTTGTTTAAAGGGTAAAGAGATGCATGGATCTTTATCTTGGGGTTAGGAAAATGTATTGCCGGAACATGGCCAATCAGGTTTCTGAATAACTTTGTAACATAGTACCATAACCCTGATGTAGTGCAAGGAATTTAAAATACTAGGTGGCTCTGACTCCTGAAGAAGGAAAGCATTCAAAATGAAGTAAGCACGCACAAGTAATCTTGTATTATACTTCACTAGGAAATCAATGACTTATGTAGCATTAATCTATTTTTACTTTTTCTTTTGTCAATTATAATTCTGTAAACCAGGCAAAGGGCTTGTATGCATTCTTTCTATATGTTCTGGTTTAACAACACATTCACCTCATCTTACCTGACGGGAAGAGCTTTGATCATCCCTCTTTCAAACATCAAAATTATGACTGTCTAATTTTATTTATTATATCCCCAAATGGCAAGGAAGCGGAAGAGTTTTATATGGGGCAGAAGAGAGAGAGAGAGAGAGAGAGAAAAGGAAGATGCCATTTGATTTTTTTTCTCTCTTATTACTTAACTCCTTATTCATTTCACTATTGATAACTACTTGGACATTTTACTTGGTTGGGAAAAATGTATCACGTTTACAGTACTCTCCCCCGCCCTCTCTCTCTCCTGATGTTAGTTTTTATTACACTCTATAATGTGCATAAATCCATGTTTCTATAGTAGTAAACATCAAACACTATTTGAAATAATAGTTCATTGTAAATCTGTGCTGGTATCACTCAGGTTATTGTTGTTATTATTTATTCGTTTATTTGTTTAGTGTTGACAGTGTACTTGGTGCAGTGGAATACACAACAATGAGGACAGTCCCATCCTGAGGAAATTAAAAATATAGACAGGTGAAAGATAAGTTGCTCTAAGAAATCCAGACCTGGGAAAATCATGAATGTTTAACATCCATTATTTACAAAAGTTTACCAGTTTCAGTTCTGTCACTTATGACCAAACACCTGATTTTAAATCAGTGTAATCAGGAAACTTTCCCTGGCATGAAGCAGAAATAACACAGTGCTAGCTAATAACTTTGTTAACATAGTATAATAATACACTAATATCCCAGGTAAAATTTTGAAAACATTGGGCTGCATTTCCAAGTGTTCCATGTTATGGGTTGCACTTCATTTTCGTTATATTGATAATGATAATGACATTCTCGTTTTTGTTATTGTTATTGCAATAATGATAACCAAGAAAAATAATGAGATCAATAATGATAACAACAGTCATTATTGATTTTGTTATTGCCTGGCACGTGTTTTTTGGAGGGAAATGTGGAGAGGGAAGGAGGGAGAAGACATCTCGGAGACAGAAACAGTGTTGAACTCTTGAACTGGTCCTGTGATGGGAGTGGAAGGACCTGATGGATGTAATCGTTGGCCAACTAGCAGTACAAGCAGGTCCCAGACAGGTGAATGGCTCCCTGTGATTGCTCCTGCCTCCCAGAACCAATCATAGGGGCTCTGGGGAGGGCACTGCAACACTTTATCATGCAGGGTCAGGCTGTTTGACTCTTGTTCTGTGTTAGCTCTTGCTGTGTCAGGTTGCATTTACAGAACCCTGGTGCTTGCACTAAAAATCTTCCCCAGCCCTCAGTGGCCTTACCTTTCCTTATACCCTTTATTTTACCTTTTACCTTCCCCTGTCTCTCTCCCCTTGTAGATAGACAGACAGACAGATAGATAGATAGATAGATAGATAGATAGATAGATAGATAGATAGATAGATAGATAGATAGATAGATAGATAGATAGGTTTAAGTATGTAGATTAGATAGATATAGATTACAGATATAGGGTGCAATGCTGCTGCCAGATTACACCGGTTGCAGGCGCAGTGGAGATCTGAGCGGTGGATGCTCAATGTGCATGCACCCCGTGCGTGCAGATAGCAACGTGAGGCAACGGCACGTGCTGTCCAATGCAACCCCCTGAGTCTGCACACCTTGCAGCCCAGGGGTTGAAGCAGGCACAGTTCCTGCTCCATCCACCGGGCTGCAGGGTATGTGGGCTCAGGGGGTTGCATTGGATGAGGCGCGCTGTTGCCCTGTGTGGCTTGATGTGCTGGCAGGGTGCATGCACACCTGAGCACCTATGACCTTTCACTGTGCCTCGCATAGGTACAGTTTGCGAGGGCCTCAGGATTGCACCTATAGAGAATTTATTTATTTATTTATTTATTAAATTTTTACCCCACCCCTCCTGAACACAGCTCGGGGCGGCTTCCAACAATAAAATACAATTTAAAACAATCCAAACACTTAAAATACCATTTAAACATTAAAATGACATATAAACAGGACCTGGGATATAACTTGCTTGGAATAGGGGAATAAAACTCAACTACCCACCCCCCTCCCCAAAGGCCCGGGCAAACAACCAGGTCTTGCATTTCCGCTGAAATACTAATAGGCTTGGGGCCAGGCGGGCCTCCTCCGGCAGGGAGTTCCAGAGACGCGGCCTGGCCACCGAGAATGCCCTCTCCATTGTGGCCCCCC
>QEPC01014615.1:152603-166756 GCA_003113815.1 Sphenodon punctatus | reverse complement strand
ACTGAGAGGCGAGCCCACCCCCCAGCACCAGCGGCCGCGGCGTCCCCGCAGCCGCCGGTAAGTATGACCCGATCCCTGGGGGGGGGTGTTTAACACCCCCCCAACCCCCCAGGGATCACCCCTACTAAAGTTCAGTGCGCTTACCTTGCGGAGCTCCGGCGGCGGGCAGTCCGGAGGCCTCAGCGCCGGCTGTGGCTGCCGGTGTCAGAGACGCTCTAGGCCTTCCGGGGAACTTCCGGGGAACTTCCAGGTTTCCCCGGAAGGCCTAGAGCGTCTCTGACACCGGCAGCGCCGCCAGACCGCCCGCCGGCGCATGGTGTGATAGTGGCTCATGTTGGCCCACTTTGTTCCAGGACCCAGGACCCACCTGCATGTTTGTTCTGTCTCTGCCAGATGTGGGCCCGTGTATGCCCCAGGGCAGGTAGCCAACTACTATGGTAAGTGTCCTCTGGAATATTTTGGAGACGCATCCTGAGCCAACACCCGCCCACCCACCCAACCTGGCCAAACTGGGCCAATGCAGTTCCGCACGTATGTTAGACTTGCCCAGTCCCGCTGCGAGGCAGGGTCTTTGGATCAGGGCCAGAGGAATGTGCTCATCTGGGTGCGCTGGACAGCTGATCGTGGAGACCCGGAGGAGTGCGCTCACCTGGTCCCACCTAAAAGTTGATATGGGGAGACTCAGAGGGGCCCCTGATCAGCTGTTTGGCAGCAGCTCTTCCTGAAGCTGATCCTGCTGAGTAGCGTTTGTCTGGGGGTCGTGTCTTATGTAGACAGTTCCTCGGCTGCACTGCGGCATGCAGGGACCTGTGCCAGCAGCCCCCATGCCCAGGTTAAGGGTTGAGTGCTGCTCATGTGAACAGCCCTCCCCACCAATCTGAGGAGTAGTGGCTGCAGTTGTTTGCCCTGGGATTGGCTGTAGAGGCACCTTGCCACCTGCATGTCTGTTTTCACCCATGGTCTATTGTGAACTTGAACTGGGCTGTGATTTTTCCTAAATTGGGAAGGGGTGAGACCATTTAATGTAAATAATGATATGAATTTGAGTGACCTCTTGTGCAAATAGGGTCACCATTTCCATCTGGGAAGGAACTCTGAAGGGATGGGTCACCCCCCTTTCATGACCTGATCACACACCTTGCTGTCATTCTTTGCCCATTACAGAGCATCATAATGTCATGAGCTCCGCAAAGTGGTGGGTCTTGCCTATGGATGGAATCAAATGAGATGATAGTGCCCCTCTCAGCTGGGAGGGAGGGAGGGAGGGAGGGAGAGAGATGATAGCGCACCTTTCAGCTGAGAGGTGGGGAAGGATACTGCAGGGGAGGGAGATCTCTAGTGTGCCTCTCAGCTGAGCAGCGGGGGTGGGGGCGGAATCTCTATCATGAGAGACTACCATGGGAAGGGAGATTGCTAGCCCCACTGGTGGAAGCTGCCACAAACACATGAAATACAGACAGGGAGCTTCCATTTATTCGTCTGCAAGCACTAAACCTGTGATTGGGGGCTGCATGAGGGAATCATTGACCGAACACAAACTCCAACAAGCTATCATCTCACTTGATTTCACCCTGTGTTAGGAAAGTGGCAGGGCAAAGAGTCTATCATCTGCAAGGAGATGAGGCCATGTCAGAAGACAACGGGTCAAAGGAGCAGGCGTCCATTTTCTGATGTAATCCAACCCCATCCCCTGTGGAGTGTTGAGACATCACTCCAAGGGGGTGGGGCCATGCTGGAAAGGAGGCAGCAAAGTCCCCATGGGCATTGGCCAGCCCCCTTTCTATTGGCTTCCCCCCAGGAACCCTGATTCTCTGGGTTAGCTATGGGTGTTCTGGCTGATCCAGACAAATTGGGTCTTCAGGGTGATGCCCAGAGAGATGGTCATCCTGCATCCATGTCCAGCTATTCTCCTAGGAGGAACCTATTCTGAGGAATTTCTGTTTGGGCTGAATCTGGCTTACTTGTGGTTAGGGATGGGTTGAAACAACCCTTCAATTTTTGCAGAACAGTTCCATGAAAACAGAACGACTGGCAAAATTCCAATCAGAATTCTGATCAATAGGAATTTTTGACTGGAATTCCAATTGTTCATTTTGTGCATGCTCCAAATGGTGCCGGCCATTCTGGACATGTGCAAAATGGTGGCAGCTGTACTGGCCATGTGCAAAATGGCACTGGCCATAACACCACTGCCATTTTTCATTTGGCCACTGGCATTTTGTGCATGGGCAGCATAGCGAAGTGCCATTTGGACTGCCACAAAATGAACATTTTAAAAAAATATATAATTTGTTCTAATTTTCATTCGTTCTGATCTAACTGACCGGTACCTGGTTGAAATGGACTTTCAACCCTACCACTGAAGTCCCTGTCAGTTTCCAAATGGTTACAGCTGTTTGATTAATTAAAAGTATCTGCATTGGATGATGTTTTTCCCTCTGGGTAAAAAAAAAAGAAGAGATTTTCACTGAGGTTAAATAAATGGCCAGTGAAATACTGACTGTTGTATAAACTATGTCAGTTACATGGAGTATATGTGTGCTGATGTTGTAATGATGGCTGCAAAGGAGATATTTTCGTACGCCACACACAAAGCTCTGAGATGTTTTGAAATGCTATGGCAATTGCCATGCAAGGTCAGTTTGTTTTAGAAAGACAAAACCCTCCCAGGAGACAGAAGGCAACAGGCAAGCACTTTACTTTATAGAGGTATATAATCCATACTTCCTCAATGCCATTTCTGGAACCTCGTGGCCTAAAATATTTAAAATGTTTTATCGGTATTAGCCAGTCCTCTCTAAAAAAACATCCTCTTGAGGTAGAGAAGTTAAAGAAATATCATCTCTGTTTTACAGGTGGGGAAATACTGCCTTCCTCTCTCAGAGATACTGGGGGTGGGGGTGGGGGTATATATTCAAGATCCTGAAGCATTCTGCTAGTAGCATAGGCCTCCTTCTCAATAAAGAATATAGAACTTGAGCTTAATGCCAATACTGTTTTTATATAAATATTATGAAGCAGCATGGAGAGCCTGCTCTGAGACACTGGGGGTGTTTTCAGAAGCGATGCTACCACACTTAGTCACACTTTACCACACTTAACCCCACCCCGGGGTCACAAACACCATCACTTCTATCTGGCAGCTGCCAGATGTTCACCACGCTTTGCCTTGAACCATAGTAGTAGTAGTTCCCACCGGTTATGATCTTGGAAAATCATGGGGATCGGTGGTAAGTGCTACCACAGTTCGGGACAAAGTGTTGTAAGGTGCACCATCATGTCTGTTCTGGGTACCGGCCTAAACTGGGGCAGGGTGGCGGCCATTACCCCGGATTGTGTCTAAGCGTAGTAGCGTCACTTCTGAAAATAACCAGGGTGCTTTTAGGCTGCTTTTAGACGAGAGGCGTGTAATTGTGCATCGCCATGGCGCATATTTTGAAACGTCTGCATGATCTAATTAGATGAGATGGAAGTGGGTTATTAAGCGCATATTACTGTGGTGGCGCATTTTTAAAGTCCGCTAATTAAATAGCTCGATTGTGAACTATTTAATTCGCGGACTTTAAAAATGCGCCACCGCTGTAATATGCGCTTAATAACCCACTTCCATCTCGTCTAATTAGATCATGCGGACGTTTCAAAATATGCGCCATGGCGATGTGCAATTGTGCGCCGCTCGTCTAAAAGTGGCCGTAGATGGATGCGGAGGCTGCCTGCCCCTGGAGTTGCTCTGGGTGGTGCACCCCCACTCCTAGCCCCACCTGGGTTCACTTTAGATGGACCCAGAGGGTTCCCTGGCCTGTGGTATGCCATTTCAGAGCCTCACTGCACCATAGAGTGGCTGATGATCGTTCAGTGCTCTGGGATGGTCCCTGCAACTCTGTGGTGTTGTCTGGGGAAATGGCCAGCTGCAGCGTGGGAACATCCATCAGATGGACAGCAGCTCCACTTTTTGTCAGTGCCTTGGATTTGGCCGACCCATTCTGCTGGCGGCAATTCCCTGGATCAGTCACAGCCTGCTCTGCTTGCACATCTGGGCAGGCATGGGCAGAACCAGAGCTGGCATCTATCTAAAAGGACACACAGAGTGAAAACAGACATGCGGTCGCCATGTCCTCTCCCCTGCCTGAGGTGTGTGTGTTTAGAAGATGGTGGCCACCTCTTTTAGGGCTGGGTCAGGGCACACACAACACATACGTGCCCCATAGGGCCAGCTGTCAAGCCATCCCCACCTCACCCCCAGTGGGGGAAACAGAATAATTGCGAGGCCAGGCACCCCTGCCCCTTGCCATGACAGGCTGTCATGGCAGCCAATCACAGGTAGCCATGGTGGCCAGCCATGGCAGCCCATGATAATTCATGGGGATGGAGCTGAAAATAGATGTGTTGGCCTGCTAATGCCCATGTGACCTGCCTGGGTGGCCTTCGGCTCAGGTTGAGGGACTGGAATCATTTGGGGGACTAGTTCTGGACCAGCTGTCTACTCAGGCCAGGGCAGCAGCGGGCCCAGAACTGGAGGCCCAGAAACTGATGCGATGATGAGTCCCTGGCCCAGGTGGGCCATAGCGGGCCAGCATCGCATCTATTGTCACCTACAGTGTCAGGTACCAGGCATGGGTGACCTTTCCAGGATTAGGTACAAGTCAGTTTACAGCAGGATCAGGTCCAGGATGCATCTGGGGACAAACCAGGGTACAAGGGTCAGGATCTGACCCAAAGCATCAAACCTAATCAGGCAATGAAACGGAAGCATAACTTGGAGGGTCCAAAGATGTGCTGCAAGGTCAAGTGCCTCAGGTAAGGAGAGAAGACAAGGGCTGGAAGACTACTACTAACAATAATTTCTATAGTACTACTAGGCATACGCAGCACTTTACAATCACAGATTCTTGTAGACAGGTCCCTGCCCAGTGGGCTTACAATCTAAGATGGACAAAGATGAGGTGAACACAGGGAGAGACAGACAGACAGACAGACAGACACACACACACACACACACACACACATTCCCATTTTACAGATGGGGGACTGAGGCTGAGACTTGCCCAAGGTCACCCAGTGAGTTCATGGCTAGGGCAGGATTCAAATCCTGCCTTCCCAGGTCCACATCCAGCACTTTATCCACTACACCACACTGGCTCTTCGGGCACCACATTTGCCTGAAGACAGGCAAGGCTGGAGGCAAGTAAGGCTAGGTGAAGGGCTGGAGAAGCAGAGGACAGCCATACAGGCCTACAAACATTGTTTCTCCCAGCTTCCTGTTCCTGCTGGGTGGTCCTGTATACAGGCAAATGGCCAATGAGGAAGCTGTGGAGTGTGGCCTGGGGCTGACACAGAAAGCAGGGTTGCCACCTCTGGTGGTTTTTTACCTGAACCTTCAATTTTTCTGATGTCAGTTAGAAAACCACCAGAGGTGGCAACCCTAACAGAAAGGACTCTAACTAATATCAGGACTAAGGCACAGCAGTGGTGCGGTGGAGTGAATCACTGTCTGGGAACCCAGGGGATGTTCCTTGTGTGTGTTCCTTATGCAGGTTCCCTGTATCTGGCACTGGCCAGAGATGCTAAGCGATGGACACACCACAGAGGGACACACAGTTCTTCATAGTTCAGTATCTCAACTTCCTTGATGGAGGAGGATCTCTACTGTTAGGGCTGCAACTTCATCATAGAGGCCGTAGTAGTCGTGACAATCATGAATTCCCATGAGTTCTAATGTTTGGTATTTTTATGAATTATAAATCCGGTTGTAATTGCTTTGAGAAGCCTATTGGTGCCTGTTAACAGTATGGACTGCGAGAGATTATTCTCTTGCAAAGATGTCTTGCAAGATGACAGATGTGGAATTGGAAATGACAGCCTCGCGATGTACAACATACTGTTTCCTAATCATGGGAAATCTAACTGTATGTACCACAACTATTTGGTATTCTAAAGCAGCAGCTAAACTTATTGGAAATCAAAAGCAGTAGTTTTCATATTACTTATTTAATTGTACATGTGTTAGCATTGATCATAATGTTCAAAACACATGTTTTTACTACTTAAAAAGGTCTTATATGTGTTGATGTAACAAAACCCCCACGATTTGGTGACCTTCCATGTCTTCTCAACCCCCCCCCTTCAACTTGACCATGAATTTTCCAAGCCCTAATCCAAGCTCTGTGTGCGCACAGAGCATATGCATATACTGTGTGTGTTCAATGCATACACTTGGTATGTGCTTGACACATAATAATTGTATACTATATGCACACCAGGCGCACATGTGGGGAGTGCTTGGTGTGCATGGTGTGTACGCAAATTCAGATCGTGGCTTAAAACTACTGTGTACGAGCTGGGTCATGTTTCCTTAAATAAATTAGGGCTCAAACTTGATTCTTGGTTTCTTGTGTTTCTCGATGAGAATCACACTTCTCGTCTCATTCTTGCAAATGAGAACGAGATGAGAATCAGCTGGATTCTCACCAAGAAAAGTGAGAATCTCGAAAAACAGAATACTCAGTGGTGATGGGGGAAGGGAAGGAAGGAGGGAGGAGGAAGCCACACTGTTCCCTGCCCAGATTTGTAACTTTGGGTATTTTCAGACGTTACGAGATCACGGTGAACCACGGTGAATACCCACCTGTGGTCACCGTGTCTCAAACGTCTGTTTGGAGGCCGCCAGATGTTTGCCACGGTGAATCCCCACATGGGGTCAATTTGAACCACGCTTCCTGGGCTAGCCGGGGGAATGTCCTGGGAAGCGTGGTGAAACGGACCCCTGGCAGGGACCAACAAAAAGTAACGTCTGGCCGGTTGTCACGGCCCAGGATCCCCGGCAGGATCCCGGGCCATGGCGCTTCCGGCTCAATGCGGCGGCCGCAGTGGCCCTGCCGCCCACCCGTCTCCCTGGAGGGCGGGCAGCGGGGTGCGTGGAGGGGCGGGGCCATGCGGCCACATGTTGCGCCCCGCGGCCCCGCCCCCTCACACATTCCCCGCCGGGATCCCCCCGGCATGTCTGTTGTGGCGTTACGGGGTGACCCCAGCGGGGAATGAATAGGGTGATTTCGGTACGGGGCCAACGGGCCCCGTAACATCTGAAATCACCCTTTGTCTGGGGCTGGCAGCTGTCTTCGTGGGGAAATCTTTCCGATGGCAGATTTTCAGGAATGGGAGGCAGGAACAGGAGGGAGGGGGAAGACTCAGCTTCTATCTTAGCATTCTATTAGCTAGCAGGAGTCAGCAGCCAATAGAATGCTGAAAAGCCATGCTGAACCCGCCTCTTGCCTTCAGGCCGGTAAGTCGCCAGGGCATTAACATCAAGTGATGTTTTTTGAGAAGAGCCTGGACCACAGCCTCCTTGAGGCAGTCTGGCACCCTCCCCTTCCAAAGGGAGGTGCTGATAACCCCCGCCAGCACCAGTCCTAAAGCTCCCTGGTAGCTTTTACTAACCAGGATGTGCACAGATCTAATTCACAAGTTGTGGCTCGAACACACCCCAAAACATTGGCTGCAACGGCAGGAGTCACCAATTGAAATTCATTGTACAAAACGTGACCAGACAGGGCATTCCTAACCTCTGGCTCTGTCACTGTCTCTAAAATGGTGGAGTCGAAGTCATGCTCAATGCGAGCAACTTTGTCTGCAAAGTACTTCAAAAACATGTCACAACAGGCCAAGGATGAATCCAGTTCCAGGCAGAGACAGACTGGACCGACCAGATCTCTCACCACCCAGAACAGCTCCACTGTTGGAGCTGGACATGACTGAGCAGATGCAATGACTGAAACGAAGAACCTCTTCTTTCTTCCCTCACCACCATGGCATAGGATTTCAGTTCTATGCTACAACTGATCGTCTTGGGCATGAGTATGACACCACCATTGCTCTAACTGCCTCCCTTCACGCTTCAGGCATCCCAGGTTCTCTGTGAACTACAGGGACCTGTAGAGCCAATGCGCTGAAAGGGGACACCTAGGAGCCACCCGATCAATGGCCCTAGCCAGCCAACCATTCCAGATGGCCTTATAACCTAATGTTAATGTCATTCAATAATGTTTCATTCTGTGTATATCATCTGAGGGCAGTTGTAGCTATTTAGAAAGTCTCTCACTTCCTTCAGGAATTTCTCTATTGGATTTTATAGGAGTTTTATAACAGAGAAAATAGCAGTTTGGATGAAATTCTGGGAATTCTTCCGTAATGCCGCTTTTTCATGATAACCATTATGAGATTGCCTCCCCGCTTCTTGCTTAACGCAGCTGTCCAACTTTTGTATTTACTAGGAATCCAATTTGTTTTAAGAAATTAACAAAACAAATACTTAAGTACTGTGCTGAACATATCATAAAGTTTTTATTCATTTTGGTGAGAACGGGGGACGGGGGGGGAACAAGAACATTTTAGTGCTTGTGAAACTGCTTTTGAAAACCATTCTTATGAAACTGAATCTCTACCAAAATAATATCCTCATGTTAATAAAGATGCAGAACACCAAACACTAAGTCAATAATTACTCTGATATATATAACTTTTAACTCTTCAAATTTATCTGTTGGTCTGGTCTGTTATCTGATCCAACCCTGTTACCATGAAGAAGGACTGCTAGGTTCTAGCCATTAGGGATGTGCGAACAGAACGCGGTTCGGATGTTCGGACATTCGGTCATTCGGTTCGAAACCTGAGTTTGGGTTTGGTTTGGCAGAGTTCAGTTCAGCCGAACAACTGAAAATAGCGCTATCGATAGCAATACTGAAATCGTTTTTTTCCCCTGGTAATGTATCATTTGGCCCTGAAACCACCCCTGGTCTCCACCCCTGATGCTAGGAAGTCTGCTCCTCAGCTGCCTCCCCCTTCCAGACACGTTTTCCCCACCCAAAGTCACGTTTTCCCCACCCCTGAACTCATCCAAACTCATCCGAACTTTTCCGAACTGTTCAGCCGTTCGAATGTTCGGTTCGGATGTTCGGTTCAGTCGTCCGAACAGGCCGAGTTCGGCCCGAACTCCGAACATCTGAACCACACTCGCATATCCCTGCTAGCCATTATTACTCTGCTGGGTGGAACTGAACAGCCCCAGGAGGACTAGAGTTGTTCGGCCTCTGACAGACATATTCTCTCTGTTTCTTCCACTCAGGAGGATGTGCACAAATAGCTCCAGGCTTGCTCTTGGACCAACATGGGAGTCATGACCTCACACTCACAAGCAATCCTTAACCTCTGGGGACCTTAATGACTCCTACTGTGAGTGGTCTTTGCACATCTGTGGTCCTCCATTTACTACAGAAGACCAGGATATGTTCTTAATGCAACTTTATTAAGAACTTAATAAAAATAGAGAGTTCGGTTCCAGTCACGAGGCGATTATATGGATCTTGGCTTAAGTGCTACAAGTCTGTTGGTTCACACTAGAGTCTTCCAATGTATAAAAGAGCTCTTACAAAGTAGCACAGATGGTGAAGAACCAGAAATGGGCAGTGTATAGAGACCATTCTCTGAATGTGGGTTAAGTATCTTCCCTTCTTCCAGCCTAATAGTATGTGGAACAATTTTCATTGGGTCCCTTTCAGCATGTCCTGAATGCTTCCCTGAGGTCCCCACTAGAGCTGCAACGGGTTACCCGGCAAATCGGGTTACCCAGTCAGATCTGGTTCCTGAATGTGACCTGTCAGGCTACTTGACACCATGGGATGACTCACCTCACTGCTGGGCTGCTTCTCCTTTGGTTCACTGCTCACTGCTCCTCCCCGGCCCACACACTGTTCAGCTGAGCTGGGAACTTCCCTGCTCACATTTTTCTGATGGTGGGGGAACAAGGAGGCATCTTCCTATCTGTGTGCACCCTGTAATGGGTCCCCTATTTCCAGGGGCCCCCAAAATGGAGCTGCACACAGGACCCATGAGCACCGCTCATGGTAACAAAGTTGGAGCACTGATATGGGACCCACTGGCAATGTGGGACCTATTAGGGGGAAGAGGCCTCCTTGTCTGCCTGCCCCCCTCCCCACTAAGAAAAAGTTGAGCAAGGAAGTCCTCAGTAGGGATGGGTGAACAGAACGCCATTTGGATGTTTGGACGTTCTGTCGTTCGGTTCGAAACCCAAGTTCGGGTTCAGCTGTTCGGTGCGGCAGAGTTCGGTTTGGCTGAACTCGGCCGAACATTCAAAAAAGTGCTATCAGTACAGAAACCGAAACTGAAATTTGTTTGGTATCGGTATTTTTGGCCCTGAAACCACCCCGGTTTGTCCACCCCTGGTGCCAGGAAGTCTGCTCCTCAGCTGCCTCCCCCTTCCAGTCACATTTTTCCTGCCCAAAGTCACATTTTCCCCACCCCCGAACTCATTCTAACTCATCTGAACTTTTCCGAACTGTTCGGAAGTTTGAGCGTTCGGTTCAGAAGTTCGGTTCCGTCGTCCAAACAGGTTGAGTTTGGGCCGAACTCTGAACTTCCGAATTGCGTTTGCCCATCCCTAGTTCTCAGCACAGGTGGGCTGGGGAGGAGCACGGAGCAGCAAGCAAGCAGCCACCAGGACCAAAAAGAGCATCAATGCAGTAGTGAGGCAACTCCACCTGGTGAGATGTGAATGCTGGGACTGGCATCCTGGGGTGTCCCGATGAGTCCTAGGTCACCCCAGTAATACCCACATTTTTGGGCACTGGGTACCTGATGTGGGGCTGGGTACCCTGTCAGGTGCCTGCCGGGGTCCTCCGAAAATGCGAGTGTTAATCGTGGGTAGCACATGTGCCACCAGCTGCAGGCCTAGGCCCCAGCCAGTGCACTGCTATCACAAAGCTTAGAGCCTTCTTCTCAGTCAGAGAGTGGTATTTCTTACTCTAGCTCCTCCCTTCCCACTTCTTCCATCCTCTCAACTTCATAAAGTGGACATATGACAGTTGCACTGCTTTTCAAATCTTTGGAGTAACATTTAACCAACTGTATATTCCATAATAAAATAATCTCTGGTTTACAGTAAGAGTTATGGCTCTTGCAAATTCAATCATGCACTAAAAAGCATGGAAATTGCAAGTTAAGGCTCCTGCCTTAACTTCCATGCCATGTTAGCAGTAAAGACTCTGGCTGTTTTTACACACACATTTCTCCTGGATGTTTGCTGTTACATCCTGAACTCTCTGTGTGTCTAAATCACTCACCCAGATCTTAAACATCCGCATCTTTGAACTTCTGCGTAGAACTTCTCCCAGAACTTTTGTGTGTAAAATGTTCTCCTGGTAAACTGCTTTGCTCCAGGCAGCTGTGGTCACTAGGTTTTCATGGCAGCTCCTCACATCTACAGCTGCGGCTACTTTAGGCTGTCTCAGGGCAGTGTGTGTGTGAAGAATGCATCCACGAACTGCCTCAGGGCAGTGTGTGTGTGAAAAATGAATCCGGAATGTCTGAGATGTCTCAGCTGCTACTTGACTTGTGAGTAATTATAGGGAGGTTTGTTTGTTTATTTATTTATTTATTTTATTACATTTATTCGCTACCCCCTCATGCCCATGGCATCTCGGGGCGGCTTACAACACCAATAAAAACAATTTAAAACATCAACACAACAATTTAAAACCATCTAAAAAACACCTAAAAACCCAGGTTGCGGTGAATATGTCCCCACAAAGTTATTTACCAGCAATTCTTGAGATGTGCAGGGGGAGCAGAGTCTATGTGGGTCAATATACCTCCAAACAGCTAGCCCAGTTACTTTAATGGACTTGATCATCTTGAGTGCAGGAAAAGCCCAGAAACTTTCATGATTAGTCTTTTAATTGACGAATTAAAATATAAGTAACCTAATATGAATATGCTGCTCATTGAAAGAAAGAAAGAAAGAAAGAAAGAAAGAAAGAAAGAAAGAAAGAAAGAAAGAAAGAAGCATGAGATAAAACCTGCTAGGAACAAAAAAGTAATTTAAATATTAAATTCTTGAAAAGTTGTAAAGCTATTATTTGTAAACTTTGCCCCTCCCTCCCTCCACTCGGGGATGGTGGTGGGTGGGGTGTAGTTATCCCACTCCCTCATGTTAGGAGGAGGAGGCAGGTACACCGGGCTGACTGCATGAGGGGAAAGGTGGAGAGGTCTGGGTTGCTAGGCAATCTCATTCAGTGGCCCTTTTTATATGGGCTTCAGCTGCGTGGCGGGTGGGCGTGTGCACCGCAATGTGGGCGACGCATGGGTGCCAGTGCACATGGGCACACCCCCAACTCCCACACATCCCCACACATAGAGCAACTTCTGTTTCCCCCGGTTGTTCTGTGCGTGGGGATGCGGGGGAGGGGATTGGGGATGCATGTTTTGTGGGAGCACGCACGCACCCCCACTCACCGGCCACAGGATTTACACGAGACGGTACCACTCATGCCCACGCAGATTGTGGGCATGAGTGGTACTGTCTCACGTAAAAAGGGCCAGTGGCACGAATGGAATAAACCATTCAGTGACATAAATGGGATAGTCACCTGAGGATCATTTCAGGTGTGTCATTTCAGGTGTGACTGGCTCCTCCCCTCCCCCCCATAGTTTTCTGAGTGAGGAGGAGCTGGGCAGTCAAAAAAGCAATCACTCACCTGCCCCAGACACAGCACTGTCGCATTAGCTGGTCGCCAGTGTGGGGTTGGGAAGAAATCTTTCTGGGCATCTCTTATTGGCCTTGGGGGCCCCCATTCTTTCGCCTTGCCTGCCATACTGAGATTAAACATTCAATTGGCTTTACATAGCAGGGCATGTTTGCCTGGGTGACTCTTGGTTGGAATTTGTCGCACTCTGCAGGTTCGGTTCATATGTAGGAAGTTTTAAGGGTTAAGATAAAAAAAAATTAAAAACATCTCCTTATGAGATGGGAATAAGGACCAAGCACAAGGGCTGGGGGTGGCCCCATGTCTCAATATTCCCAGTGGGCTTTGGGGGTAACCGTATCCACCTGAGGATAAATACAGTCCCAGGTTACCCAGTGCTCCCTCCCTGCTGTTTCTGGGCTCCACTATGGAGCTGTGCCAGGTGACCCACTCCCCAAGATGGAAGGAAGGGTATGATAGGTGATAAGGTTGTGAACGGGAGGCTGGAACCTGAGCTCAGGGGCTCTTGGCACAAGTTAAGTAGCATTTAGAAGTTTTGAATGGGCCCTTGTTAGCAGAACGAAGGGCAGCATGCCTCTCCCCCCAACTGTTATTCAGATAATAAAGAGTACATCCAACTGTGTCCCTGTCTCCTTCTGTAATGCGGAGACAAAAAACATGATGAGCCTGACCTCAGATTGTAATCCCTAGGGGCAGGGACTGTGTCTATTTTATTACTTTGTAAAGTGCCAGGTACATTGCTGGCGCTATATAAATGTTTGTTAATAATAATATAATATAATTAATTAATAATTCCTTTATTCAGATAATTTCTCAGTGAAATCAGAGGGACATTCTGCTGTGATGCAGGATTGGGATCCCCAATGAGAGCAGAGGATGGGAAAAGAATTGGTTTGTCACTGACAACTAATGTTCTTCCTTGATAGGATATGTTCAGTTAGGATGGGGAGCCAACTGGACTCCTAGTTCTAGATCCAGCACATTGGGTGATTTCAGACGTTACGGGACCCGTTGGCCCCATACCGAAATCACCCCATTCATTCCCCGCCCGGGGTCACCCCGTCACGCCGTAACAGACGGCACGGGGGGATCCTGGCGGGGAATCTGGGAGGGGGTGGGGCCACGCGGTGCAACATGCAGCCGCATGGCCCTGCCCCCTCCGCACTCCCGCCGCCCACCCTCCGGGGAGATGGCGGGTGGCGGGGCCAATGCGGCCGCCGCGTCAGGTTGGATTCGCCACGGCCAGACATTACTTTTTTTTGGTCCCCGCTGGGGATCTCTTTGACCACGCTTCCCGGGACATTCCCCCCGCTAGCCCGGGAAACGTGGTTCAAATTGACCCCATGTGGGTATTGACCGTGGCGAACATCTGGCGGCCACCAAACAGACGTTCGAGACACATTGACCACAGGTGGGTATTCACCGTGGTTCACTGTGATCTCGTAACGCGGGCCTTTGGCCCCGTACCGGCAACACCGGCTTTGTTCCCCGCCGGGGTCACCCCGTAACGGCACAACAGACGTGCCGGGGGGATCCCGGCGGGGAAAGTGGGAGGGGCCGCGCGGCACAACGTGCGGCCGCACGGCCCCGCCCCCTCCA
>QEPC01014615.1:100606-140340 GCA_003113815.1 Sphenodon punctatus | reverse complement strand
TCTCTCCATGCATGATCCCTTCGAGGCGTACTACCTGATTGCGCACCACATGTCCGTGCTGGGTTACCACCGGGGCTTGCTCCATTGGCCCCACCTGGTTCACCAGGTGGGGCACCCGGGCCCTGGGCCTGCAGTGGCCTCCAGCGGCAGCCTGTGACTCCCTGTGCTCCTCCCGAACCCCTCGGTGTCATGCCCCCATGTGGGCCCCTGCCCCGGTCTGGGGGGGACCGGTCCCCGCTGGCTGCTCCTGCCCTGATGTCTCTGCCATGGTGTGTTCCAGCCTGCTTCGTGGGGTGCTGCTGTCCCTGCCTGTGGCCCTGGGTCCCCTCCAGCCCCCCCCCGGTTGCCCCTCCTAGTGCCTGGGTGCGGCGCTCTGTGTGGCCTCTCCGATCCGCCCGTGTCCAGCTACCTGTCCGCACCTGCCGGCGCTTCCACCTGCTGCAGCCCCCCGCACTGGCTCCCATGGGCATCCTGTTAGCTTCCCCCGGGGGGTGCATGTTGTTGGACCTGCAGCACAGCTCCGCCTGTCCTGGCTGCCCTCCACCTGCCCCTCTGTGACTGTGGGGCCACCGTTGTCCTCCTGGACCATCTACATCGGGCTCGCTGTGCATTACGGGCCCCCATCGTGCCTTGGTCCCGGGGTCCTGGCCCCCCCTTTCCGAGACTGCCTGTGTTGCTGTGAGGGCACCTATGTGGACTGTGGTGCTGTGGGGGTTGCTGCAGCCTGTGTCCTGACCTGCCCCTTTGCAGTGCCCCCCATCTTCCATGTCCCCCCAGCTCCTGTTGCTGCTTGTGCTGTTTCTGGGTGCCCCTGCCCTCCTTCCCGACCTTTCCCTTGTGTGTGTGTGCCTGGTGTGTGTGGTACCTGTCAGCCTCTTGTCCCTCTTGTGCATTTTGGCTTTGTTTGCCCTCAGGCGGCCATGTCTGTGTCCCTCCCCTGCCCGGTGTCTTCTGGGAGTTTTGACCACGGCTGGGGATCGGCGTCACGTCTGTTGCACTGCCCCGATCCGTGATCTGTCGGCCCGATTCATGGTCGTGGTCCCAGTCCCGTCATGTCTGTTTGGGGCCTTTATTCACCCTGGGGCATGGTTGTTTTGTTCGCCCCCACTGGGGATTCACGGTGGTGAACCGCCCGGCCGGAACATCTGAAATCACCCTTGGTGTGCCTTGAATAAAAGTGTGCACCAGGGACTCATGTCATTATTCATTTTTATTTTTCATTTTTCTTATTTAAATCTTTCATTTTCATTTTTGTAAATATCAACATTCCGTTTTCGTTTTTGCTTTCATTTTCAATTTCCATTAGTTTCAATGGAAAATACTTTTCCAGCTGTACCTTTTTTGTTTTAAATTATATTTCAATGAATCTTGGTGAGATTGTACATCCAATGGAATTCATTATGTATACCAAATTTCAGAAACATTGGATAAAGTAATCTGATTTTATAATTACATTTTTTAAAACTGTGCGTATACATTCCTGGTTGTAACGTCTTTGTCTCCCATCTAATGTGGATGTAACTTGGCAAGTTTATACCCCTCCACAATTTTACTATCTATGCCAACTTTCAGAAGGATTGGCTGAAGCAACCTGGTGATATAAGCAATTGACTTATAAATGTATGTCTGACTGTAATATCTTTGTAGTACAACCAGTGTACATGGACTTTGGCAGTACTGTATCTCACACCTTCAGGATCATTTCTGCCAAATATCAGAAAGATGTGATAAAGGGTCCCAACTTTATAAGCCTGCACAGCATATGCAAAGAATAAGCCTATGCCAGGGATTCTCTGCTGTGTCACTGTGGTATAAGATCTGTTTGTGATGCCAATTGGCCAGCATAAATGTCACCCAAATATACTCATTCTGTTCTGTGACAACCCCAACCTCTCTCCCTAACTTGTTACTGGGAAGTTGGAAGCATCTGTTTAGAAAAGTGCCAACAAAGATTCTCTTATGTCCTCTGTCACAGTGCTGCAGGATGTGATTGTGATGCTAATTGGCCAGTCTGTATGTGTAAACAATGTCTCCTGATTGCTGGGATGCTATCCCCAAATTCCCTGTTATGTCCCTCCTATGTCTGCTTCGAAGCCACCACTGATTGGTCCTGTACAGCTAGAAGCATTCAGTAATTGGCTAGTGAATGTGTCTGTCAGTCTGTTGGGTTGCTCCCCATCCTCTCTCCTACAAACTCCCTCCCCGGGCCATGCCAGGTGCCTGCCTCTGACTGGTACTGCATGTGCTGCTATTTAACTGAATAATGGTCTTCAGGGGGATAACTTTGACTGCTTATACAATTGGGGCCCTTTATCCAATTGTCCTGTAGTTCAACTGAAATATCAGGGAAGGTGTGTGATACATTTGTTCCAAATATCATGTAAACAGGATGAAATTTAAAATTGTTACAGTAAGAAATACATTTTCAAGTTAATGGCTTATAACATCAGTACCCTTATCCAATCTTTCTGAAATTTGGCAGGATTTGTAATCTTGGGAAGGGTAATAATATTCCCAGGCATCATGAAAATTGGATTGAAGATAATGAAGTTGTAGCCAGGAATGTGTATGGAGCTTTTCTTAAAAGCACAACATTCATTTGCTTATAAAATCTGGTTCCTTTACCCAAACTTTCTGAAATTTGGTAAACTTGGTGTTCTTTAATGGGGATACAATATCCTGAAGTTTCATCAGAATTGAATCATAAACAAATACGGTATAGCCAAAACTACATCCCCCCCATTATTTCAAAAACATTCATTTTTGTTTTGTTTTTTTCATTATTATTATTTTTGTTTTAATAATTTATTACAATAACAAAAGGAAATGGAAATTTTCATTTTCATTTTCATTATCATAATAACGAAAATGAATTGCACAACCCTAGCCTTGAGCTCTCTGATCCAGCCCATAATGAAAATCCCAGTATACGATATCTTTTCCTAGATGGGAAAGGCTGTAGCTTCACTTTTTAACTTCATCCATGCCCTTCATAGATCTTTCTTTGCGGTGAATGATTTCATGTCGAAATGTGTTTCCACATACTTTTCTTGAGACGGCAGATTTACATATGTATTAGGATCATTTTATCAGGATACACACACACAGCAATGACACATCTCATTTATGGCGTGCTGTCTGATGGATAACTCCATACAAAACATATATTTGAAAAGAAAATAGGAGGAGGAATAGAATTAAGTGTCTGTACATAAATGACATCATGTTTTAGGAAAAATCGGCTGCGGGAGTGTCTTGCATTCCTTCATATTTCTGAATTATTCAAATACCCAACAAGTGTTCTGCAAATATAAGACATTCATTGCGGTACAATTGGGCCACGGCATTACTAGCCTACAAAGGTTAAGCCAATCATGCATGTAATTCACTTGCAGATTTTATTTGTCTAGTGCTGAATCGAACAGTTGCAATGAAAGCTGTTTCCATCAGAAACAGACCATTCTCCTGTGCTCGTGCAATGAGGAAATGTACCAGATTTTTCACTATTTTCACTAGTGAAGTATTTTTCTGTACTTCTGGTGATTCTTCCTAGGCAGAAGCAGCCACACACCCATGTAAGGACCAAAGAAAAATCAGCAGGAAGAGGGGCTGGTGTGGGTGCCCTGACCCCAAGAAGCTGCTGTACATGCCAGCCCTGGCAGCCCCTAATCCTGGCCCACAGCACTCACCATCGTTCACGGGAGCCCTGGACAGTCCCACACAAGACCCTGCCCCTTCCATACTTCTCAATGTGCTGCGGTGCTGGGACAAGAGCTGGGCCGGACAGGGAACTGTCTAGGGCTCCCGCAAGCGATGGTGAGTGTTGCGGGCTGGTTTCGAGGACTGCCAGGGTCAGTATGTGCAGCACCTTCTTGGGGTCAGGGCATCCGGTGCCTGTCTCCCTATGGCAGCGCCTGCCTCAGAGCAGGCATAAGTCCATGCAGGCACAGCCAATCCATTCACAGGGGGAGGGGGTGGTGGGCTTCCCCGTAGGGGTAAACCATGTTGGGGTGCCCACTGACCTTGGGGAGCCTGCCCTGGGGTTCTGAATCCCTTGAAACGGCAGTGCTCCCTGCTCCAATGTCAGTGCAAGGGGCATGTCTCCTGCTGTTAATAAAGGGGTATGGCCATGGTCTTTCAGAACTTGCAACTGGCAGTGGCGTCCGTTGCTCCGTGGGTGGATGTGGGTGGAGATGGGTGTCACAGAGGAAGGGGGGTTGCATATCCCTACACACACCGGCAGGACACACCAATCTAAGCATGTTACGGGACTCTTTCGTGCCCACTGCACATGCTATCTTACAGGGGGGCTGTCACAGAGGAACATAGGGTCACACACGTGTGATACTGGCCTCCATGTAGACTACGAGCCTAGTAAATATGTAAAGCAAAAGGTGCAACGTGTATGTAATGTTACAATTAAGAACTGTAAAACTCAAATCGAGACTGTGACACATGACCAAGCTCCAGGAAATGGAAAGACAGTTTGTGGATTTGCCCCAGATGCATGGCCAGAGACATTAAAAATGCTAATGCAGGCTGTCATTGCCTACATGACAGACCTCAGATTTCTCCAAGGCGGGAACGAGAAACAAAGAGACCATGAAAGGTATTTAAGGAGGCCATTAAGCCAGCTTCAGAATATCTCTCTCTCTCTCTCTCTCTCTCTCTCTCTCTGTGTCAGAGCCATCTTGAGCACTCTCATCTGCATCCTGCATCTTGCCAGCAAACAAGGCTGGAAGACATGGACTGAGAGGCATGACTTTGCTTTCTAGCAACTCTAAGACTGAAGACGCAGTCGCTTACATCAAGGATTGAGAAGAACTTATGGACCTTTGTAGGGTAAGATGCTTATTTAGGAACTCAACCAGTATAGGTTAGGAATGTGTTATATTTACCTTAGATTTCTAGTAACCACTCTGTATCAACAATCTTGCTTATGTAATCAATAAACTTACTTCTTATCTTTATGAAGAAGTGTCTGTGTCTAACATTGGAACACAAGTGAGCAACAAGAGTTCTCAAGCTCTTGCGAACCCAGAGATTAAAGAGTCTGTAAACGGGAAGGATCGGGCCCTTGGGTGACAAAGGGGTTGTCCCTGCGGCAGGCTTGAATCGGCCAGAGAGAAAAAACTGATTCAAGTGGGCTGTGAGCGAGGGAAACTGTGTCACTCAAACCCAGTAAAGTGGGGGTGCGGACCTACAACCCATGACAATGGGTGTTGGTTGGGAGCAAACACTCACCAACACCCACTGAAAGCGGTGTTTACACAGACGCCCTCACCCATCTCCACCCAGGGAATTGCTCGCCACCCACTGGCCAACACCCATCTCCACCCAGAGGAACTGGGTGGAGACATCATGTGTGCACAGTGCCCATGGTGATTGTCTGCAGTGGTGCCCTGAAACACGTATAATAAAATGTAACACCCATTTTATGGGTGTTAGAGCGTCTGTGTAAAAAGGGTCAAAGTGTTGCAGTGTGCCAATGCCCTCCCCAGAGCCCCCATGATTGGTTCTGGGAGGCAGGAGGCATTGAGAAATCACAGGGTGACATGCAACTGGCTGATACCTGCTTGTGCTGCTCATTGGCCAGCGATTGCATCCATCCGGTCCTTGCTGTCTGCTCCCCCCTCCCATCATAGCCCCAGTTCAAGAGTTCAACATTGCTCCCTCCTCCCCTCTCCACATTTTCCCTCCAAAAATAACTGTCACTCTGCCAGGACCAGGCAATATTGAAGTGAATAATGAAAAACAAAAGTCATTATTGATTTCATTATTATCATTTTCATTTTTATTATTGTAATGATGAAAAATGACAATTTTGTTTTCATTATCAAAATAATGGAAATGAAGTACACACCCCTAACCACCACCTCTGATGACCCCTGTCTCTCTGTCCCAGCAACCCCAGCAAGCTTCTCCAATCCAGTAACCCTCCACTTATCCTTGTCCTGGTGGCCCATTAGCAACCCTGGTGACCCCCTGCACCAGGAATGGGGGAGCACATTCCATCTTCTACACTAGAACCCATCCTGATTCAGCTGCCCCCCGCCCCCATGTTGATATTGCAGTTTGCACTACTCAAAAGAAAGAATCATGTCACAAAGTTCAGATCTGAATTTGGACTTGCCAGATTTCTATGGGTTTTAGATCTCAGCTTTTGGTGTATGGCTAATGGCACAGTTTGGAGCCAAATCGAATGTCCTTGAGAGGTTTATGGTAGGCCTGAATTGAGAATCATTTTGGTTCTCATGAGAATCTCATTAGAACTGAGTAGCCTTCACAAGATCTTGAAAAGATCTCACTAAAGGTGCGAGAATCTTGTGAGAATCTCACTTAAAAAGACATGCAAAATGGCCACTGGGCCCAAAATGGCACTAGCAGGGGACCAATTAGTTGAACAGGGGACCCATTAGATGGGGCACATGCAGATGGGAAAAGGTCTCCTCTTCCCTCCGCTCAGAAAAAGTCAAGCAGGAAAGCGCGCCGCTCAGCTGAGCAGAGCGCAGGCTGGGAGGAATCAGGGAGCAACCAGGAGTTCAGAGGAACAGCAGTCAGACTGATGAGGTGAATCAGCCTGGGGAGCGGGTTCCAGGATTGGCATCCTTTGGGGAACTGGGGCATCCTGGGATGCTGCAGAATGCCCCACTAATACCCACATTTTGGGGCCCAGGTACCCAATGGTGGACTGGATACTCCATTGGGTGCCCACTTGGGGTGCCCAAAAATGCGGGTATTACTCATGGGTAGCTACCCTGTGCAGTCCTACATATGGTGGAGAACTATTGTGTGAAATAAAAGAAAGTTGAGCTGGAAATTCTCTGGAAACGTGCTTGGTGGACAGCATCCTGCAAGGACTTACCCCAGAAACCCTCTACTCTGTTACATTGAAGTCATGGTGCTCCATGGGAGACAAGCCTCTTGCATCTGGGGAGTCCAATGTGACTTATCCCAAAGGGCCTTGGTCTAAGATTGTGCCTGACCTGACTGACGAGACCAGTCAGATAACATAGGTCTCAGGACAGATCACAAACCTTTACTCCCACTGGTTTTTTTCCTCCTAAGGAATGTGGCTTTCCCACCCCACTTTGTACAGATGTTTGGGGGAGAGGGTGTGGCTAAGGCTCTTTTTAAAAATTTATTTATTTATTTATTTAGACATTTGTAACCTGCCCATCCTACCACAGGCAGCTCTGGGCGGCGCACAATATAAAACATTAACATTAAAGGAACTTTTAAAATAAACAACAGGGAGGTATAAAAAAAATCCCCAACCACCCACCACCCTAACCCATTCCCCCCACCCTACCCATCCTCCTCCCTGAAAGCCAGGCAAAACAGCCATGTCTTACAACAGCGTCGAAATGAGGGGAGATCCGGGGCCAAACGGGCCTCCATTGGCAGGGAGTTCCACAGCCGTGGGGCAGCCACTGAGAAGGTCCTCTTCATCATGGCCCCCCCGCAGACTCAAGGGACCTCCAGGAGAGCACCCCCCGATGACCGCAGGGGCTGATCCAGAACCTGGGGGGTGAGGTGGTCCCGCAAATAGGTTGGGCCGAGGCCGTTTAGGGCTTTATAGGAAAGCACCAACACCTTGAATCGGACCTGGAAGACTGCAGTCAGTCAGTGCAGAAACCGAAGAATCAGTGTAATATTTCCTGGTGGTCCAATCCCACCAGGAGACGGGTCACTCTTTTCTGCACCAGCTGCAATCTCCATACTGTTACCAAAGGTAGCCCCACATAGAGCGCATTACAGTAGTCAAACCTGGAGGTGATGAAGGCGTGAATGACAGTGGCCAGGTCAGAGTCTGAAACATACAGTCGAAGCCGATGTACCAGATGTAATTGGTGGAAGGCACTCCTTGCCACAGGCTCCACCTGAGCATCCAAACGGAGATGTGAGTCAAGGAGCACCCCCAGACTCCATACCTGGGGAACCAGCGGAGGGCAGACCCCATTAATGATGGGGGCTGTTACCCCCGCTGCCTTACCCACCAACATCACCTCCGTCTTGTCGGGATTCAGCTTCAGTTGGTTTGCCCTCATCCAGTCCCCCACAGCTTCAATGCACCCGTTAAGCACCGACACTGCCAGGCCTGGGTCTGATGAAATGGAGATGTAGAGCTGGGTGTCATCAGCATATTGATGACACCAAATGTCAAACCTCCTGACCACCTCACCAAGCGACTGCATGTACATGTCGAACAGGAGAGGGGATAAAACAGAACCCTGCGGGACTCCACACAAGAGGTCTTGGTGTGATGAAAAATAATCACCGAGTACCACTCGCTGAGTTCTTCCGGCCACAAAGGAGTGGAACCAGTCAAGAACCGTACTGCCCACCTCTACACCATCCCGCAGGCATGTCACCAACAACTCATGATCAAATGCCGCCGACAGATCTAATAGAATCAGCAGGGCCAAACATCCCTATCTAATTCTTGGTGAAGATTCTCAACCAACCCTACAAGCGCAGTCTCGGTGCCATATCCCGGGCGAAGCCCTGACTGCAAGGGATTAAGAAAACGGACACGATCCAGATGCTCCTGCATCTGCCAGGCTACTACCTGCTCAATAACCTTCCCTAAAAAGGGCAAGTGGGGACATTATTACATTGTTGTTGGAGTTGTGGAGAGATACAAAGGTTTTGGAAAATGATTCATAATCATATCTTGTCAATTACCAAATGTGTTATCCCCTTCACACCTGAATTTATGTTATTGGGAGTATATCCTGAAATAGAACTGTTGAAATACTGCAAAGACCCTATAGTTATTTTGATACTGGCAGGAATAAATGTTCTGACGAAGAATTGGAAGAATGCAACTGGACTGACAGAAGCTGCATGGATCAATAGGGTCTGGTTTATTTTTTCAATGGAAAAACTAAAAGCAAACTTCCATAACAAACAAAGGGATTTCCTGGCTACGTGGTCCCCTATTTGGAATTTTTTACAACAGTATAAGAGACCGGACAGAAAAGTATATTACCTCTACGAAAAGGAGATTATTTGAAGTGCCATGAGAACAGGAGTATGAACAAATAATAAATACCTACCTCTGATACATATAAGTAATTAGAGGGGGAGGGGGGGAAACAACAAAGAACTATATGTAACGAAAAGGTTATGATGTAATGTGTAATATGAAATAGGGGAGAATGGTGTAAAGCCCGAGTATGTAAGAAATATTTTCTTTTGACTGCATATAAATAAAGAAAAACTTTTAAAAAACCAAAAAAAAACCAACCTTCCCTAAAAAGAGGAAGTTAGAGACCAGCCGATAGCTGGCAAGGGAGGCAACATCAAGCGATGGTTTCTTGAGCAGGGGCTGTACCACCGCCTCCTTAAGGCAGCCTGGCACCCTGCATTGACCACCCCCGCCAGCAATGGCCCTATTGTCTCCTGGCAGGCCTTAACCAACCAGGACAGGCAAGGGTCCAGTTCACAACAGGTGGCCCTGACAGCCCCAAGAACATCCTCTGCATCGGCAGGGATCATCAACAGAAACTGATCCCACAAACAAGGACAAGGCGGGGCCTCCATAACCTCCAATTGCCCTACTTCAGAAAATGCAGCATCAAAACCATGGTGAATCCGAGCAATTTTGTCTGCAAAATAATCCACAAACAAGTCACAGTGGGCACTAGATGACTCCACTCCAAGGCAGAGGGAGGCCAGACTGACCAGCCCCCGCACTACCCGGAAGAGCTCCACTGGATGGGATTTAGCAGATGCTACAAGAGCAGCAAAGAACTCTTTCTTTGCTGTTCTCATAGCAACGGCATAGGCTCTCAAACTCGCTCTATGCCGCAACCTGTCAGCTTCAGCATATGAACGATGCCACCGTCACTCCAACTGCCTTCTCTCCTGCTTCAGCACCCACAACCCCTCCGAAAACAGGGAGGCCTGCGGTGCTGCCGCCTGGGGAGAGGATGCCTCGGAGCTATCTGATCAATGGCCTCAGTCAGCATGACGTTCCACAGCTTGACGAGGCCATTGA
Organism: Sphenodon punctatus; assembly: GCA_003113815.1. NCBI lineage: Eukaryota > Metazoa > Chordata > Lepidosauria > Sphenodontia > Sphenodontidae > Sphenodon > Sphenodon punctatus. The sequence continues at coordinate 130,334 of QEPC01014615.1, read as the reverse complement.
TGGAACAGCTGTCCAGATCAGAGGGTATATCCCCCAAAGCCTCCCGGAACCACTCCAGTTCCATCTGTCTATGGGGGCGGATCATTTGAATAGGTTCCACGCCCCTCCGGGGGCAAACATGCACCAGGAGAGGGGCCTGCAGGAGGTAATGGTCCATTCATGACAAGGACACAGCTGATATCTCCCCCACCAACGGACCCCCCGTCTCAAGGCAGGTGCAAAACACAATGTCTAAGGTATGTCCCCCCCCGTTGATATTGGTACACTCTGTAAAATCCAGCTAACTCATTAGGCATTTGGAATATCCCCTGACCAGGTAAGATTTACGAGTAGCATAACATTCCACAAGAGTTCTTGTTTTAGGATTTTATTCTTCTGTCCATGTGGGAAGATGGAGGAGGAGGAGGAGGAGCTGGTGCTCTCTGTCACTCGAGGTAGGGCTTCAAGGACCCCACAGCTGCTCTGTCACTTGCAGGTGTTTCTTTCCCTGTTCCATTCAGATTGGCACACACCACTTGCTTGGGTCCACATTGCAGATCAGTAGGGATGGGTGAATGCGGTTCGGAAGTTCGGAGTTCGGACTGAATTCGACCAGTTTAGTCAACTGAACCGAACTTCTGAACCGAACTTGATTTTCGAACTGAACCGAATTTCCGAACTCAGTTCTGTTCATCCATCCCTATAAGATAATATTCCATTTAGTTCAATGGGGTTTGAATTTCCGAACTCCATACAGCGTAGTAGCCTTCTAAACCTTGATGTAACTCTGCTTGAATATGTTCCATGGTTAAAGTCCACCAAAGTCTTTGCCACCACTAAAATATCACTGGTTTCTGCTTTGACTTCCAACTGCACACAATCATGTGTATAGCTGCTAATCGAAGTTGCTGGCAGGCCATTTCTCTTTCCTTCGTGATTTGCAGGTCAGGAAAAATTCCAAGGATTGCAAACTCTGGTTGTATTTTTATCTGCTGCTGCGCTACTGTACTAATATACTGACCTACTTTTCCCCAAAATTCCTGTATAGTGGGACATTCCCACCAGCAATGCAGCGTAGTGCCTGTTTCATCACAACCCTGCCAACATTTTTTAGGATAGTCCTTGTTCATACCGTGTAATCGTTCTGGGGTAAGATACAGCCGTTACATTGTTTTTATTTGTGGTTCCCTGACTGTTAATGACCTGGAACCTGCCTGGAGATTTTTCCAGGCTTCTTCTTTCCTTTTTACATCTTCTAACAATGGAAGATAATTAGCTTTATATAGATCCTTAAGTTTTTTTGTGACATTTATTCCTAAATACGTTAGTCCAGTTTTTTCCACCGTAAATGGGGTTGATCTCATCAACTCTGTTTTAGTGAGTCTATCTTCATTAAACAGTAACATCTTTGATTTTTTTATATTTACTTTATACCCAGAGGCAGTATTGAATTGTTCTATGATTTCAGTTAGAGCCAGGACTGACTGTGGCAGATTTGTCAAACTGACCAACATGTCATCTGCATACATCGCCAGCTTATATTCTTTCCTTTTTACCTTTACTCCACTTATTTGCCTTGAGTTTCTTATCATGATGGCCAAGGGTTCTATGGATAAATTGAACAACAGCAGAGACATAGGACATCCCTGTCTAGTGCCGCGTTTCAGTCTAATTTCCCTGGACATTTCTCCATCAATGAGTAATCCGGCAACTGGGAATTTGTATATTAATTCAATCCAATCTAAAAATGCACCCCTCATGCCCATTTTTTCCATGGTAGCAAATAAGTATCTATGCTGTACCATATCAAAAGCTTTTTCTGTGTCTAATGATACAACCGCCACAGTTGTGTTGTTTCTTTTGACATGGTGAATTACATCAACAATTTTTCTAACGTTATCAACTCCCAGTCTCCCAGGTATAAATCCTGTCTGATCATGTGAGATCAGACCAGGAATTACTTCCATCAACCTATTAGCAAGGATTTTAGTAAAAAAATTTGCATCCACATTTAACAAAGAAATAGGCCTATATCCACACAGAGCTCTAATTTTTTTCCTGGTTTGGGACATAGGGCAATGTTTGCTTCATAAAATGACCTCGGCATAGTCTGTAGCTTGAGGAATGAATTATAACACTTTGTGAGCATTGGGGCTATTTGTGTTGAGAATGTTTTATAAAACTCAGCAGGGTAACCATCCAGTCCCGCTGCTTTGTTTCCTGGTAGTTGCTTGATTACCCCTTTAACTTCTTCTATTCTGATTGGCTGATTAAGATACTCTCTTTGGTCAGCTATAACTTGCGGTAAGTTAACTTGCTGTAGTACTCTCTGCACCAACTTGTCTGGAGGGTCTTCAGTGCCATACAATGATTCATAAAATTCCACAAAACACTGAGCTTTATCTTTACCCTTTAATATTTCAGATTCTAGTGTTTTCCGTATATGGGGTATATTTGTTTTTTGTCTTTTCATTTTTGTGAGCCATGCCAGTACTTTATCCACTTTGTTGGTCTTCTTGTAATAGAAGGCCTTTGTGTATCTAATCAGTTTCCATTAAATTTATCTGACTCTTGAGACTGGCAATTTTATCTGCATTCAATTTGGGTTGTTTAGCTAGCTACCGGAGTTGAAGATATAATTCACTAATGTTTTTTCATTTCTCTTTTTTCAGGTGTGACCCAATTGAAATAAATTGCCCCTGAAGGACGGGTTTTGCTGCCTCCGACAATGGGTGATTTCAGATGTTACGCGGTCCAGAGTCACCACAGTGAATTCCCAGCGGTGGTGAACTGTTCAACCACCCCCCGTGGTCAATAAAAGCCCCGAACAGACGTGATGGGAGCGGGACCACGTCAGGTAATCGGACCGGCAGACCACGGACTGGGGCAGCGCAACAGACGTTATGCTGATCCTGGGCCGGACCATGGTCAAAGCACCCAGAAGGCACCAGGGCGGCTCGTCCCGGATGCTGGTGTGTGCCCTTTAAATCCCCCTCTGTGGCCTGTGTTGTTGCTGGTTGCCTGGCAGCGACGCTGTGTGCTTTGTCCCCGGCTGAGAATCATTTTGATTGATTCCGGCCGGTGATTGCCATCCAGACGTTACTTTTTATTGTTTCCCGCTGGGAATCTCTTTGACCACGCTTTCGGAGATGGTCCGGCCCGGAGGTTCGGAAGCGTGGTTGAATTTGACCCCATGTGGGTATTGACTGTGGTGAACATATGGCGGCCACTGAACAGATGTTCAGGGCGCTTTGGCCCCACTGCGGGATTGACCGTGGTTCACTGTGGTTGAGCGTGATCTCGTAACATCTGAAAATACCCAATGTCTGGGGTGATGTTTCCAGCAGGTCATTGTATTGAATGTATTCTTGTATTCCCTTTTGTATTTCCTCCTGTGCCCATTTGTTACTGAAATAAAATTTTTTTAACCCCCTACCTTGTTTACTGTTGTTCTTATTAGCCTCATTGTTAAATTCTGCCACCACCGCATTATGGTCAGAGAAAGGAACTATCTGAATATATGAGCTACTACACTTCGGGACCAAGCCCTTGTTAACTAACTTGTGGTCTATTTTTGAGGCTGTTCCATGAGGGTTTGAGTAGAATGTGAATTCTTGTTTGTTGGGATGAATACTTCTCCAAACTTCCCTCCACTCACACAGTTCTATCTTTTTTACCACTTGTTCCTGCTTTTTATTAAGTTTTTTCTTATTAAACTGATCCAATGGGGATAACGGGCAATTAAAATCCCCGCAAATTATCACCTTGCCCTGAGCTTTCTGTGAGATCAGGGAAATTGTTTCTATTAAAAATTCTTCAGTGTTGTAATTAGGGGCATAGAGATTAGCATAGTATACTGCTCCCCTTGTATTTGTCCTGTTATTATTATAACCCTTCCCTTCTCATCTGTGTATATGTTGTGTATTTGTGGCTTTAATGCCTTTGGAAGCTGCCCCGAGCTGTGTTCAGGAGGGGCAAGGTAAAAATTTAATAAATAAATAAAATATAAATTAAATAAAATACTCACTAAAACTCCAGCCTTTTTTCTCTCCCCATTAGAATAGAATACTTTATAATCCTTATTTGTAAACCTTTGATTATCTCTTCTAACTAAGTGAGTTTCTTGCATTGCAAAGATATGTAGGCGTGTCTGTTACACTAACTGCCATATCTTTTTCCTTTTAATCAGGTTATTCATGCCACACACGTTTAAGGATATTAATTTTAGATTAGCCATATGCCCTAAATTTTTCTATTAGGATTAGAACTTTTATACTCATCTCTCTTTTCTTTTGTCTTGGTAAAATGGCCTTCCCTATTTCTACGTCTTTCCTCTTGATGCAACACCCATTATATATTGGCTTCTTAAATCTTACATAGTTGAACATGTCTACACCTTTCTTTACATACCATTCACAGAAATTCAGTTCTTGAAACATACATCTATATCTATACCTTAACATTAAACACTCTCCCTTTAAACTAGGGAGAAAACCAAATGACACCAATAACTTAAATTTAAAAAAACCCCAAAATAACATATAATTAAATGATGCATAATATTATAATATTACAGCTCGGGGGCCCCCCTAAATAGGAGAAACGTTTTTATCAGCTTTTGCTTCCTGCTAATTCCATGTTTATTGTTATATATTATTTGTCCTTTTTCTTTGCCCAGATTTTGTAGTTGTAGCTTTGGCAGAGCATGTTATGTAGTTAAGTTTGGATTCTAGCTGCCTCTTCCTCTCCATGTCTTCGAGGACCGTGCCTTAGATTTTTTTCAATATAATACTCCTCGTTGAAGTATCTCCATTTACCTTGGTCAATAAAGGAAAGTTTTGTGGGGTATAAAATTTGGGGTTTCATCCCAATGTTTTTTAACTTCTCAACTTGTTTCCCCCATGCCTTTCTTCTTTGTACCATATCATAGACTAGATCAGCAAATATTGAGACTTTGCTACCTTCAAACTGCATATCTTTTGTAGTTCTAGCATCTCTTAAAACAGTCTCCTTTTCTTGAAATGTCAGAAATTTAACTATTATAGCTCTTAGAGGAGCTGGGTCTTTCAGCCTTGGTCTCAAGGAGCGGCGAGTCCTTTCAATTTCAAATTCCTGAAGGTCTTGCTGTTCCACAAAAACTGTCTTTAATACAGTTAGCACCAGCTCTCTCACTCCCCTGCCTTCCCTTCCCTCCGGTATCCCCAAGAATCTGAGATTATTTCTTCGAGACCTATTTTCTAGGTCCTTGAGTTTTTCTTTAACACTATGCACTGCATCTTCAATTGAATAATTCTATTATCCTGGAGATTTTCTCTGTCTTCCTGTTCACTAATTCTTAACTCCGGTTCTGCCATTCTTTTATTAATCGCCTCTATTTGACATTTAATTTCAGACAAGCTTGTCTAAATTGTGGCTATGCCTTCTTTATTCAAGGCTAGATCAGCTTTAATAGATCTGAACATGGTAATCACCTGCTCAGATGCCTCCGGTTCCCCCAGCGCACCTTTCTCCGCTCCGTCGGCCATTTTGTGAAGAACGCTTTCAATTCTTCCTGTACTGCGTCGCAGGGGGTAGACTTTATCTATTGTTTTTTCAGCATCTTTTTTCTTTTCCCTACTCATTCTTCAGTAGGTTTTCTCTTTTTGAGGGGTTGTTCTTTACATTTGGGCTTCCTTTTCCTGTCCTTCAATCACGGGGTCGCAGGAGCTTCTCTGCATACGTCCTTTCAGCTGCGCATGCCCAATCAGCCCCCCTGGACCCTCCTTTTCTTGAATAAACCCATTAAGCACCCCTGAGCCCAAACTCTATGTGGCCCTCGGAGCTCATGCTAATTTTCAATGTGGCCCCCAGGCCAGAAAAGTTTCCCTATCCCTGCTTTAGGTTCTCCATTCTCAATGCCTGCTCCTCTTTTAATGAGGGCCCTTGTTCGGACTGAATTCCCCTGATATCAAAATGCAGGGAGAAGTGTGTACGGCAAATTTGATAGAGCATGCTCTAACTTTCATAGTAGGTATTGGTTGGAGGGGCGTGTTCCCTAGTGGTGCTGTTATCGGGTCCCAGTGGGTGAGGATTCCTTAGACCCCCTGTTTGCCCCAACCACCAGCTGCCCAGATTTCAACACGCCCCGACAGGAGCGGAGCCCAGCTGATCACCATCCCACCTGATCCTTGGGAGAGCTGCACCTGCGTGGAGGTCTTCGGCAGCCTTCAAAAACGCTGCCGGGGCTGTGAGCAGCGGTTGGAGGGGAGTGTTCCCTGGTGGTGCTCTAACCGGGTCCCAGTGAGTGAGGATTCCTTAGACCCCCTGTTTACCCCAACCACCAGCTGCCCAGTTTTCAACACGCCCTGACAGGAGTGGAGCCCAGATGATTGCCATCACACCTGATCCTTGGGAGAGCTGCACCTGTGCAGAGGTCTTCAGCAGCCTTCAAAAGTGCCACTGGGGCTACGGCGGTGCTGTAGGCATGCACCGGTGCATCGCGCCTAAGGTCGTCACGCACAAGGGCTTAGGCACGGACTGTGGCGGCTGTGCCCTTGGTTGGAGCTTTTTGGTAACAATTAGGATGGGTAGGAGGGGGAGGAGGATGGGTGTGGAGACCTGCTCCCAGGCCTGGGTAAAACAGACGTCTCTGGAGGATTATCTGAGGAACCCCAGGGTAAGTTCTGAGCAGGCAGGGGAGTTTGGGAGCCCTTTCCCACTGGTAGAGGGGAGGGCCCCTTTGTCGAGTAGGGTTCTCTCTCCAACAGTCCTTACATCTTTGACTGATCCTACTAATACGGGACCTTCTATGGCACGAATGGGGCAGGTACCCTTACCAGCTGCTGCTAGTGTGGAGGGTCCATGGGAGGTACTGGGTAAGCAATGTGCTGCTGTGGGGGATTTAGTTTCCAGTTTATATGCACAGCTGGAAAATGTCAATATGCAACTTGAATTGCAAAGACTTCAATTAGCAATTATTACGGATAAACTTACTATACAGGAGGCTGAACTGATGCGGCAGAGGAAAGATCACTCTCCCTGTATGGTCTCCACTGGAATCCAGACAGGGTCAGACATTTGTGCTTACCGAAGGAGCTCTTAGAGTGGCTCTGCTACTGGGGACGTTGCTGCTGGCAGACCATGTGGATCTATGCAACTGGACTCGTGGGCCCTAGTTCTCAAAATTACCCCTCCATCCTATGGGTACTTACCATCCTGGACTTCTAAGGATCTTATTCGGAGGCATTTGTCAGTAATTTCTGGAATTTGATTCATCCTACCGCTATAGTCCAATATGCTCAATTTTACTCCTATGAGTACACATATTGTGTATTGTTACATTTTTCAGCTGAATCAGTGGTGGCCAAACTTTGGTCAAAGGCTCATGTATTTGCTGCTCGAGGGATTTATCTAGCACAAGCTTATAGAAATCCATTCATTACCCCCTTACTGTCAATTAAAGGTAGAGGAGAACTCGTATCAGATATAAATCTGGATGATCCTAATTCCATCCCTCTATCTAAGCATAAGATAGCGATAGGAAGATCGCCAAAAGTTTGCCCTACTCAGAATTACCAAGTATCCTCTGGTGGGGTAATAGGTTCACAGGAACCCCTGGTAGGGAAAGTCAACCATTGGAGTTATTGCAGGGGCAGAGTGAGCGGGAGCAATCTCCAATGTGTTCTATACCAATGGGGGTTTTCAATTCCTCTAGTTTAGCCCAGGAACCAATTATTATTATTATTATTAACAAACATTTATATAGCACCAGCAGTGTACCTGGCACTTTACAAAGTAATAAAATAGACACGGTCCCTGCCCCTAGGGCTTACAATCTGAGAGACAGGAGCTGGGGGAGAGACTTAGGAAGGGGAACAGAGGGAGAGACAAGGGGTCTAACATTCATGAAGATGCGAGGTCTCAAGTGCACGTACTTGGCTTGGTTACGATGAGAATGACAGCAGGCAGGTCCATGTTGCAAGGATAAGGGTAAACCGATCGTAGGTATAGGAATAGTGGCTCAGCAGGATAAAGAGTCAGACAGAGCAGAGCGAAAGAGGTGAGTTTTAAGGAGAGATTTGAAGGTATGAAGGGAGGGGGCAAGGCGGATGTGGACAGGGAGGGAGTTCCAGGCATGGGGGGCAGCAAGTGAGAAGGGACGAAGGCGCTTAGGGGAGCAGGGAAGGCGTGGAAGGGTGAGAGAAGGGACAGAGGAGGAGCGAAGTGCACGGGCTGGAGTATGGAGGGCGATAAGTGCAGAGAGGTAGGGGGGAGCAAGGTTGTGAAGAGCTTTATAGGTGAAGACTAGGAGCTTGTGCAGGATTCGTTCAGGAAGGGGAAGCCAGTGAAGCGAAGAGAGGAGGGGCTGCACATGGTCGAAGCGACTGGCGAGGTAGATGACCCTGGCAGCAGAGTTTTGGACAGAGATGAGGGGAGAAAGGTGAGACCGGGGAAGGCCAGTGAGAAGGAGGTTACAGTAATCGAGGCGAGAGATGACCAGAGCATGAACAAGAGTTTTGGCAGACGAGACAGAGAGAAAAGGGCGAATCTTAGCAATGTTATGGAGGGAGAAGCGACAGGATTTAGCAACAGAGTCAATGTAGGGTTTAAAAGAAAGGGGTGAGTCAAAGATGAAGCCTAGGCTACGGGCTTGGGGGACAGGCAGGATGGTGACTCCATCAATAGTTATTGACAGTGAGGAAGGAGAGGAAGGATGAGGGGGGAAGATAAGGAGTTCAGTTTTAGCCATGTTGAGTTTGAGTTGACGTTGAGACATCCAGGTAGAGATGTCAGAGAGACAGTTGATGAGACGAGCTTGAACAGAGGGAGAGAGAGAGGGAGTAGAGAGATAGAGTTGAGTGTCATCAGCATAGAGGTGGTATTGGAAGCCATGGGAGGCAATGAGTTTGCCTAAGGATGAGGTATAGATCGAGAAGAGGAGAGGGCCAAGAACAGAGCCTTGAGGAACACCAACTGAGAGGGGGAAGGAGGAGGAGGCGGAGTTGGAGAGAGACACATTAAAGGAGCGGTCAGAGAGGTAGGAGGAGAACCAGTTATGGACAGAGCCACAAAAGCCAAGGGAGTGAAGGGAATCCAGCAAGAGTGAGTGGTCAACAGTATCGAAGGCAGCAGAGAGATCAAGGAGGACAAGAATGGAATAGAGACGTTTAGATTTAGCCACCAGAAGATCATTGGTGATCTTAGCGAGAGCAGTTTCAGTAGAATGAAGGGGGCGGAAGCCAGATTGGAGGGGGTCAAGGGAGGAGTTGGAGGATAGGAAGTCAAGGCAGCGGGAGTAGACAACACGTTCAAGCAGCTTGGAAGCAAAAGGAAGGAGTGAGACAGGACGATAGCTAGAAGGGTCAGAGGGGTCAAGAGTGGACTTTTTGAGAATAGGAGAGACTGTGGCATGTTTGAAGGCAGAAGGGAAAGAGCCAGTAGAGAGGGAGAGGTTGATGATGTGCAGGAAGGAAGGGGCGACAGTGGGAGTAATGGAGGTGAGGAGGCGGGAAGGAATGGGATCAAGGGGGCAAGTGGAAGGGTTGGAGGAGGAGAGCAGAGAGGAGATTTCCTTAAGGGAGGCAGGGGAGAAGGAGGACATGAGAGAAGGAGGGGGAGGAGGGAGAGGGGTGGGAGTGGGAAGAGAGGAGTGGGAAGCGATGTCGAGGCGGATCTTGTCTATCTTGGAGGTGAAGAAGGAGGCAAGATCCTGAGCAGAAAGGGAAGAAGGAGGGGGAGGACAGGGAGGCTTGAGGAGGGAGTCAAAGGTAGAGAACAGGCGGCGAGGGTCCCGAGAACAGGACTCAATGCGGGAGGCATAGTAGTGTTGTCTAGCAAGGGAGATAGCAGAAGTAAGGGTGGAGAGACAGAATTTGAAGTGAAGGAAGTCAGCGTGAGAATGGGATTTGCGCCAGAGTCGTTCAGCAGCACGAGTGCAAGAACGGAGGTGGCGGATACTAGGGGTGAGCCAAGGACGGGGGTTGTGGGAGAAGGCAGGGCGGGAAGAGAGAGGGGCATGGGAGTCAAGTGTGGAGGAGAGAGAGGCGTTGAGAGCAGAGACAGCGGAGTCAGGGGAGGAGGAAGAGAAGACTGTAGGAAGAAGGGGAGAGAGAGAGGAGGCAAAGTCCAGGGGATCAATAGCTTGAAGGTCACGGAAGGGGCATAGAGAAGGGGAAGAGGAGGGGGGACAGTGGGAAATGTTGAAAGAGGCAAGGAAGTGGTCTGATATAGGACCAATGTTGCCACAAGAAAGTGTTCCCCCTCTGGGGGTGGTGGATGGGCGGATTCTAGTGCCTGCCATTGATGGTCAACAGACATTGTCATAGGTCCTGTCGCTGTCAGACGGTGAGGTGATACTGGGAGCTAGATGGAGCTCCCTCTTGCAGGCAGCCAAAACAGGAGATACAAGGGGTTTCTGGCATCTGGTTAATGTCTCTGCTGGGGGAGGGAAGGTCTCACTGGTATCACAAATAACTGCTGATGGAGCACTTTAGTGAATTATATAACCAACTGGGCTCTGGTAATAACAGAGCTCAAGCCAGGGACATCTGGCAGAGGGAGCTGGATGAGTTTCCCCCCTGGCCACCAGTACAGGTAGAGGAGGTTGAGGTTTTGGTTGATTCCTTACGGAATGGACGTGTCCCAGGTCTGGATCTCATAAGGGTAGAATTCCTAAAGACTAATAAGGCCTGGTGGTTGCCTGTCCTTGCAGCTTTATTTACAGCTATAAATAGCATAGGGCAGGTGCCAGTGGCTTGGGCTACAGCACTGGTTGTCCCTATTTACAAAAATGGTTCTAGAACAGATCTGGCCAATTATAGGCCAATCAGCCTCCTCTCTGTTATATCAAAGGTTTATGCTAAATTTTTATTAGGTAAACTGACTACCTGGATGGGGCAGGAGAAGATTCTCTCACCAGAACAGGCAGGCTTCCAGCATGGATGGTCCACGGTTGAACATTGTCGTATTCTCCAATTCCTTGCTGCCAAGTATAGGGCACGCAATGGGGCCCTATATGTAGCTTTTTTAGATCTCAGGGCAGCTTTTGATTCTCTTGATCAGGTTGCCCTGTGGGCAAAGCTGCAGGAATCAACGATCGATAGACGCCTATTAGACCTGATACGATCTTTACATGTTAACTCTTCTATGGTAGTTAAGATGGACAAACAGGGCCATATAACACCTATGACACCAACTTCGAAGGGGGTCCAGCAGAGGTGTGTACTGGCCCCGGCTCTCTTCAACTTTTTCATAGATAATATTATACCGCTTGTGGCAGCACCGCAGTTCCCCCCCGCCCACCGAAATTGGCTGCTTGGGCCGTCGGCTGCCTGTGTTATGCCGACGACGTGGCTTTATTGTCCCAGATGAGGGTGTGTCTTCAACGTCAATTACAGGTTTTCTTGACCTTTTGCCAGGCCAATAATCTTATCATCAATTATGAGAAATCCAAGATCCTGGTTTTCTCGGGCCGTAGGAAAATTCAGGGCTGGTCTGTTGGGGGTATTCCAATCCAGCAGGTCAAGGCCTTTAGGTATTTAGGAATTCTTTTCCATGAAACTGGATGTTGGAGGGAGCATGTCAACAGAGCCATGAGAATGGCACAGGCAGCTGCCCAGTCAATAAATAGGCTGTTTGCCAAGCAGGGTAGGACGGCAGTCCAACAAGCCATCCAGGTTTATAATAGCAAAGTGAGAGCCCAATTACTTTATGGGGCCGAGCTGTGGGCGCCGTTTTACCCGGGCCTGGTGGATAAGGTCCAGTCCAGATTTCTGCAGCGACTTTTGGGAGCCCCAAGAGGCACCCCGCTGGCAGCTATCTGGGTGGAGCTGGGTCAGAAAACATGGACTCAGGCTGCCAAAGAAGTCAATTTAAAATTCTGGCTCAAATTGCAACTTGATCAGGGCCCTACCGTAACAAGAGCTATGAGGGAGGACCCATTCAGAGACCATTGGTCCTTGAAGGTGGAAGCTCAATTGGAGGAGATGGGCATTTCATCAGACTATCTTATGCACAAGCTGCCGGATACGCGCAGGAGGGAGGTCCTAATGAGGGTAAGGGATATTGGATGGCAAACAGAACTTGCTAAAGTAAGGTCATCGCCCCATATCCGTGACTATTTGTTCTATGTCCCTCCTGTTGGGCAACTGGCAGTCCAACTAAAATCAATTTTTAAGTAATAACTAACCAGTGTAAGCAACTAGCAACTCTGCATAATAGAGATGTCTGGGAGATACTTGTTTATTTACTGGTGGTGATGTATGTTGTTTTACTTTTTGCCTTATGTATGTTGTTGTGTATGTTTTTGGTCTTGCAATGATCATTGATCAAGCAATAAAATGATTTGATTTAGTAGGTATTTGCAGACGGAAATCTCTTGCAGGACTCTTTCTAGCTGTGAATCGCCCCGAGCTGCCATGTGGGCAGGAGGGAGCTGGGTAAAATTATTTCAAAATAAAATAAATAACAGTGCGGGGTGAGAATGAAGGTACTGATCAGCAGATTCTAGGGTGTGTGCCCTTTTGATCAGGGCAATGTGATTTCACTAGTGTTTATAGTGTATAGACTCAGAAACCACTGGCTGTTTGGGAATCCTGTCATTGCATCTTAAGTCAGCAGGCAATCAGTCCTTTGTTGTGGTGGACCCCTCAATGTGGAACTTGCTCCCTCCAGATGTCCGACTTAGTTCCTCCCTCTTTACCTTGAAAAGGCACCTGAAACCGACTTTATTCTCCAGGTGCTTTTAAGATTCACTGCAGGTTCCTCTCAATGTAGTCTGTCCTTCCTCTTTTAAAATTGTTTTTAATGGATTTGTATATTTTTAAAATATTGTTTTTATATTTTTATCATTATAAAGCACTCTGAGTGCCATTTAAAGGCAGAGGTGTACTATAAAAAATAAAAATATCATCATCATCATCATCATCATCAAGATTATCCAAATATTTTTCAGCCCAAGGCTTCTCTCGAGGACTGAACCACTCCCCAAATTGCTCTTTCCTTCCCTGGCCATTTTCAGTCCTAAGACTCTGCAGCATTTCTTTGTCCTTGTCTTGGAGCCAAGAGCAATGAAAGACCTAGGCCATCATCAGTAACCAAGACCAGAGTTCTGTGACTGTGGTCCCATGCCCAAGCCAGCACACAGAATTGCCATTGTACCTCAGCATCCTTGATATCCCAGTGGCTCCCGCACCACTCAGCACAGCTCTCTTTTAATGCATCTCAGCACCCTAGTATTTTAGTGCTGCTACTCTCCCGCCTAGCTCCTCCAGTGCACCTCACTACCATCGGCTGTTCTTGTATATTGCCAAGATCCTGCTTCAAGGTTCTATACCTCCTGTCCCAGCCTGGACCTACAGGCTGGGACAGCCCATACACCGCACTCTACCCACCAATCTAGTTCTGTTATTGCCCCTCAACTACATCTGCTCTTTCAGTTGAGGGGCAAAAATTCCCTGCTGCCCTGCCAATCACATCTAATGCCTAAACTGGTGTCTTGCAAGTGTGGAATGACAACACCACAGTTTTTCAGAAATTACAGATTCATTACGTCTTGATTTACATTCAAGCAAACTGGCGAATGGATGGCAGCGGGGGGAGTATATACAAAAACTTTTCCAGTGAATGATAAACTTCTAACAATTTCCAGCCACTGATAGTTTTCATATTGGCGGGAGGCAGCTCAGGGAGGGGGGCTGAGGGAACCCCAGTGTCTCCATTGAAGTTCCAATGCTTCTGAGCCCAAGACCTTGTAAGCTGTGGAGATGGCAAGTTTAATTTCCTTAATTCTGAAAATTGGGAATTTAGGACAGCTGCTTCTCATCAGAAGCTCCATCTGTCTGTAGGGGCAGAGTGACTCCAGTGAGGTGTGGGAGGGGGTTCAGTAAAATGTCATTATCTCAAGAGACCAGTATATTGAGGCTGAAATAATGGCGGTAATTTGTAGGGCATTTGATTTTGGTACACTCCGTAAAATCCAGCGAACTCATTAGGCAAGGCATTTGGAATATCCCCCTGACCAGGTAAGATTTACGAGTAGCATAACATTCCACAAGGGTTCTTGTTTTAGAATTTTATTTGGCCTAAAGCAAATGACAGGCCTATCATATTTTGGGACTATTCTGAGGTCATATTTTTCATTCTTATCTATCTAAAGCCATGGTCCTAAATTCATATTTAGACACTTAAATTGGAGATGCATCTACTCAGCTCTAGCTGTTTATTTAGATGCTTGAATATAGCTCTGGGGTATTGTTGCCAATGTTGTTGACTGTGACCCCACTGTGAACCTTTACAAAACCAACAAAAAAAAAACCCACCCGTGAACCCAAACAACACCAAATATGCAAAAAGTATCAACAAGGTATAGTTATTATAGGGATAAATAGTGCCACTGCATAGGGGCCTATGAGCCTGAGGAAACCATGCTTCCTGGGTGCAACTACATTCCCTGGAGCTGGGGAGTGGGCCAGGGGAGGAAGGACCAGAGGGCCCCATGTAGGGTTGCCAACTTTTGCAGCTTGACCCTGAGACCCCAGTTTTGTCCTATGGGAGTCTCAGGGTCAAACTGCAAAAGGTGGCCATATTCTGTCCCAGGACCCATTCTAACCCAGTTATACTCCGGAGCATCAAATATCAATTGGGTGGGACTTCAACACCAGTCACAGATGACCTACAGTTTTGGAAACTCTGACCTAGGGTGTGGTCTTCTGGTGATATGTGGCTTGTGCTAGCAGTTAGCATGGATCTGAGTCCCTGTGGAATTAAAGGAATCTGTAGGACAACTGATCTGTTAAAAGCCCAACATTAAGCAAACATTTTTGACCCTTTTCATAGCATTCACATGAGACTCTTCTCCTGCCTGTATTCTTTCTTGCGGGAGTTTGTATTTGCACATTTCAATTGTTCCCACATCCCCTCCCCACTTCAAAAATGACCAGGCATACTGATGTGGCCCTAATAGGTATTCTATTACTATTCACTTTTTTGTCTTCCTTGTCAACAATGCATTGCCCTGACCAGACAGGCAGTGGGAGACTCATCCACTGAAGGGGAAATTGCCTCATCCCCTCCTGCAGCAATTAAGGATGACTGATAGGTGGATTAATTCCTTCTCTCATTACAAGAAATGTCTGTTGGATACAAGAAAATCAAAATATGTGAGAAAATTACAAGAAATGTGTGTGATGGGATTGATATCCAGATTTAAACCTGGTTTTCTGCCTTAACTTTTTGGGAGTTAATGCGCATTACACATGATGGGTGATTTCAGATGTTACGTTTTCAGCATTCACCACAGTCAACCTCAGTCAAACCAGGGCGGAGGTGAAAGAGCCATGCACATCTGTTGACCCGCAGCCAGATGTTCACCATAGTCAAATGCGGGCCGGGGTGAACCTAACCACGCTTCGTGAGGTCGTGGCGGGAGGAGGTCGAGAAGTGTGGTGAATGTTCACTACAGCAGGGGTTAATGAAAAGTAACATCTGAAGAGAAAACCCCCACCACGGTGAAAGGAAATGACCACCTGCCATGGTGACGGCATGCAGCGCCACTGCCAGGCAACCAACAACAAGCGGCACACAGAGGGAGATTTAAAGGGCAGGCAGCAGTAGGGGAGTATGGTGGAGTAGTCGATGGAGAGGAGGGAGAAGAAAAACGTGCGGAGGATGGAACAACAGGGCAAGGAGGAGGGGCAGCAGCAGCAGCAGGAGGGGGAACCTGGCCCAGCAGGGGACACCCAGAAGCACATGGGGCCACCCCAGAAGAAGGTAGGGGGTGTAGCTGGGAGTGGGTGGGTCGGAGCTGAGGAGAGGAGGGGCACAGGAGGGAAGAAAGGAGGGACCACAGCCACCAGGAGCCTAACCAGCAGCCCCCATTGTACCCACAAACAGACCAGCAAGAGGGCATGCGCCCCGGAGGAACCCGAGGCTGGAGGGAGCCAGGGACAGGCGGCGGCTGAGGAGGAGGAGGAGGCAGCAGAGGGGCCAACACCCAGGTACCGTAACAACAGGGGGGGTCAGTGGGGGCTCCAGGAGACCCACGATCTCATTGCTATCTGGGTGACACCTGAGATGAAGGCCGAGATGGCCATCAATGCCTAGAATGAACAGGTGTTCGCCCAGATATCCACGGAGATGTGGGAGGCTGGATATGACCGAATGCCCACACAGTGCTGGACTAAGATCAAGGAACTGAAAATGGGCTATAAGGACATTACGGACAACAACCGGCGCTCTGGGTGGATGGCATGGGCCTCCCCCTACATGGATGCGCTGAGCCGGGTGCTGCACCGCAAGGGCTCCATAGTCACCTGGCGCCCAGTAGGAGGGGGCACCCGGGAGGAGCGAACCGCATATGAGCACCCCCCCCTGCAGCCGGAGAGCACTGGGTGAGGCCGGGCACTGGGCACGGAAGCCCTGGAGGAGCTGCCAGAAACTTTGGGCACACGCGTCCGACACACAACCAGCCCGACCTCCAGCAAGGGCATGTATGCCCCAGCAGACTCCGAGGAGGTAGAGGGCAAGGAGGAGACTGTCACCCTGCACCTCATGACATGCCGACCCTGGGACAAGGCAGACACCAGCCCCAGCGACTGACCGGCCTTGGAGGGAATGGACACTGAGGGAGCTGGTAGGGGCAATGCAGGGCACATGCACGGACCCCAAGGGGGGGATCCAAAGAAGGTGGAATGGGATGGCAGAACACCCCCCCCATGGTTCCGGAGGCTGGGATGGGGCATGGGCAGAGGGAGCCACACAGGGGCTGTCGGTGCCCATCCCAGGGTGCAGGAGTGCCCAGAGCACAGAGACAGGAGGGGGGGCAGGGGAACGGCACCCCACATGCTTAACTGACCCCTTTAGCACCCCACAGAGCCATACTGGGCATGGGAGGGCCGCGGCTGAGGGCCTCCAGTACCACCGGCCCAGAGGATGCGGGAGCACTGAGCGTGGGCGCGCAGGTGCCAGGAGGACCTTGCCCAGGAGCTTGTCACCACCAGCACATGGCAAACAGAGGAGATGCTGGAAGCTGTCAACCGGCTGGAGGAGGGGATGAGGCCCCTGCAACAGGTGGAGGAGAGGGATCGGGCACTGCTGGCGGAGATGCGGAAGGACCGGTGGCTGATGAAGCAGGACATGGACCGCCAATTGGAGGCACTCCAGGCTCACTCGGACTGGCAGGACAGCTGGTCCGAGGCTCAGCCAGAAACTCAACCACTCCCTGGAGCAGGGTATGTCCCTCCTCCTGCAGGCCGGGGCCCTGAGTGCCTTCATAATGGCAGCAGCCCCGCTGGGTGCCATGCCAGCACCCAGACCCATGCCCCCTCCACCCACCCTGGCCGTACCACAGGCCCTGCCAGCGCTGCCACCCCACCTCCCCAACAGAACCAGGGACTGCGGAACTGGGGACCTGTGCCCCCACAGCTCAGATGCCAGCAGACGGGCCACTGGGCCCCAATACGGCCACAGGCAGTGCGGGGGGTGGAGGGACAGGGGCTCCCCAGGTGTGGCAGTCGGGGTTCAGAGGCAGGGTCCCTGGCCCTTCCAGGTGACAGCACCTCCTCCTCCACTTCAGATGAGGGGGGGGGTTGATAGCCTCAGCCATCCCTGTTGGCAGGGGATGGGGACGGCCAAGGGGCAGCAGGGGATGGGGGAGGGGCAGGGGCAGGGCAGAATAGGGGATGGGGTGGGGAGGGGGCATTCGGTACCATGGAGGGGGGTGGGAGGGGGGAAGGGCACGAGGGCACATGGGTGTACCGGGGTATGGGGCGGGACTGGGGGAGCACAATAAATGGTCTGAGACACACCTAACCGTGTCCGAGTGCTTTCTTTCCTACAGGTGCAACCCCAGCCTCACAGATGTCCCGCACCAGGCACGACACGGTTGTGTACCCAGCCTCAAGGTACCAGTTCAGGTCTGCCATCAGGGGTACCCTGTGCAGCCCCCCGGGGCTCGGCCGCTGCCCTTCCCTGTGAATGTGAGTGCTGTCATTGCTATCTCCACTAGCAGGTCGGTATGCATGGAGCTGTCTGGCCTTGCATGTCGGCAGCTGTGCACTGCCCACTCGCTTCTCATCCCTCCACTGCAGCCCCATTGTTCCTGTCCTGCCATTATCTGTCAGCCTTGGCAGCCCCTGTCTGCCTGTCCAGCCCCCCGGCCCTGCTTCCCATGCTGCCCCCACGGCTGTTGTGGCTCAGACACTCATGGAACTGTACCATGGCAGCAGCATCCCAGCTTGAGGTCCCGCTTGGAGCCTCCGGGGGCTCTGTCTGTGCCTGGACTGCGTGAGAGCATGGCCCTGTGTGATCTGTGTCATTTGCCCATTGTTCAGTGCAGTCTGCACTCCTTGTCCACCCGGCCAGATGCCTATAGGTGCCTGAGCTTTGGTATGCTGTGCTTTGGCTCTGTCGCCACCGCTGGCGACTGCCGCGTGCACTGTGAGGAGCTGGGGCTTGCCCCCTTCCCTGAGGGGAGCTTACCGGACACGCTGGGGGGCCTAGCGGCATGGACCCCTGCCGATACAGCCTACGCTCAGTGTGTGTGTGCCTTCCCGGGATATGCGACCTGCCTGTGTGAGGGTGGACCAGCTGTGTCCGTGTCTTACTTCATCAGTGTGCAGGGTGCCCGTGGGTATCAGCGCTCTTGCAGGGCTGCCTGCCATCGTCTGCTGGAGCTGTCCCACCTGCTCGGGCCCCCTTCAGCTGATTATGGCTGCCCCCCCCTCTGGGCCAGAGCTGGCGGCCCTGTCGGAGGTGTGCAGGCGCCCTGATGTGCAACTTGGGATGAGCTGTGCGGATCCCTTTGAGGCCCTCTACCTGATCTGCTTCCACATGGCCAGGCACGGCTTCTCCGGGGACTGTGACAATGGCCCCACTATGTGCACCTGCTGTCGTTACCACCCCCTCCACCCGATGGGAGCCCCTGCAGCTGGGTGTAGGGCGTTCCGGGCCCATCTGACATCCAGCTGCCTTCTCAGCACCTTCGTTCCATCTGTGGCCTGGGTGCTTGCGCCAACGTCTGCTGCCTCTTCAGGACGGCTGGACCCCCTGGGGCCTGCTGCCGCCCGCCTGCCTGTCGCCCCTGGGATCTGCTGCTGTCACCCCAGGCCCCTCCGTGTGGCCTCTGTGGTGGGCCATGGTGCTGGTTCCCTCCCGGACAGTGCCCCGTGCCCCCCTTGCTGCTGCCCCTTCTCCCGCACCCTGGCCCCATGTGCTCATGCTCTGTATGCCTCTGCGCTGGGCCGGTGATGCTTCTGTCCTCAATAAATGCCTGTTGTGCTTCACTGTGCCCTGTGTTGCCTCCTGTCTCCTTGGGCTGCTGGGTCCCCCTTCCCCTTGCCTGCTGGGGTCCTGCCCCCTCCTCCTCCTGCTGGGCTGGCCGTGCTGGACCCTTGCAGCCCCCCCACCTCCTATGCATCCGACTGGCCGTGGGGTTCCCTGTCCCCCCTGGTGTGTACCCCCTCTGTCCCCCTGCTCGGCTCCCCTTGGTTGTGTGGGTGCAGCTTCGTTTGTGTGTGTGCGCTTCTCGTTTTGAAGTCCGTGCACCTTCCTTGCGGCCTCTGTTTGCAAGTGCTGCTTGCACTGCAGCTCCCTCCACCCCTTCGTGTTTCCCTTCCCTGGGCGGGGCCCTCTGCTGTCTGTGGCTTCGTTTGCCCTCAGGCTGCCATGTTTGCATCCGCGTGACCCCAGTGCCTTGTGGGGCTCCCACCGCGGTTCTCGCCACCACGTCACGTCTGTTGTGTTCCCCCGGCCTGGGTTCACTCTGGTTGTCCCCGGACGGTGGAGCCGCCCCTGTCACATCTGTTGGGGCCGCACAGCTCATCACGGCCCGTGGTGAAGCAATTGGCACCGGGGTGGAATTCACTGTGGTGAATCTCACCGCGTCACGTCTGAAATCACCCCAAGTGTTCTTTGACCTAGCCCTTTCACAATTAAAAAAATAAAGCAGGAGGAAGAGTTTTTTTACATACTAAATGTCTTGTGTGAATGCAGCCTTAGTCTGAGGTTCCACAGCTGTGGGTCAGGATCCCAAATTTGGTCTTGCCATCTGTGGATATAGCTGTAATTCTGATCAACGTTCAATACTCTTTTCTGATCTTCAGTGCTCTTTGGAGTCATGCAGCTATATCAAAGTCTTAAAATGCACTCAGATGCCCCCAAAGTTTGGGAAATGTTTCGTTCAAAAAGGGGGCTGAACATGGCTCTAGCAAATTCTCCTTTAAAATCCTATTTTTCACCTGTAAATGTGTAACAAAAACATAACCATTGCTTTCTTAGACACTGCATTTTGCACAGGGCTACTATACCTCAACTTCTGTGTTAAAGTTTTAGGGGGGGGGAGGGGGAGAGGGGGAAACAATCTTTGTGTCTGTCCTAAGATACAGTATTGATTTATAGGTGGTGTTATTATCTATCTTCCTTTATAATACATTTTAAAAAGCCTGCGTATGACTTCACCTTGGTCTCCCTGATGCTTATAGGCAATCCTCTGGGGATAGTGGCTTCCTTTTTATAGTAAGAGATGATTTTGGAAAATAAAACTGGTCCATAAAAAGAATCAAAATCTCATCAGCGAAAAGCAAGGCTAGGGGAGAAGTTTGGTTACTGATTGCTTGCAGTGCTTACACTTCTCTAGGTGGCCTTGCAATTCCAGCTCGTAAGTAAAATCAGGTATAGGCATTTAGGGATGCCACTGTCTAGGAGCAGATGTCAAAAGAACTGCCATCATTTAAGGAAAATCTAATGTACCTTGAGGCAAACTTAAACAGTGTTGATTACAGTGAGGGATTTCCCTAATTGTTTGGTAGGTATTTTCACTCGTATAGTAAACTATTGATATTAATAACTGAAAACCCGATTATTCTGCTCAGAACCCCTTGCAATCAATCAGCGATAGAGTCTATCAAGTGTCTCACTTAGCCAGCAGTCATTATTACCACCGCTCCCCCCCACCCCCCCTTTTCCTTTCAAGACATTTGGGATGACTCAATTTCTCTAATCTTGTAGCATTCCTTCTGTCTTTAGAAGGGAATTTGTAATTGTTGAATTATTCTTGGCCATCCTTCATTCGGAATTTATGTTGTAATTTCAGCAAAAGACAGACCTTGTGCAGCAGTTTTCATCTTTTCCAAGGCTGCTTCTATTTCTTGAAATGCTGGAGGGTTTCCAATTATTCCTTCTGGTCTCTTTGGATGTGAATTGTAACAGATCATCCGAGAGTCGCGGTTCAACATTGTTAAGCTTATCAATATAAATATAATGTTAAACCCTTTTTAGATAATTGGGCCTATGTGTGAAAATGCAACCAATTTACGCATAAATTGGTCCTACACTCCTCTCTTTCCCTTTGCCAGAAAGAATCGCATCATGTGTGGGTTTCAGGCTGTTCCTTGTCAGGGATCCTTCTGTACCTTTTTACTGTGGATTAGGATGTTATATTATATTGCAATACCTGCCTAACTTGATGCCCGTCAGCTATGCAAACAAAATTCATTAAAGCCAACCAAGTTGTCAGAGTGGGAGTGTTAAGCAAGAAGGAAATAACGAAGCATTTAAAATGAAAGGGAATCTTTATAACTCTTCAAAAAAACAGAAAATCAAAGATGTGTGGGTAGCTTAATAAGGGGAGAGATTTGCAAGTAATAAGCACATGATAGCTAAATACTTTTGACGGTGCAAAAAAAAAAAGTTTGGTTGTAAATGGCTAAGGACTTATTCATACGTAAGAGTCAGCTCTTTATACCCACTTGCATGTACCATCTGCCTATCAAGCTTGCATAGCAAAGGTGTGCGGAGAGGAGTTCTTGGCCACTGCCTCACAATTATGGAACTCCCTCCCCCTGGAGTCCAAGCCTGCTCATTTTTCATAGGTAATGTAAGACATTTTTATTTGGCTGGGTGTTTGGCAGGCAAGGATAGGGTTTGGGGAGGTTTAAGATATAAGACATTTTAACTGGTTATATTTATGTTGCTTTGATGATTGTATGTGTTGGAACCTACCCTGAGTCTTTGGGATTGGGATAGAGAAGTATAATAAATGTATATGAATATGCTTAAATCCATTTAAAACTAGGAAGACAAGTTCTCCAACTATGTGCACAGTTGAAAATTTGACCTACCAATATATGTCTCATCCCAGAACGTGTGTGTGTGTGTGTGTGTGCGTGTGCACACATGCATGTGTCTCTGTGTGTGTGTATGATAGTATTCCTTAAAACACTTTATCTTTTCCCCTCCATTTATTGTATTCAGAAGAGGGCAGCTTGTAGACTATCAGTATGATGAAGTGAAGTTTAAAATTACATTGGTAGCATGTTTAAGAACCATCATGTAGGTCCAGAGAGAGGGTTTATCCAGCCTGTTCAGGCCTAACTCAGCCCAGGCAAACCATTATTCATGTTGACCAAAGCAGCTAATCAGAAAAGCTTGTTTAGGCACAGTGTAACATTGCAGCTATAAAGCTAGTACGCTGTGTGGTGGATGGCCAGCTGAAGGAAAGGTTGCAGTGTTGGAGCAACTGATAGATTGGAGGCTTCAGACTGGACACCACAGGGTATTTTCAGACATTACGAGATCACGCTCAACCACAGTCAATACCCTGTGGTGAGGAATGGTCCCGTAATGTCTGTTGGGGAACCAGAAGTTCCCTCCCAGATGTTGACCACGGTAAATCGCGGCGGGGAATCACATTCACCATGCGTTCAGCTGAACCGGCGGGGTTGGCACCGATCGCATGGTGACTGCGATTCCCCGCCGTGATGAAGGGGCCTGTCTCGTCTGGACGGCAACCACGGTCCGGAATCCCGAGAGCGATTCCGGGCCGTGGTCAATTCGGGCGGGCGCTGCGGCTGCATTGGCCGTGGCACCCGCCCATCTCCCCAGAGGGCGGGCAGTGGGGGAGCATGCGGGGGGGGACGTGCGGCTGCACGTTGTGCCGCACAACCCCACCCCCTCCCTGATTCCCCGCTGGGATCAGCAGGCACGTCTGTTGGACGTGATGGGCTGATTCCAGTGGGAAATCAGAAGGGTGATTCCGGGACGGGTCGAATGCCTCACCGTCTCATCTGAAATCACCCACATACACCAGTAGCAATGAGCAGGAAGGATAAAGGACTGTGGCAAGGAGTTTAAGTGGGAACAGTCTTGTGAAATTTTGCATTAAGCCATGTAGAAGATGGTTCTTATGAAGGAATAGATAAGATGCTGGGTCAAGGTGGAGGATGCCATCTTGTAAGTGTTACCCCCTCTCCCTTGTCATATTTTCAAAGTGTGGCTTAGATTTAAGGGAGTCAACAAAGAGATACAAATTCTAAATTCCAGGAATGCCACTTTAGCATCTATCCAAAGGTTCAAAGTGCTGTAGTTTTCAACAGAACTGCCTCACTGCTGGCTTCTCATTATAGAAAATACAGCACATTTAATAAATTTTAACCAGTAAGCAGTGGTGTAACTAAAGCCTTACAGATAAGGGGGTACAGAAGTGGCATTGGTTTTTCAACAAGGGAACCACTCGAGGGGACGGGTGGTAGACTGGCGGCATGTATCCCCCGAGATTCCTGAAGGTGAAATTCTGGCTCTACTGAAATCAGTGATAAAATTCAATGAGCATGAAATGTTCTCTTTTGGGGGTGACTACACTGTCATTAAAGGGACTATTCACTAAACCCAAGAATTAGAATTTTCAGGAACCAAAGTGGAGTTTGTCCTGAGGCTTTGCCCATGCCCTCCTTTGGGTTCCTACTTGTGCATGGAGAACTTTTGTAAATATAAGGCAGGGGTGGGGAACTTCAGGCCATCAAATGTGGCCTGCGGCTAGTTTTTATTTAACCCCTTTTCCGGGCCTGGTTCCGATCCCTAGATCCAGTTTCTACACTTAAGCTTACAGTAAAGAAGAAGAGACGAAGGCTTGCACACAAAGGCGGGGGGTGGATCCATGGTGCAGATCCTTGAGCGCATCCCTTATGCACCCCTGCCTCCAACTTCTATATGGCCCTTGAAGCTTGTACTAATTTCAAAGTAGCCCCTGGAAGGGAAAAGGTTCTCCACCCCTGATTTAGGATATGTATATTTTAATTTAATTTAATTTAATTATTTATTAATTTATTTATATGCTGTCCTTTCCCAGAGGCTCAGGGCAGCTCACAAATAATAAAAACATTTAAAACCTATACAAAAAAAACCCCCAAAACCCAACAACCCTCTCAGAACCCCCATGAACCTCCCCCAATACCACTTCCCCACCCTATACGCAACCCCGCATAGACCAACCCCCAAACCTTAAGCCCGCCTGCCAAATGTCTTTTTAAACAGATTTGTGGCCGTAAAGGAATACGCAACCGGCGATGATGCATGTCCAGGCATGTCTAAACACTGACCGTGGCACTTTTAAATGGTGCATGATTTTTTGGCGTGAGCGCGCACCAATCATCTAAAAGCAGCCTTAGTGGCTATCTTTTTCTGAGAGGGGAGAACTAAAAATATACCACTAAAAGATACAAAATCTGGCGATATACCCTAAATTCCAATAAAAAAATTGCTGGTGATGAAGCAGGCTGTGTAAGAGAGGGTTCTGCCTTTCTTCTATTGGAAGCATTGCATTTGGGGGGCTGTGCATGTTTGGTTGGGGCCTGCAATGGGGGGCCTGAAATGGGGAAAGATGTAACCTGGAGAGAAACCTTGTTACAATGCTCTTAATAGGTGCCTACTGGGAATAAATTAAAATTAGAATAATTTTTTTTGTGCATTTTGGAGGGGGGAGCACTGTTAATGGTATTGAACCAATGGAAGCTGTCTCGAGTCGCCTTGTGCGAGAGGGGAGGGGTAAAAGTGAAAGGAAATAAATAAATAAATAAATAAATAAATAAATAAACAAGAACTGTTGTCACGATCTTTTCCAAAACAACAGAAAGCTCATGGCTCTATTTAATTTCTCCTCATCTCCCCAATGCTGTGGCCACCAGATAATCCTTGATCTGTTGAGCAGCTGATGCTCTTGGGAAATAGAGTAGGGGTGAGTGGAGCTGAAGTCAAAGAGTACTACTGCAGGTAGGAGACCATTCTTAAGCTTTCTCCTGAGGAGTATAATGTCTGGCCTCTTTCTGCATACACAGTAGGAAACGGATGTGACATTTGCTTTTTACAAGAACTCACAGACCTTCTGAAGACTTCCAGCTCAATATTCTTTACTTTCATTATTTTAATGTATCCCAATAGAAAGAGAGTCTTTGTCCAACTTTTGAAGCAGGGATGGAGGACACGTGGCCATTTTTAATCCTAATTTTGTGCAGTAGCAGAGAAAATAAGGACATATGTCTGTTGCACTGATTATAAGAAACTTGATACCAGCATCTTTGAATCCATGTCACCACTTACTGACTTCAGTAATCTATCTCTCCATCAGTGAGAAGTAGTAAATTTTTTGGTATCTAGTTTTGAGATTATCTGGTTGTACTTATCATTATAGCATGCCTTTATGAGTAGTATGGATTTAAGGACTGGTGGTGTTACTGCAAATGGCTCTATCCCAGATGATTGTCATAGGAGACCTAGTCTATTATGCAAACTTCCTTGAGGCACGATGTAACTTAACTAAAAAATACCAAAATTTGAAGTGACAAAAGTGACTAATAAAAGGACAAATAAATGAATTCAAGTTTATTTTACAGAAGTTGAATAGTTTTTTTCACCTTCAGGGTAATGTTACAACGGGTGTTTTAGACAAATGGGCTGCCCTGGTGCTGGCCATGCCAGCCTGCTTCACCCTCAGGCGGCCCATCTGTCTAAAGGTGCCCCCATCAGATGTGCAGGTAGAGGTCTGGAACATCCTGGAGCACCGCTGGAGGTGCAGGCCAGTCAAACCTGGGGCACCACGGTGTCCGAAGTGGAGCAGTGGTCTATCTGATATGTGGACCCACTCTGCTGCTCTGCTTCCAGCTGGCCATAGACTGCAAGCCGGGAAATCTGCCAGGTCCATTTAATCAGGACCTAGGTGGGGTTGGGTGAAGGTGGACAGGGGTGCACCCCCAGAGCAGCAGATAATTATGAAACAATCATACTTTGCATTGGTGTAGTATTAATTAAGGAGCAGTTTCAAAATAAAACACCCAATTAAAGAGTCCATCACTCACAGGATAGTAAAATAATGGAAAACAAGAGATGCTAGCTAAAGTTCACAATCGCAACACACTCAGTGAGGGTAGGAATTTCCAAACTGTCTCATTAGCTCAGTCGAACTGCTTTATGTCTCCAGACTCGACCTGGCCACCATCATCCATGCCTTCATCGCCTCGAGGCTGGACTACTTCAACATGCTCTACGTGGGGCTTCCCTTGAAACTGGTTCAGAGACTGCAGCTAGTGCAGAATACGGTGGCTCATCTCCTTACGGGGACGAGCCGGCGGGAGCACATCACCCCCATGCTCTGTACCCTGCACTGGTTGCCTATAGTGTACCGAGCCAGATTCAAGGTGTTGGTTTTGGCCTATAAAGCGCTACACAGTCTTGGCCCTTCATACCTCAGGGACCGCCTCACCCTCCAGGAACCAGAACGACCCCTGCAGTCCACCAGGGGTACCTTCTTGGAGGTCCCCCGTGTAAAACGGGGGCCACAATGGAGAGGGTGTTCTCGGTGGCCGTACCGCGATTGTGGAACTTCCTCCTAGAGGAAGCCCATCTGGCCCCAAGTTTGTTGGCCTTCCGCCAGGCCTGCAAGACTTGGCTGTTCTAGCAGGCCTTCAGAGGAGGGGAGGGTGGGTTGGGATAGTTAATATGGGAGGGGGTAGTGGGGTTTTTTAGATGGGTTTTTAAATATTTTTATTTGTTGTGTTTTATTGTTGTTTTTTTACTGCTTTTATGTTGTAGGCCACCCCGAGATGCCATGGGCATGCGAGGGTAGCTAATAAATATAACTAAATAAAATAAAAATTTATAAGTGGCAATGCAAGACACCTATTTAATTTAGTTTAGCAGTCTATCATGTGATAGATAAGACGTGTTTACTTCTTGAAACCATGTGGGGCTTTCAGACTTTGGTCCGGGATCATAGCTACCATGGAGTAAGGGGACTCAGTTGATCACTCCATCAGTGGGGGGCTGGCCCTGGACTCTAGGGGAGCCCATTGCAACCAGCTTGAGTGTCACTAGAATATGTTTGGAGTGGGCAGGGGCAGATTGTTGACTCCACTCTCTTTCTCACCTACTCTGAAAATGTCCTACTCAGGCCAGTTGCAAAAGCACCTCTAGGAAGGAAGTTTTCAGAATGGGTGCGGTGGAATGCTGGCCCTCCTCCCCAGCTTCCATCTTGGTGAAGTTGCTGACACTCCAGCAGGTCTGAGCTTGGTGGGAGGCCAGGCAGTGACACCACCTTTGTGGAGGGAGGCCAAGGCTGGTCAGGAGTCCCTGAAGGAGGGTCACTACCCAGGGAGAGACCCTGCCCCCTTGCTTTTGGGTGTGTGTCCATAACATGGGCTGGACTCACCACAGCCTTGATCTGCTACTGCTTGTCCCTTCCCTAAGCAATCTACCTTCTCTAATGTAACAACACAGCTGCATTTTAAGATGGTCTTAGGGGTTTAAAATTAGAGCTGAAATGAATATCTATGGCAAATATTTTTTCTCATAATTTTGCCTGCTTTGAATTGGGTTCAGCAAAGTTGGTATAAAGTAAACCGCTAATAGGTCTCATTTCTTGAAACAAATTTTGTATTTCAAGAATTTTTGTTCAGTTATTTTAGTAATTTCATTTCAGCACTATTAACACTACTGGGTAAAAATAAACATGTAGCCAGCATGCTGGCTACATGTTCTGGAATGGGGGGACGGCCCTGGCGGGATCAGGTCAGGGCACAGAATAAACATTCACCTGACTGGGCTGGCCAGCTCCACTCCACCCCTGGTGGGGGAAAAAAACAATGTGCAGGTGGGCTGCTCCACACCCAGCATGCTTCAAGAGCCCCACCCCCCACCATGACAGGCAGTCATGGTGGCCAATCACAGACATCAATGGCTGCTGGCCATGGCAGCCCCCAATCCCTGGTGGGGGATGGGCCACAAACAGACGTGCTGATCCACTGCAGCATGCATTGGCCCGCCTGAGCGGCCCTTGGTCTGGGTTGTGAGCCCAGGATCTTTTGGGGGACCACATCCAGGCCAGAGTCCTGTTCAACTCTATTATTAATTATTATTATTATTATTATTATTATTATTATTAGTAGTAGTAGTAGTAGTAATAGTAGTAGTAGTAGTAGTAGTAGCATTTATATAGTACCAGTGATGTACCTGGCGCTTTACAAAGAATAAGATAGACATGGTCCCTGCCCGAGAGCTTATAATCTAAAGGCAAAATAACAGCAAATGGTCAAAACAGCAGAAAAGATGAAAAATTTCCGTGCTGTGCAAATGAAGTGTTTCTGATAGAAACAGTGTTTACTGTGATTTGTTGTTTCAGGCCTAGATATTTCGTCAATGTACCAAAAAAAAAAGAAAAAAAAGAAAAGAAAAAGAAAACAAAGGGAAAAAAGGGGGGTAAAGAAGGCATGTCTTAGGATTTCCTGCATTTGAACAACTTTCAGGGAGGGATGGAAGTGTCCTACATATCCAAAGCAAAACACAACCCAATTAGTCCTTAAAACTAATCACTATAAAAGATTATTTTTCATTTTTTCATTTCATCTTTATTGAAAACCTGGCATGGGGTATTGCTAAACATTCTGGCCTCAGTCCTAAGAACTCTTACACATAATTAGTTCCATTAGTTTAAAGTAAACTTACTCGTGAGTAAGTGTGTTTGGAATTGGGCCATTTGCAGAGGCCTCAAACTTGATGGACACTCGTAGACATAGTTTGACATGGATCATTTATTGTTATCAAGCTACTGTGTGGTCTCTCTTGCCTAGTCAGCCATGCCAGGCTCTGAACATAGTCATTCATATGTAGAATGAGTACACAAATGATGTATGATTACATATTGGCAACAAGAAACTGTGGGTGAACAATCAGGAGAACAATGGATGGGATAAAATGCATACCATATTGCTCCTTTAGAATATTTGGATTCAGGCCTGTGATATGAAGAATAAAATCCAGCCAATAATTAATACGTTAGCTTGATTGATAATGACTGGCCATAGTGATAAATGTTATTATCTAGACTACTTAAATTCTTCTTCCCATGTCCATTGCTATTGTTCCCATAACTATTTCAAAGGTACTTTTGGTAGCTTACATCTGATAGACATACAGGTACACCAGTGGTTCCCAACATTTTTGACTACATGACTTCAGTTTGTAACTCAACTATAATCTCATGACTACAGCTAGCAGCAAACACCAAATGCCACTTGGGATCATGATCCCATCCACAAATGTTATGAAATCACATGGAGCCATAACCAACAGTTTGAGAATTTCTGTACACAAATGCAAGCTCTTCTCCACTGGACATAAAGGGTATTTCACACGTTACGAGATCATGCTCAACCACGGTGAATCCCCACATGGTGAACGTGATCCCGTAACGCCTGTTGGGGGGAACGGAAGGTCCCCGCCAGATGTTCACCCCCGTGAAGAACGGGGGGGGGGGGGAATCACATTCAACATGCAAACGGAGGTCCTGCTCGGACCATCTCCATTTGCGTGTTGAATGTGATCCCCACCCCCATTCACGGGGGTGACCACCCGGCGTAACACTGAACAGACATGATGTTGACACGCTCAACCACGGGGAATTCCCCGTGGTTGTGCGTGTCAATGTCACGTCTGTCCACTGACCATGGCC